>JACBWW010000047.1:5137973-5223410 GCA_020086605.1 Lanius collurio
GCAGGGGCCATTTAAACATTAACCAGCACAGCACTCGCCCTGTGCTCCCAGTTCCCACTGCCACGCTGGCCCTCACCTCGGCTGGGGGGGGATTGCAGAGCCCTGAGCTGCTCCCAGCCCTGGAGATGTGGCCTGGCACAGCGTTCTGGTGGTGGCAGGAGCCTCTGTGCCACCCCTCTGCCCACAGGCAGCCCACAGGTGTGTGGGGTCAGGGGTTGGGATGGGTTGTTAACTTCCCTCTTGCAGCCATAACTCGGAGGACATGGCTGGAGGGTTTCAGAGAGCTCAGAAATGGAGCCTGGAGCTGCTGGAGCTGAAGGGAGGCCCTTGGGCAGCCCTGATGCAGCCATGGCACAGCAGGAGGACCTGCATCTGCAGGAATCTCCCCCCAACACCCTCAACCTTCAACCCTTTTTCCCCACCTTTCCCCAAACCCCTTTTTTTTTTTATTTTTCAGGGACAATCCTGCAGGTTTAGCGTCTTTACCAAGGGGATCTGAGAATCACACCAGTCCCAACTGATTTTTGAAGCCAGAGGAGTAAGAAGAATGCTGGCAATTTCCTGTTACCCCTGAGGAAAAGAAGGCTGGGGCAAGTTGGGTGATGTGACCAAGGTTAGGCAGGAGTCTAAAAATCCTGCATTTAGGCCCAGCTTTGCATCCTGCTCTCCTCCTGGCATCAAAATACAGATTTGGATGTAATGCCAGGTGGGATCAGGAGCTTTGGGAATGCCTGTTTCCCCAGTCCCCATCTTTTAGGAATGCTCCAGCACCATGGGATCACGAGAACCTCTGTCAGCTGTGAGCAGCTGCAAAATTTGGGTACTGATGGGCTGAGCAATCAACATAATCCCAGAATCCCAGAAAGGTTTGGGTTGGAAAATACCTTAAAGCCCATCCTACCCTCTGCCATGGGCAGGGACACCTTTCACTGTCCCAGGTGGCTCCAAGCCCCAATGTCCAACCTGGCCAGGAACATTTCCAGGGATCCAGGGGCAGCCCCAGCTTCTCTGGGCACCCTGTGCCTCCCCACACTTTTATTATTTACTTACAGTTTCCATCACTATTTATGAATAAAGACATGTCTTATAAGATTGTTACTATGAATACTAATCAGAATTCCTATCTATTATATTATTCCCAACAATAAATAAGGATGACTCATAATAAATGAGAGGATGAAGAGCTGGCTGAGACGCTCTCTGCCCTCCTCACAAATTCCTGTCGTGCTTCCAGCATTTCGGGAAGCTGTGGGATGCCACCAGTCAGGGAGGGAGGACAGGGGCTCATTCTGGTCACCTGGGGGGTGTCCAGGCTCCAGAACTCCCCTTCCAGCAGTGGTTTAATGCCTCTGCTGGAGAGTCTGATGGGCTTGGTGAGCTTTCCTCCCTGGAATCCCACACCAGTGTCTGAGGGAAGCAAACACAGGCTAAGCTGAAATAAACAGAATGGTTTATTCGAGCAAATATTCCCAGGCTGAGCTCTCCATACTCCACCATCCTCATGCTGAAATCTCTCAATATTGCTCTGCCAGTCCAGCACAAGCCTTTTTTTTTTTTGCACAGAGTGTGTGCAAAGTGCTTAAAGTGCCTCCAGCAGTGGCCTTGTGCTGCTCACACAAATCTTTTGGGGTAATTCCCCAAAAAGCAGCTCCAGGATGGAGCTGCCTGAAGCAAAGCAAACAACGTTTGAACCTCTGTGGGGGTTTATTTCCTTTCTTCTGGCAGTGGTCTCTAGGCCCTTTCTGGGTGATGGGCATGCTCAGGCTGCCCAAAATTGGGCCAGGAGCTCCTGGTGCTGTGCAGGAGCTGCCATGCTCCAAGGAACCAGCGCCCTGCGGATTGCATTAACCGGGATGATCCTTTTAAAGATCCTTGCTCAGGAAGCAAATCCCGTTTGAAATAAAGCAGAGGGATTTAGCTTAACGAGGCAAAGCTGGGGAAGAGAGGGAGAAGGAGCTGTGTGGCTCACGAGGCAAGGCAGAACCTGCAGCTGAGCGGCTCCTGGGGTGCAGGAGACATCAGGAAGCTGCGTGCATGGAAAAGTGGGATACACCAAGCTGGTGAGGATCCCTTGTCCCTTGGAGGTCACTCAGCAGCCCTCCTTGGTGGCCTTCAGAGATGGAGGGTCTGCCAGGGACCAGCAGAGGAGCAACAGGGCACACACTGCTGGCTCATCTCTGCTTATTCCTGTCCTGACCCTGTCTCCCAGCCCTGATCCAGCTCCTTCTCAGCTGATGCAGCCCCTCAACTGCTCCCTCATTGCTCTTCCTCCCCTGCAGGGACAGCATCCCTGGGCACTGCCCGGCGGCCCCAGGTGCCACCAGGGTCCCCAGACATCTTGCTGGGGACTGTTTGGCCTCTCTGCCCGCCCGGGGAGGTGGCACAGCCCCATCCATCAGGGCCAGCGCTGCCTCGGGGCGCCGCAAGGTCAGCAGCAGCCCCTTGTTCTCATGACAACCGGCCCAAACGCCGCCTCCCCCCGGTGACAGGAGGATGTCCGTCCTTGCCGCTGCGAGCACAGGGAGCTTGGCTGCCCACAGGGCACAGCCCTTTCCCCGGACCTTGGGAGAAATCCCAGCCCCACGGCTTTGTGGGAGCGGGCAGAGCCAGCTGCAGGGTTGCACATACCCAGTCACAGCCTCCCGAACGCACAGCCCAAACCCTGGCAGCTGTTTCTGTTCCCCCACCACAGCCAAAGGGACGGTTCCCCCTTTAAACCAGGAGGAACGCCCCCCCAGCTCCATGTGGTGCCCAAAGTCCAGCTGCCCTGGCGCCCAGATAAGCCCAGGGACACGATGTCAGCGTGCACACCTCCATGCCAGCTGGAAAATCCCCAAAAATCAGCTGCTGCCGGTGAGGACAAGTCCCTTCGGGCTGAGGAAGGAGCGGGCACTGCAGCATCCACTGCTGAGCTTTCAGATCCATGAAAGCAGGAGGAGCACTCGGTGTCCCACAGAAAATGGGGGCAGAGCATGGCCAGGAGCATCTCCAGCAGCACCAGAGTGTGTGGCAGAGGGACAGGAACCCGTCGGTGATGCTCTATGTGAGGAAGGAGCTGCACCTTCCAGAGGCTCCTCGCAGGGCCGGGGGCAGCTGAGCAATCCACAACTCAATCCCGGGATGCGCTGTCCAGGGAGCTGAGCCTCGAGAGCAGCTGAGCAGCTGCAGCGCTGGGTAAGCCTTGAGGTTCAGACAATCCTGGAATCTCCTGAGCTGGAAGGATCCACAAGGACCCAGTCCAACCCCTGGCCCTGCCCAGACACCCCAAAACCCCACCCTGGGCATCCCTGGCAGCGCTGTCCCATCGCTCCTGGAGCTCTGGCAGCCTCGGGGCCGTGCCCATTCCCTGGGGCAGTGCCCAGCACCCTCTGGGGGAAGAACCTTTCCCTGAGATCCAACCTGACCCTGCCCTGGCACAGCTCCAGCCGCTTCCTGGGTCCTGTCACTCTTCAGAGCCCCCAAACCCTGGTCCCACACAGCAGACACCGCATCCCCTCGCCCAGACACTGCACACCCCACAAACCTCGGGCAGGGTGAGAACTCCCCGAGCCCTTCCAAGTCTCACTTTCACAAGTCAGGCTCATCATTTTCCCTCTGGCTGCCTTGTCATCATTTAAAAAAAAAAAAAAAAAAAACAAAACAAAAATCCCTGAAAAAAAAAAACAAAAAAAACCCCAACAAAAACAAAAACCAGAAAGAAAAAGCCATTTACCACCCAGCTCCGCCGCTCCCCACCGAAATGTCACCCTGGGTTTCCTGTGTCAGCAGCCACCCAGGAGCAGAGGCAGCCTGGAGCTCTGTCTGCAGCATCCCGTTCCCCAGTGGTGCTTTAACCCCTGCAGACCTGGCTCTCTGCCACCCACACGGCTCGCCCGAGGCCGCCCGCTTGGAAAAAAAAGCCACTCTGAGCAAAAATGGGAACTTTCTCTCGGCGTGATCACCCCCTGATCGTAGATTGAAAATCAGAGGTGGTGGTGGAAGAAACCCCCACGCCCCCACCAAAAAGCATCCTCCTCTCTCACAGACAGCAGCAGAGATGCTGAGACATCAAGTGACCTGCAAAAGGGCTCCGATTTCATGAGGCAGCAAATTATGGATGTCCCCCATGTCCTAGCGGGCTGCTACATGACAGAGCCGTGACACTGGATCCTCGGTGGGTCACTCCTCTGTCCCCTTGGCTCCTCTCCCCGGGGGAGGCAGTAGGAACCTCCTTCCAACCACCCAAAATGCAGCACTGATGTTGAGAAATAAGCAAAACACTGGGGTTTTGGTTTTTGTTTGGTTTTTCGTTTGTTTTTGTTTTGTTTTTTTTTATCAGGCCCTTTCATTGTATAAATAATTTATTTCAGTTCACAGCATTATGTCTGCATCTTAAAAAAAAAAAAAAAAGGAAAAAAAAAGGAAAAAAGGAAAGACAGGAGGAACAGAGACCGACGGACAACGGCGAGGGCAGGACAGGGGATATTGCGGATGGGGACACAGCAAAGGGACCTGAGGGAATGAGACCTGCCAAAAAAATCCCAGGCTGGTCATCACTTGGGGAGATGCTCAGCCTTGCAAAGAGCCCAGACAGGAGCTGCTCTGCTGAGGCCCCTCTTCTTGCAGCCCACCGAGGGCAACGCTCGTCTTCACACGGGGGAGGGGGGGAAAGCGGGTGCTGGAAATACCACGGGAGCTGGGAGCTACTCGTTGGAAAAGTCTCTTTAATTATTGCAGAAAGCAGTGGCCGCCAAGGGCGCGGGCAGCGCGTCCCACCCGGTTCAGCTGAACCTCCCAGGGCTCTGCCATCTCTCCAAGGCGATGGAACAGACTCCCAGGAAGGACCCAGCTCCATAAAAACAGCCTTTCCAGGCCAGCATTCGCTAAACCAAGGCCAGCCAGGAGGTAAAACCCACCAGGAGCAGCCTGCACGCGTCATTCCTAAAAGCTGACCCCTCTGGAGCTCAACAGGGCGCCTCTCGAACGGGCCGCTCTCCCAAAAAAGGGTTCATACATGTGGCTTCAGTGGCATCAAAAATAAATAACTCTTTTCTCTCACTTGACAGCAAGTACCAAAGTGTGAAGACAAAGCAGGGAAACCCGAGGAGGCGGGAAGAGAGCCACCTGAACGGGTGGGACCAGCCCACACAAGCCGGGACTCGCGTCGGGAGCTCAAACCCCCGCAAGAGGAGGAGAAGAAACACAACTCGGCTGCAGCGTTTGTTTCCTAACAAAACCCCCCCTCCCAAAACCCCCCCGCTGTTTGGAAGGTGCTCGTCGCTGCAAGGGGAGGATCAACTCCCCGAAACCCCAAGGGCATTTTGCTTTTGTCTGCTCAGTGCTTTCCCCTTGGCTGCTCCGGGAAAGGGGTTTGCTGGTGTAAAATCACCAGAAAATCCTGCCTGGCTCCAAATTCAACATATTTGGCCCCTGAGGGCTGCCTGCTTCAGCCCTGTGGGGAGCCAGGACTCCGGAGAGCTGGATCCCAGGCTGAAACACAGACAGCAAGTGGATTTTGGTGCCCAGCCCCATGCAGGTACCAAAATGTTCACCCGCAGGACGAGGCGGCCAGGCCTGACCCTGCCCGGGCTGCTCTGCAAGCAGAGCTTGCCCATGTGGCTACTGGGCGAAGCGAGGGGCTTTTAATCAGGTTTAAATCTTTATTAAAAACCTACCACAGCCCCCCCCCCTTTTCTCTTCACCCCCGCCAGTTTCTTTTTCCAGCAGAGATTTTTTTGCAGGCTCTCACCATCTCTGTCTGTCTGTCCGTCCGTCCTACCCTGCCATGACCCCGCCCCACCCCCCGCCTTGGCCTCCTGCCCCACTGCAGAGCAGCGCAGTGGCCAGAGCCCCAAACTCTGCTTTTTTTTGGAGGGGTTTTTACTACGTAACCCCTGGTTTGGATCGCCCCCAAAGCCGCACCTGGGAGCAGCCTGTGCGCGGGGACAACGCTCACCTGCGGGGGCTTTGCTGCAGGAGGTGACACCAGAGAGCCTTTGAGAGATGGGGGTCCTGCACAACCCCCCCAGAGCTTCCAGCAGCGTTCACCCCAAACCTTGGGTGGTTTTTTTTTTCCTTTTTCCACCCTTTTTTTGAAGCAAAGAGCTGCGATCTCTGCACCATTCAGCAGCCGCTCAGCGCCCCAGTGTCGCATCCCCCCCCCCTACTCCCACCCCAAAGGCTGCCCATCCTTGCTCCGCACCCTAAAACACCAGCCAGGGTGGGTGCGTGTCGTCTTACCCATCACACCCAGCCCCCCTCCCCAAGATATTTTCTGCTGGTCCAACCCCTCCCTCCAAGATTTCGATGCCCCTTCCCACCGCCACCCGCGGGGGAGGGATCCAGGGATGCGGGGATAAGGGCTGCGAGCCCCCTCCCCGCTGACCTTGCCGAGCCACGGTGCATCCGCACCCCCCCCCACATCCACCCCCCCCCCCAAAAATGCATGTGGGGGGCTGGCATCGACACCCCCCGCCCCGAAGTGCCCACGTTAGAGATCCAAAAGCACGCTGGGCTCCGCTCGAACGCACTTCAACAGGGTCCTGCCCTGTTGGTTCCCCGGCACACAAAGGCTCGGTGGTCCCGGAGGATGCAGAGGGGGGGATTCATCCCGTTTTTCCATGTTTCCAGCCCAAGGGAGTCCGCATCAGACCCTCAGGAGCGGTGGGAGAGGGGAGCTCCGGGATCTGGGCTCGGCTGGCGGGAGCCGCTTTGTTATCACCACTATTGTCTGTCCTTTGGGGAAGGAGGGGAAAAAATGAAGAGGGAAAGACAGAACAAAAAAAAAAAAAAAAAAGAACGATGAAACCCAAAAGAATCGCTTTGGTTCCGTCTCCCCCTCGGTTCCTTTGTCTGCTCCCCCATCCCTCCCCGCCTCGGCGGGGCTTCTACCGCTTCTTCTTCTGCTTGAGGGACTTCCTGCGCTTGAGGATCATCTCGTAGAGCTTGTCCATGCCCTCCGTCAGCCCCTCGCCGATGATGGCGCAGGCGGGCTGGATGTGGTAGGTGGTGGAAGGGGTCAGCTCGTGGAGGGCCAGCTGCTTCTCGATCTCGGCCACCGGCAGCGATTTGGGCAGGTCCTGCTTGTTGGCGATGACCAGCAGCGGGGTGCCCTGGTTCTCCGCGAACTTGGTCACCTTGTGCAGCTCCGTTTTGGCTTCCTCCAGCCGGTCCACGTCCACTGAGTCCACCACGTAGATGATGCCATCGGTGCAGCGGCTGTAGGACTTCCAGAGCGGGCGCAGCTTCTCCTGGCCGCCCACGTCCCAGAAGTGGCAGCTGATGCCCTTGGCCGTCCCGTTGCTGAGCCGGATCTTCTCCGTGTTGAAGCCGATGGTGGGCACGGTGTTGACGAACTCGTTGAACTTGAGGCGGTAGAGCACCGTGGTCTTGCCCGCCGAATCCAGGCCCAGCATGACGATGTGCAGGGACTGGAAGGCGGAGATGTTGGACGAGATGTTCCCCATGGCCACGGCTCCCGGCCGCGCTCACAGCCCCGCGCCCATCGCCGCGCCGCCGGCCCGCAGCGGGGGCACGGCTCGGGGCGGCGGAGGGAGCCGGGAGCGGCGAGAAGCGATCCGAACACGCAGCTCGGCTCCACGCGGCGGGACTGCCGACCCCCGCCCCGCCCGGCAGGAGGAGGAGGAGGGAAAGGAGGAGGAGGAAGAGAAAGAGGAGGAGAGGAGGAGGAGGGGCCACGCCGCCGCCTTCCTCCCGCTCCGCCCCGCGTCCTGCCCGCATCGCCCGTGCCTGCACCGCCCCTGCCTGAGCTCTGAGCTTCACCTGGCCCTGCCTGAGCTTCACCTGGCCCTGCCTGAGCTTCGCCTGCCCCTGCCTGCGCTGCTGCTCCTCGGGGACCCCCGGGAGCGCCGTCGCCCTGTGCTGGAAGCTTGGTTATCCTCACGTTTTTGTCATCGTGAGCGACCATAGAAAGCAGTAAAAAAACCCTTAAAAATAGTAACCAAACCAAGGTGTGGCTGCCCCATGCCTGGAAGTGTCCAAGGCCAGATTGGACAGGGTTTGGAGCAACCTGGGATATTGGAAGATGTCCCTGCCCATGGAGGAGTGGAATGAGATGAGCTTTAAAGCCCTTTCCAACTCAAACCGTTCTGGGATTATTCACTGCATGTGAGACATCGGGAGGGACTTCCCACCGCACCAGAAGCTGCTCAGGCACAGCTCTCCAGGGACACCTGGCACCAGCGATGGTTCCAGCCAGCAAGCAGGAGAGCAACGTGGAGCATCTGCATCCCCTGCAGCTGTCACAGTGTCCCAAAGCCGAGATGGCACCAGGGCAGAACCTCCCCTGTGCTGGATCCAGGGCTGGGCTGGCACTGATGTTCATCACCGCTCTGAATGCCTTCTGGATCTCATGTTTTGGAAAGGCTGTGAGTGCCCTCGAACCCCGTTAAAGCTCCTGAGGTCTCCATGGCTGGACAGCACCCCAGGGCCCTGAGCCACAGAACTTCTGTCCCAGTTGCTCATAGAAAAGACCTTAAAGACCCGTTTCCAACTCAAGATCCAACTCCATCCCGCTGCCATGCGCAGGGACACCTTCCACTATCCCAAGCCCTGTCCAACCTGGCCTTGGGCACTGCCAGGCAGCCACAGCTTCTCTGGGCAGCCTGTGCCAGAGCTGTTGCTTTTCTTTCTGCTCTTGCTCCGGAGCCAGGGTGGTTGCTGCAGTATCACCCCTTCCCTCTTTCACAGCGTCTGTAAAATAAATACCGACCCGATGTGACAGCTGAGCCAGAAAGCCCCAGAGAAAGAAGTGCACTGCAGAAGACAGATACTGCTTTTAATTTAAGATGCTTTCACCCCTCAGCGTGCACTGAGGATTTGTTGGGCTGGAGTGGGATCACTTCTCACATTCATATTTCATCCCGAGGACGCGTGTGGAGGCTTCACGTGGAGCTAAGGCTACCTATGAACACATGCCATCATTAAAAATACAGGCAGCTTGCTTTTGCAGCCCTCAGAGGTGACACCGGGCACAGCTTTGTGGGAATCACCATGTGGTGACAGCGAGAAAAGCACAGCCAACTCTGTGCCCGGCATCATGCAGGTGGGAGAAATACTCCTTAAATACTCCTTAAATACTCCTTGGCACATGTGAGGTGGCATTGCCAATCCAAAATCGAGGCACAGGCACTGGGTGGGCTGGAAAATGGAAATATTTTGTGCACCAGGGCTGTCCTAGGCTGATCTTTGAGCTGGTGTGAGCTCAGACTTTACTCTGCCACCACGCCGAAGAAAGGAGGTTCCGAGAGCACGTGGAGAAAGCTGTAAGGGATCACCTGACTGCAGGACCTGGAGTATTAAAGGAGAATTAAAAAACTGCCAGAAATAGAAGAATAGAGTCCTATCTGTGAGTGGCAGATCTGCCACTGGCACCGCTCTCATCTCCTCTGCCTGAATCGCTCCAGCCAAAGCTTCCTTAAAGGCTGCTGTGGGGGATAATCCCAAAGCAAGGGCATCCCGGGCTACTCCCAGAATTAGTGGCTGATCTGTGTGCAGTAGGGCTGGGATTTAGGAATTTACCTTCGGGCTGGGAGCCCACGCTCGGGGCCGGGAGCGCGGGAGATGCTGTTTCAGCTCTCGGGGTTGTGCGCTCCCCAGGGAATTGCCGCTCTTCTTCCCTCCCTCCTCCTTCATCCCGCTGCTGAAAACAGCTTTGAGCCTCAAGAAAAGCCACGCGGGCCACCAAAATTCCTTTCCCCGCCATCCAAAGTCTAAAGGGGAGACTTCCCTCCTGCGCACCCCTCGGTTTTTTTTTTCACGCCGGCTCTAAATAAAGGCGAGATTAAATAGCCGGGCTGATCAAACCTGGGCATGTTCTCCAAACCGGCCTGAGGTGAGACAATCCCAAGGGGATGGAGAGAAACGGGCGCGTCGCAGCGGTGAGTTCTGCTGTAGCTAATGCCAGCTATCCATAAATACGCTGCTAAAACCTCCGCGGAATATTAAGCGCAGGAATAACAGCGTTAATCGCAGCCGAGAGGAGTCTGCCAAGTCCATTCGGCGGCAAATTCAGGGAGAGGAAACCCATCTTTTCCACCACCCCCCCGCCTCTCCCTGCTTTTCCTCCCCCATCCCCGCCCTTCCCCTCCCATCAAGGTTAAGCAGCCAAGGTTAAAGGCAGCATTAGCATCCAAATGTGCGTCTGAGGATGTGACAAAGGGACCGCGGCTGGTCCCCAACACTTCGCTCAGGCAGCGCCAAGACTGTTGCTGCCATAGTAACTGTTTTCAGACATGGCAATTATTTCTTCCCAGCTTTCCCACCTCCCTTCCCCCAGCTCGTCTTGCGCTTACAATTATCTTTTTTTTTTTTCTTCATTCTTTATATTTATTTTTTGTCTTTTTTTCGGGGGGCAAATACAAAGGACCCTGGAGTCCACACACATCCAGGGCTTCCGCGGCCGCGCAGGGATTATCCCTGATAGCGACTTTTAATCCGCATCCAATTAGCCCTTCATCACCCGAGCAAAGCGAAACCTTGGAGCAGCAGCTCTGCCAAATCTCGTGACCCGCAGAGGGGGAAATATCGGTCTGCAGGGAGCATCCCAACTCCTGGAGCACGCAGGATCCTCTCTCTCCGCCTTGCTCCTTCCTTCTTTGTCGCATCGCTCATGTCCCAATCTGCCGCCTTTTGTTTCTGCGTTCAGAGCACAGACACCAGCCCGAACAAAGCGAACGGGCCGGGGCTGTAATTAGGGCTGCCCCCATTCCTGGGGATGGCGGGGATAATTCCTGGCATGCCCGTGACTAACGCCTGGGATGCGGGAACAGCGCTGAGCTGCGGCGGCACCTCTGGAGCAGCCGGTGGTGGGACAAGGCACGGGAATGGGGGCTCCGGCTGGATTAGGGGGCTGCTCCCCTCTTCTCCCAGCGTTTTGGGGATGAGCTCTGTCCAAGCAGCTCCTTCCCGGGACAGGCAGCAATGTCCAACACCGCGCTGGGAACTCTCATCCCAGTTTGTGAGCCCTGACGGAGGGGGAAAGGCTCCTTGGGGAGTCTTTTGGGGGTCAGCGCCTGTCGTGGTCAGCTTGCTCTGCTTCTTCCCTTCAGCCGCTCTCTTCCTTTCCAAGGACTTCCCAGCCCACTCCCTGGACACCCAGGCCGGGGGCTGCAGGATCCTGAAGGGCATCCCTTTGGGATGTTAACTCCGAGGGAAGAGAGCACCGCGGGTTTAACGGGACTGGGCAGCGCCGGCTTCCGCGGGGCTGGGTGACAGCCGGGCACGGGGTGACTGAGGACAGACAGACAGACGGACAGGGCGTATTTAACACCAGCTTATCCCTCCGAGTGCTCCGTTCACAGCAGTTTCTCCAGTGGTTTCTGGAGCCGGCCTCCCGTGGGTGTTTTCCTGCGCTTTGTCTCACCCTCCAGCCCTCAACCCTGCCCTGGGAGGGTCCCTTGGAGCAGGTCCCTCCATCCCCACCCGCTCCTTCCCAGAGCTCCCGGCCAGGCTCTGGGGGCTCAGAGGTGTCTCCAGGGGTGGATGGAGGGTGGAAGGCTGTGCGGAGGCAGGGCTGGAGGGGTGATAAAAGCGGCATAGAGCAGAAATGACTAAATCCACAGAGCTCCTAATGCAGGAGTGAGGAATAATCCGTTCATCTGCAGCACAGCAGCGGCTCAGCTCCTTTTCATGACCTCAGATGCCTCTTCAGGCCAAGCAAAGTCCTCCAAGGACCAGCTTAAAACTGACTTTTACAGCGCCCGCCCCAGGAAACACCGAAACACCCACACACCGAGGAGGAACAAACTCTTCCTCCAAAAGAATTGGTGTCAAAAAAGCCCTTCCAAGGCAGCCCCAAATCCTCCAGGAGCGGAGGCAGCTGGAGGAGCACAGGACCAGGGCAGGTGTGTATTAGAATTTTTGGTGTTGTGGGTTTGGGTTTTGTTTTTTTTTCAATTCCATGAATTCACACCCATGATGAAGCTTCACAGGCTTCTATCCTTCTCAGCATCCTGGGGCAGAATGCTGTGCCTCACTGAATTTTTTGCTGGATAAAGAGGTGTGAAAACTGCCTGGAAATGTCCTCAGCAAACTCCCACACCCAAGCACAGCCTCGTGGTTAACCTCTGGCTGGGATTTTCACCCAAAACCTCTCATCTTGTGCTTTGCTTTCACTGCAGCCCGAACTGTGCTCACTTCTTCCCTGCCAAGCCATGAAATTGGGCAGGAGGAACCAACCATGTGTGTGACTGGAGCAGGCAGGGACAAAAGCGACAAAAGCGGCGAGCTCCCTGCCTTTGTTCCCGGGATTTGCCGAGGTGAGGGCACCGGGAGGGGACACGGGGCTGCCTCACACCCCGGGTCCAGCAAACAGCATTTCTATGTCTGATTTTCTATTTCTCCCCTAAACATCCGTGCTCAGGTCTTTGGATGCTTGGAATGAAATCCTGTTGTGTGGAGAGCGAGGGAAGGAGGATTCCCTCCTGTGATCGGTTTAGGAGTTGAGGTTTCAGCAGCTTTTTAGGGTTTATCTGCTGCATCTGAGACTCCACGGCCCCAAATTCCCTGCTGCCTTCAGAAGAGTGCCAAGGAATCACAGAGTCATTTAGGCTGGAAAAGGTTTGTAAAATCATCGAGTTCAACCAGACAGGCTGAAATCCTTCCCTGTGAGGGTGGGCAGGCCCTGGCACAGGGTGCTCAGAGAAACTGTGGCTGCTCCATCCCTGGAAGTGTCCAAGCCGAGGCTGGATGGGGCTTGGAGCAACCTGGGATAGTGGAAGGTGTCCCTGTTAAAATCATCTCGTTCCTGCCCTGGGCAGGGACACCTTCCACTGTCCCAGGTTGCTCCCAAGTCCTGTCTAACCTGGCCTCCTTCATTCCTGTCCTGAATAATCTTGGATAATAATCGTCCCTTCCTCCCGTGGCAAAATTCCTGACCGAAGTGGTGTTGCCTGGGGAAGGAGTCAGCCATGAAGATTTCACCCTGTAATTTTTTGGTGACACTCTGTCCCGAGCCAAAATAAAGAAAAAAAAAAAACAAAAAAAAAACAAAAAAACAAAACAAAACAAAACAAAACAAAACAAACAAACAAAAAAACAACAAAAAACCCCAAACCAACCAACCAACAACAACAAAAAAACCCCAAATAACCAAACCAAAAAAAAAAATGCCAACCACCCCCAAAAAAACCAAAACCAAAAACTAAAAAAAAAGAAAAAAAAGAAAAAAAAAAAAAAAAGGAAAGTGGATTAGCTCTGCTGCCAGTGATAAGCAGAGCAGGCTTAGAAAAACCCTCAATTTCCCAGCACCCATTCCCAGGGCAGTAAATCTTGGAGCCTTCCGAGCTGCAAGCGCTGCAGAGAGAGGGAAAGTGCGGGGCTGGGGGAGATTTAGGGCTCATGAATCACCCGGGCTCGCCAGCATCTCTAATTGCCTCCTCGGGTGATTTGCACCACAAATTTCTGCTTAGCCCCCCAAAAATGTCAAAGCACTTTATTTGCTGCCTGGCTTTTTTTTAATTATTATTTCCTGGCTGCTGGGTTGTATTTTTGGGGTTTTTTTTCTGCCTTAAAGGAGCTGCTCCATGGCCAGGAGGGGGGAATCTGGTTCTGTGCTGTTCAGCAGGTGCAGGGCTGTTTGCAGCTACTCAGCTGGAGCCTGATTTAGGGGAAAAAAAATGCCCCAGGATCAAGGAGAAGGTCGGATCTCAGCTCCTAATCCACACCTGACCCCTGAAGCACACCCAAATTCTCTCTGCAGCAACAGCCTCGAGGCTGGAAGGATGAGGCTGGCCCAGGGCTGGCTGGGGACGGGGAGAATCCCTGCTGTCCCTCGGGGGCTGTGGGCAGTGAGGGGGTGGGGACAGCCCGGTTTCAGGCTCTTCAGAGCAGTTATTTACCCAGCTGGAGAGGGGAAGGGTTATTGCCCTCCAGGCAGAGGGAATGTGGTATCCTGGCTCATGCAGGTGGGAGGGAAGAGCTGCCTCATCCCTGCTTTCCTCGGAGAGGCAGAGCTTTGGCTCCAGCACGGAGACACCTCGGAGCACATTCCAGTGCCTAAAGAGGCTCCAGGAGAGCTGGAGATGGACCTTGGGTTTATGAGAAGGGCCTGGAGTGCCAGGATAAGGGGGGATGGAAGAAATTCTTCCTTGGGAGGGTGGGCAGGCCCTGGCACAGGGTGCCCAGAGCAGCTGTGGTTGCCCCTGGATCCCTGGCAGTGCCTAAGGCCAGGCTGGACATTGGGGCTGGGAGCAGCCTGGGACAGTGGGAGGTGTCCCTGCCCATGGCAGGGGTGGGATTGGATGAGCTTTAAGGTCCCTTCCAACCCAAACCATTCTGGGACTGTTTTTATTCTGTACAAATGTGCCCAAGCCTCTGGCATGTGTGGAAACATTGCTCTGCTCTGCATCCCCCTGGCACAGCAGCGTGGGGACACCGACATCCCACCGATGGGAATTGGCATCCTGCCTGCCAATCCCAGAGGCAGCTGCGTGCAGGGAAGCTGTAACTCCATCAAGTGGGGTCCAGGTGACTGGATTAAGTGGAGAAACGGGGCTGGAACCGCGTGTTCACCTCAGCAGGTTGGAATTACAGCCCGAAGGATGCTTATCGATCCCAAAGGGGATGCTCATGCCAGGGGAGGAAGGCAGGAGTGTGGATGTCCTTGTCCCGGTGCTGCTGCTGGCTGTACGTCCCTGTCTGCTGCCCAGGGGAAGGAATCGGAGCGAAAAGCTGCCCAAGGGAAGGAATCGGAGCGAAAAGCTGCCCAAGGGAAGGAATCGGAGGGAAAAGCTGCCCAAGGGAAGGAATCGGAGCGAAAAGCTGCCCTCTTTCGGCCTTTGGTGTTCTCAGGAAGTTTCTCTGGCAGGCTGGAGAAGCGGACGAAGAGCGGGGACAGGAATTCCACCCTGCACTCCACCAGCCGGCGTGCCAGGCGAGGGACAGGCACAGGAGCTGCCCTCGGGTGGGTAAGGAAACCCTCTGCCCCTCCCTGAGCTCCGCGGGTGCAAGGTGTCACCCGGGAGGTGTTTGGGGCAGGGATTAACCAGGATCACCCCCATCCCCCAGCAGTGCTCAGCCCCCCCAAACCCCCGCTGTCCCCGGGCTGTGTCCGTGCTGCTGGCACTGGTTATCTGCCTGTCCCTTCCCGAGGTCAGCTGAAATCCGTGGAAAACCCAGCCCAGAAGGGGGCAAACTCCTCCAGCGGCACAGCTGCAGGTTGTTTATCCCTTGGGATATTCCCAAGGAGGGGACAGGCCCTGCTTTGTGCTTTCCGGCAAGGGAAAGGCTTGAAACTCATCCCTGCCCTCCTCCAATCCGTGTCTCCTGGAAGGAATTCTCCCTCGGGATGTTCCCCCTGTGCCAGGCAGGCAGCAGCGGTGGCCACGTGTGTGACAGTCACACTGCTGGCATTTTGCTGTCCCATCCAGGGGTGTCTCCTTGTGCCCACAAATCGGGGACTTTGATACCAAACAAATCCCCTGTGGCACAGAAACTTCCCCTGGGCTTGGCAGCGCAGTCAAAACCAGCCCAAAGCTGGGGGTCAGGGCTGAAATTTGCTCACAGTTGTGTTGGCAGATGATGATGGCCTCGGTCCTGCTTTTCAGGACACCAGAGCCAAAAAACCTGAAAGAAATCAGATTTAGTCAGCCACGGCAGGCTCAGCAAGGCAGGCAAAAGCTGTTTTCTAGGGCCACCTGGTGATGGCCCAGGGACAAGCCTTGCTTTGGGATTTCGGGCACCCAGAGAAGCCCCTCACACCTGGCAGCTCTGAGGTCTGGCAGAGCACTGCCCATTCCCTCCTCTTCCATCGGAATTTGAGCCTGATCCGAGTTTCCATGGATATTTCCGTGCTCTCCCATCACTTCTGCTGCATCCCCAGTCTGCAGGAAATCTTCCACCAGAGCTGATGAGAGGGGAAGCAGAGTTTATTTAAGGTATCCTGTAATAGCAGGGATTTTTTTTTTTCATCTTTGGGGTTTTTCAGTTTGGGTTCTGGATGCCTTTATATTTTAGTCAGTAAAAGGCTGGTGTGCAGAATAAATAGAATAAATAACAGAGAGTGAGGTGAGGTGACCCACGGGGAGTTTTTTTTTTGGGCTGCTGAGAAAGGCAGCAGCTTGCTCACCCTGATAGCCAGTGGGGCTCACTGGTAGCCACCACCAGGGTGTAAATCAAGAAGGATTTCCTGGAATCAGAGTGGTTTGGGATGGAAAGGACCTTAAAGCCCATCCTGTTCCACTCCACAGGCAGGGAGGGACATCTTGCTTGCCCCAAGCCCCATCCAGCCAGGCCTTGGACACTTCCAGGGATGGAGTAGCCACAGCTTCTCTGGGCAATCTGGCTTTGAGCCCATTCTGTGGGGTCTGTGCCATGTGCAGGACACTGTCCCTTGGGCTGGCTGTCCCTTTGGGAGCAGACATCAACGCAGCAAGGGGAAGGGATGAAACCCCAAAATTATCCTCCTCAGAAGCGGAGCAGGGATGCATTGCGGTGTCCCACAGCTGTGGGGGGCACAGGGGGGCACAGAGCCCGATTTTTAAAGGAGGGGGGCAAAACATCCCGTGCCATGTGCAACCCGAGAACCCCTCGAAGTGCCGGAATTCCGCCTCGGCGGGACTCGCGGTCCTCGGGCGCTAGAGGGAAGCGTTGCACTGCAGGACGGAGCCCAGCCCGCAGTGTCCCCGCTGTCCCCGCCCGGGCGGTGGCATCCTCGGCTGCCTGGGACACGCAGGGCATGGCCAGCCCCTAAAGTCCCTAAATGCACTTTCCCGGCTCATTTTAGGGGTCAATCTTGGATCAGATCTATTTCGAAATCTTTATAAATATCAGAATGATGAGGCTTTGGCTGGCCCTGGAGCCCTGGAAGTGTTCGAGGCCAGGCTGGACAGGGTTTGGAACACCCTGGGATAGTGGAAGGTGTCCCTGCCCGTGAACTGGATGGATTTTGAGGTCCTTTCCCACCTCAGCCGGGCTGGAATTCGGAGATTCCTGAGCTTGGGCTCAGCAGAGGGAGCAGCACCCCCGTGTCCCAGGCTCTTCCCACCGCTCCAGAACCATTCCCAGCACATCCTGGACTCCAGGTGAGTCAAAAATAGCTGACCCATTCCCCAGGCTGCTGCATCCCCGGACACCAAACCCAACCTGGGAAACAAAACATAGAAAAAAAGCCCCAAAGATGAAAAAAAATATATAAAAAAATCCCTGCTATTACAGGATACCTTAAATAAACTCTGCTTCCCCTCTTATGCATTCAGCTCTGGTGGAAGTTTTCCTGCAGACTGGGGATGCAGCAGAAGCGATTTAAATTGAGGAAATTAATTAATTAGTGTCAAGCACACGGAGCCCATTCACCAAATGGGAAGGCTCGGGGGAATTTAGGCTTGTCTCAGGCTTTTTTTTTTCTGTCTCTGGCTTTGAAAAGATGAATATTTCTCAGAGGTTTGTTATCAGCCAGCAATCTGTGGGAATAAAGCGAGCAGCTAGGTCTTCTGAGAGACAGGCAGTGCCACCACTATTTCTGTGTGAATTTCCTGGGATATTTTAAATTATTCTGCTGAAGCCCTGGGGGAGGTGGTTAATTTTTCATTTTGGCTTTCCTTGTTAAAAAAAAATTAAGGTTGTAGAGCTACTTGCAGATTTGAGAGGCAAGAAGCACGGATAGGGAACAATCCTCCATGATTTTTAAGCAACTGAGCTCGGGTCTGGGGTTATTTAAGGTTACTGGCCCTGTAGGAGGGTGGAGGATGGCATTTTCAGGGTGGTTTGGTGAGGAATTTGTGCTGGAGGAGGATATAAACCAGTCCCCAGGGATTTTTTTTTGTTAGACTGGAACAAAATCACCACTCTCCTGTTAAGTAAGGCAAAAATTCCAGTGTGGATCATGACTGTAACCATAACTGTGGACCCCAGAATGACCTGATCCAGTGCAAGGTGTCCCTGCCCGTGGCAGGGCATGGAATGGGATGAGTTTTGAGGTCCTTCCCAACCTATTGTGGGATTCCACAAGCTTGCCCAGTGCCATTCCCGCCTGCAGGAGGTTTACTGGTCATGGAGGAGAGCTTTTGGTGATCAGGAGGGAGGCTGAGGTGCCCAACAGCAGCCAATCCTCATTTTCCAGGCTCTCACCTCACCTGATGAATGTAACAGGGCTCGACAGGGATAACTGGAAGTGGCTGCTCTTTCCTCATGGAGCTTTACACGGGTGACAAAAGCCATTTTACACCTGTCCTGCACTGCTCCACCTGGCCAGCCAGAGAAATCCCTGAGGCCCTGGCACAGGGTGCCCAGAGCAGCTGTGGCTGCCCCTGGATCCCTGGCAGTGCCCAAGGCCAGGCTGGAGCTTGGAGCAGCCTGGGACAGTGGAAGGTGTCCCTGCCCATGGCAGGGGGTGGAACCAGATGTTTTTTCAGGTCCCTTCCAACCCAAACCATTCTGGGATCTGTGATCTCCCAAGAATTGCTTCTCGAACCATTTTCAGCTCCCCTGGAGCCCAGGGAACATCTCAACATCCACCAACTATTTCCCTGCAGAGCAGCACCCTGGAGGAGCCACCTCCTCTTGCCTGAGCCATGCTTTGCCCCTGCCAGCTCTGTTGGGATCCTCCCTGAGAACATCCAGTCTGTCTGGAGGAGGCAGCACCTTCCCCCGAGGAGCAGACCCCAAATCCCAGCCCTTTGGACACATCCAGATTGCCTGGAGAGGAGGAGCTGGGAGCCCAGGGTGGCTCCCCTGAGGCTGGGAACTCTCCTGAGCCACTTCCAGCTACCACAGCAGGGAGGGAAGGCCGCACTCCCCCAGGAATTTGGGTTGTCTCCCAAATTTCAAGGACGTGAATATACATTTTTTTTTACCCAAACACTTAGCAGGGCCTGGTGTGTGTGTGTGGTCTGGCATCTGCTCCTCTGGAAATGGAGCGCTTCCCGCGTGGATCAGGGGAAAATGGGATGTTTGGGATATGAGGTCAGCGTTGGAAAGGTGCTGTCCCAAGAAGTTATCCCTGCAGGAAGGCACTGCCAGCATCCCCCCTCGGTCCTGCTGAGCTCCAAGCCTTCCCCTGAGGGCAGCTGGCCCAGGGATGTCCCCAACACCCCCCAGGTGACCTCGGAGGCAGCACCTCACGGGATCCAACATTCCAGCTGATCCCTGCAGGCAGCAAGGGCAGTGGGGGAAGATTGGTGCATCCCCCCGGGGTAAATCCAGCTCCTGGAGGAGTTTTGCTCCCTGGAAAGGGACACGCCAGCCCTGCAAACTGAAAAATTCAAGCCTGCTCGAGGAGTTTGGGGTTGTTATTTTGTCAGAAGAGATAAATGTCGCAGCTTGTGCAGCAGGGAGAGATGGAAACGGCTTGACCTCCCTCATTAACATCGCTTTAGACTGGAGCGAAGAAGCTGGGAAAAGGGAGCCTGGTGATTTGTTCTCCTTTAAAAACGTCCCTGTCATCACGCTCCGCTATTTATACCGGGAGCAGGGCTGGCACCGAGCCCGGGCTGGGGAGAAATAATCCGGAGCCGTCCTGCACTCCCTGCTGCTTTCCCTGCCCTCCCTCTGAAGGAGACACCGATCTGCCTCAGGTTTTGTGACCAAAGCCCCGCCCGGGACCCTCCCAGAGCTGTCCCAGCATTTGATGTGACTCTGGGGACTCCCTGCCTGCTGGGCAGGTTGGGATTGAGCAGGATTTATGGGATAACACAGGGAAGGGTTGGCTGGGCCTGGGGTGTGGAGCAGGATCCCAGCAGGATTTGGGGCAGCTCCCTCTTCCTGAGATGCCCCCAACAGCATCACCTCTTCCACCAGATCAAGCTGGTGGAAAACTATGGAAAAAGTTATGGAAAACCATAACTTGGGGAATTGTTGGGTTTAAAATTTGCTCTTTGGAATTTGCCTTCGGCTCCTGTTCAGGTAACAGGGTCAGGCACTGCTGCTTAACCCCAAAGCTGCTCCACCCGAGCAACTCCACCTTTCCTGAGGGTTTGACTTTAGGGCTTGGAGTTTGGACCTTCTCCCTACAGATTTCACCCACCATTTTTAAAACCTAGGCAAAAGTAAGGAGAGACACTTGAAGATTTTGTGCCAAACACAAAAATCCTCATTTTTTTTTACACCTTTTTTTATCAAGAGGGAAACACTCCACCCTTTTCCCTGACCCCACTTCCCACCCCACTCTGAGCCTTTCTGCTGTTAAATCCCATTGACCTCAGACCGTTTTCAGGTCTTCAGTGAGTCCCCTCTGCTTGTCCCATGTGCACAACTCCAGCTCTGACTCTCTGCAGAGGTCACCGGGGACACCAGGACCTGTTCGTTTTCCTCCTGAACTTTCTCAGCCCTCCAGAGCCAGCAGTGACTCAGCTGCTGCAATCCGGAAATAACCGGGAATGGCAGGAACACCCGCGGGGAAATACCCAAAGAATCGCTTTTCTCTTTAAAAACACTTTTGCTGTGACCTGCACCAGTGACTGTCACCCAGCCAAGCTCTCCGGGCTGCATTCCCTCGCTCCCAAAGCATTCAAACGAAAATTACCTTGCCAGCTGTCCTGGCTGGGCTTTGGGAATCTGCAGAGCTTTCCAAAAGTGTGGATCTCTGGTGTCTTTGCACAGAAAGGGACTCACAGAATCCCAGAAGAGTTTAGGTTGGAAGGGACCTTCAAAACCATCACGGGCAGGGACACCTCCCACTGTCCCAGGCTGCTCCCAGCCCCAATGTCCAGCCTGGCCTTGGGCACTGCCAGGGATCCAGGGGCAGCCACAGCTGCTCTGGGCACCCTGTGCCAGGGCCTGCCCACCCTCCCAGGGAACAATTCCTGCCCAAGATCCCATCCAGCCCTGCCCTCTGGCACTGGGAAGCCATTCCCTGTGTCCTGTCCCTCCATGCCTTGTCCCCAGTCCCTCTGCAGCTCTCCTGGAGCCCCTTTAGGCCCTGGAGGGGGCTCTGAGCTCTGTTGATTGTAGCCCTTTGGCGATGAGAGCTGGGTTTGCTGGAGGTTTGGGGAAGCTGTGGCATGGGAGGAGATAATCTGGGACAGGCTTCCCCCATCACCTCCCCCCAGAGGAGCTGTGGGTGGCTTTGCTGAGGAGCAGCACAGCCTGATCAAAGGAGCTGAATTCCTTTGGGATACACTTGGAGAGAAAGAGAAGCTGTGCCTGCACCCCAGCTCTTCCCAGGGGAGCAAGCACAGCCATTGCCTTTCTCCCAGGAGGATCAGCCACATCACCTCCTCTTGCTGCTCTCCACATGGACTTCAAACCTTCCAGGCTTCAGCAGTTTTCCAGCTCTGGATATGGCCCCCTCCCATGTTTTCCATGGAATGTGTGAAGGGCTCGTGCCCCAAAGGTGCAGCCACCTCCAGGGTCCTGCAGGAATCAGGAGCTGGGCAGGGTAAGGGCAAAGCCCTCTTGGGAAGGAGCCTGGGGTGGGATGGGTGTGCTGGGAGTGCTGCCACCCCCTTCCTGTCTCTGCTGCTGGGGAATGATGCTGAGGATCACCATCAACTCCCAGAATTCTGCTGCTGCAGGCGAGCTCTGCCTCAGCACAGTTTGGCATCGGAGCACTTGCCCGTGCAGCCCCATCATGTTCTTTTTGCTGTTGCTTTTTGGGGGTTTTTTATTATTATTTTTTCCAGCAGGGAAACTCTATAAAGCTGATGGCAAAATTGCCTCTGCTGCTGGCAATCAGGCTGTGAAAGAAATTGTTATTTAAAGAGGGGGGAATGGGAATGGGAATGGGAATAGGAATGGGAATGGGAATGGTGCTGCCTTTTTTTTCTGTGTTTGCTACTGAAGCAGTCAGTCTGCAGAGTTTTGCAGGGATGAGAGAGATCCATCAGAGAACAGGCACATCTGCATTTTCTGGGGACACAGCAGGCTGAGCACAGTGTTTGGGGGGCAGAATATCAGCCCCATCCTCACCCCACAGCCCAGATGTGCAGTGGGACAGAGTCTCATCACTCCCCATTTGCCTCTCCCGCCGGTTGTGCCTCCTTGGTGTCTCCCACAGGACCTTCCCCTGGCCCCTCACCCTTCCCAGGTGAGAATTTCATCCAATATACTGATCCTCCATTCTCCTCTCCTCTCCAGCTTCCCTATTTGAGTTAAATTATCTTGTCTACCCTCACGGTGTCGTTAAAAAGGAACCCTCCTCGGGTTTTTCAGGAGCAGGGAAGGCTGGAGCTGCTCATTGCAGGCAGCTCCAGCTTTTCTCCCCACCCTGCTCTGGAATTGAGACATCAAGAGACAAGTTCCATTATTTCAAGGCGAGATCAGACTTCTCCACTGTATCAGTATCAGCGGGATTCAGGCTGGGTTTTTAAATGCTAACACTCCCATCCAGATGAAAACAGGATTCTTTAATGCCTGCCTGCCCCCGAGGAAGGAGAGCTCCTTTCCACGGCTCACAAAGGAGTGGAAGGAGTTGGTTTGCAGCGTTTTCCTCCAAAGTCTTTGCACCAAAGCCATAATTTCTCAATCCAGCCTTGCCCTGACCTTTCAGGAGGTGGCCAGTCCCTTCCCCTTGGGGTGCCACCACATAATTCCCACCGCAGCCTCCTCCCTCCAGGGCTTCCCTGAGCAGCTCTTCATGTCCTGCAAAGCTCTGTCAGGAGCTGGTGGGATGGATTTTTGCCCCTGGGCTGCAGCACTTGGCCATGAGGGTTATTGCTGGAGGTCCCTGCAAGAAAACCCCCTGAGCTTGAGGGTGGCTCACAGCTGCCTCCTTAGGGTGGGGATTGCCTTTCACCTGAAATCAGAGCTGCTTTATTGACTCAGCCATGCCTGGCTCCCGGGCAGCCAGGCTTTAATGCATACTAATGAACAAAACAAGTGTTTTCCCCCAGAAGCATCACGTGTTTCCCCAGACTTCCCCCCCACCGAAGCTCAGCCCAAGAGATAACATCAAAGTGGCACAATTTAATGAACCTGCTCCCTTACAGTGTAGAGCATAATTTACTGGCTGCTATGCAGGGGGAAAAACACCAAAAAGCCTCACTGCTGGTAAGGTTTTTCAGTCTATTCCTCTGATTTTAATAAGTTACAACTTATCTTGTGCCGTTTGGGGGAAGAATGGGAGAGATGGGATGATAAAACAGTGATTCATCCCACGCTGGGAGGTTTATTAAGAAAAAAAAAACCCAGCAAACCCCTGAGCTTTTGGCTATGTCTGGGAAAAGGAAGGAGAAAACAATTCTGTTTTAAGAGATTCTTTCCCTGCCAGGCTCAAACCCAGTGTGTTATGAGGAAGCAGAGATACCTGTGCACATCCCTGCCCCTCTCCACCTGATGTCCTTGGCCTCTTCTCCCGGGAAAAACCACCAGCAGGACAAGGGGGAATGGCCTCAAGCTGCATCAGGGCAGGGTCAGACTGGATATAAGGAAGAATTTCTTTGCTGAAGGAGCAGTCAGGCTTTGGGGGGGTGGTGGAGTCACCATCCCTGCAGTGTTCCAAAAACGAGCAGATGTGGCCACGTGGTTAAGGGTGCTGGTTAAAGGCTGGACTTGATGATCTGTGGGGTTCCCCCAGCACTAACCATGCCATTACTCCATGGAATAATGTGTCCTGGGAGGCCACCAGCCGCTGTCCCTGCTGCTCTGCAGGGGAGGCACTAAAGGACAGGGCAGCACAGCCCCCGGCTGCCGCTCAGCCGCAAAAACCGCTCCCGTTTGAGGACAACAAACATTTATCCGTGGCACATCTCCCCCGAGGCGAGGCCACGCTGCTGGAACAGCCTCATTCCAAGGGGACACCTCGCTTTGGGACCAGCAGGAGCTGAAAAGCCCCAAACGCTGCAGCCCAGCTCCTGCACAACCAAAGCCTCCAAGAGGGAAGAGGGAGGCTTTAATTACACAGCAGTTTCCACGGCAACCTCCCCTCTCAAATGGCCGAGCACAAGGGCTCTCTGCTCTTCTCCTTGCTCTCGGTTTGCCTCTGGAACAATTGGGCCGGGATGAGAGCCCAGCTGTGTTTTAGCGTGGCTTTCACAGCTCTGGGTGGCCCAGAAGGAGCAGGAGCCTTCCTCCCCTGCACTGAGTCCTGAGAGCGCCCAAGGAGCCTGGTCTGTACTTCCATTGTGATTTTTGGTCACCTGCCTGCCCGGGAGGCTCTTTCAGGGGCTCTTGGTGAAGCCAGGAGAGGCATTTTCCTCATGGAATCCTGGAATGGTTTGGGTTGGAAGGGACCTTCAAGCTTATCTTGTTGCACCCCTGCCATGGCAGGGACACCTCCCACTGTCCCAGGCTGCTCCCAGCCCCAATGTCCAGCCTGGCCTTGGACACTGCCAGGGATCCAGGGGCAGCCACAGCTGCTCTGGGCACCCTGTGCCAGGGCCTGCCCACCCTCCCAGGGAACAATTCCTGCCCAATATCCCATCTAAAACTACCCTCTTTCAGCTTAAACCCATTCCCTGTGTCCTGTCCCTCCATTCCTTGTCCCCAGTCCCTCTCCAGCTCTCCCGGAGCCCCTTTAGGCACTGGAAGAGGCTCTGAGCTCTCCCTGGAGCCTTCTCCTCTCCAGGTAGACACCCTAAGCTCTCCCAGCTTGTCCCCACAGGAGAGATAAGGCAAGTAAATAACAATTCAGGCCCTCATCTCTGCCTCTCCTTGGGGAGATGGTCCCAGTTTGTTGGTCCCTGGGATTTAAGAGGAATTGAGTGTATTTCCTTGAGCTCTCGCCCAGCTGCTGGGATTCAGTGCTGCAGTCAAGGGCAAAGGTGTCCTCGTGTGCTGCTGGTTTTTGCTTCATGAGGAGGAGCCTGGCTTTGGGGAGAGGGCACAGAAATAGGTTTATAATTAAGCAACCTTTCCCTCTGGCACTGGAAATGCAGGCAGCCCTCAGCTCTGCCTTGCTCCATCCAAGGAAATCCCAGCTCCTGAGATGACATTTTAGAGCATGAGGGGAGGAGGAGGAAGAGACATGGAGGTGATGTCCAACTGAAGGCATTGTTCTCTTTTCTCCGGGCCCATGCGAAGGGCCAAACATCAATATTTGCTTTTCCATTTCCCTCGGCCCCATTGTTCGAGACGCCTTTGCAGCTCACCTCCGTTTACTCTGAGGGGCTGTGGCGGGCCTGGCCCTTCCTTGGGCTGGCTGGGTGGGAAGGAAAGGCTGGGAAGGAAAAGCTGGCTCGCTCCTCCCGGCCTGAGGAGACTCATTGTCCCCCTTGACTGCTGTTCAAGAGCAGCTGCTGCTCGGCTATTGTGGAGCTGTGTATTTTCTTTGTAGCAGCTCAGCACTACTTAAAAGGCAGCCCTGGCCCGAGCACGTCTGCCAAATCAAATGGTTGGCTTGCTGTGAGGCTGGGCCCGAGGCTTGGAGTGGGAAGAGATCCAGGGATGGAGCAGGTCAAAAAAAATCCCACTTGGCTTCTTGCTTCATGGTTTCTGACAGCAAAAACCCCCATTTTGAGCAGTGACTCCGTGAACTTGTCGTGCTCAACCTCTTTGGAGAGGGCAGCGTGTCCTGCTCGCCTTGAAACGAGCTCAGCTCAAACCAGATTTTTATGTACCCTGAAAAAATTCTCTTTCCAAGGATCTTTCCTGATGCATTAAGGGTGTCAGGAAGAGGTGGTGATTCCCTCCTCTTTCTGTGAAGCTCTGCCAACCCCGCTCTTTGCAGGTGGTGGGATCTTCAGCCAGGAAGATTTTGCGGGGCTGCCCCTCTGCTGTGGTTTCTGCCTCTTAAGCCCAGCAAGCTTTTACTCCCTTAATAAGAATTGTGTCCCATTAGACTTGATTTTTGCTCCCAGTCTTTAAAAGCAAGGCCATGGCACGAGACCTGTACCTTGCTGAGTCCCCTTTGCAACTTTTCTGCCCTTTTTCCCTTTGTTGGAGGCATCCTGCCCAAACTCACCACCACATCTTTGCTCGCTGCATGATTTAACAACCACAATTACAAGGTTGGATTGACCCTGTGTCCAGGAAAGGCCCTTGCTGGCATTTCTCACCCTCTGGAAGGGAGGGAAGTTTCCCTCCTTCCCCTCACCCAGGCCCATGGCATCTGACAGGTTCTTTGAAGTAATAAAAAGCCTTTTTGGATTTATTGTTCCGTGTCCCTCCCTCAGTGTACAGCTGCCATTCCTCCTTAGTCCAGCAATGGGGTTTCTCCATCAGCAACAGACCCAGTGCCATGGAGATTTTAAACCTGGCATTGTGGGACTGAGGCAGGAGACCACAAGGGGGACAAGGAAGAGAAAATTCGGGTTTAAGGGCAGAGGGATGATGTTTTTTGCTCCGTTACCTCCACAGGTGCTGTGTGTCCAGGCTGGATCCAGGCTCCAGAGTGACCCAACCCCAGCAGCAAAGGCAGCAGCTCTGAGCCCTCCATCCTGGGTGGGGGTGAATAGCCCTGGAAGGTGGGTTTGGAGACCTGCACCAAAGGGCAGGTGGCACTTGTGGCATCTTTATCTCCTGCTTGTGCTCAGTACCAACACTGAGAGAGACAGGTGGGATCATGGCAGAAAGATGGGAATGGAGCAGAAAGCTGGGATCACAGAAGGGAGGTGGGAACAGAGCAGAGGATGGGAATGTGCCAGCAGGGAGACACTGCTCCTTGTGCCTCACCTCGAATTCCCAGCTCACCCCAAATGCAGACAGCAGGCTCCATGCCCAGCGTGAGTTCACTGGGATGTAATCCTGTTACTGAGGGCAGGACAAGCTCCAGCCCATTCACAGCACCTCTGGTAATTAAGACCAGCTCTAAGCCTCTTCAAACAAGGTGCTTGGCAAGCTGGGGAGGCAGCCAGGCCACTGCTTTGCTTTTGATGTGCTGCATCCAGAGCTGGCTGGGAACCAGTGGCACCAGCAACCCAGGGCAGATGTTCCCCCACAGCAGAGCAAGCCACGCTCTGTGCTGGGGGAATGAAGGCTTATGAAACCATGGAATGGTTGGGGTTGGAGGGGACCTTAAGGCTCATCCCATTCCAAACCCCTGCCATGGGCAGGGACACCTTCCCCTAGACCTGTCCAACCTGGCCTTGGACGCTTCCAGGGATCCAGGGCTTCCTGGATCCAGCTTCTTTGGGCTGCTGAAATGAAGGAGAAGCAAAGACATCCCCCCTGAAGGGACTCAGAGGAGGTCTGGCAGCCCAAAATTTACAGCAGGCATCATGCCACTTGTTAGTTTTCATTAAATGCAGCTCCCCGAGCCAAGAGGGAATCACAGCTTTTGTTCAAGGAGCCCTCGGAGTCTCACACAAGAGGCAGAAAGCAGAGAGAACTCTGAGCTGGAACAGAAAGCAAATAAAACTCCAATATTTTGGCTTTGTAATGAATATAATTAATTATGTTGAAGCTCTTTGCATAATTCCACAGTTGTCTGAGAGAGTTTGCCAGAGCAAGTAGTTCTGACATGCTGCACGCAGAAACTGCCCTTTTGACTCCACGAGGATATTGAAGATGTTCTGGTAAATATTTACATTTTTTAATCTCCAGTGCTAATCAGAGCTGAGATTATTGCAATAAACAAGAGTTTATTAAAATAAACTCTGCCCTGATTGCTTTCTTTCTGCATCTGCTGGGCTTTTTTTCCCCATCCCAACTGTCCAGATGCCAGGGAAGCTGGGATTTTATCGGGGTTAGGTTTGCTGGACTACTGCAGTTGCTGTAGTAGTTTGAAAGGGTTTGGTCTCCAGGGCAGATGTTATTCCAAAATTAGATGTCACCCGAATCCTCCTTGATGCTGAAATTACTGAAGTATGGGGTAGAAATTGTTCTGTGGGGTTTTTTCTGCCTTGAAGCTGCTGTTTATTGGGAAAAGGTGTTTTTATCATGAAGAGAGGGCACTGTGAGCTCTTGTGGTGTTGTCTCAGCCCATATTCAAGGTCAAGCTTCTCCTGCAGCCTCTGGAAGGGCTCCTTTGGTCCCATTCCATGGAGCTGGCCTGGGTTATCACCATTCATGCATCATCTGATCACAGAGCCCTGGGGCTGCCTCATAAACGCTCCCCAGGCCAAATTCAACACTCCGAGTGTGCAGCGGGGAAGGATTTCCATCCCTGAGCTGGGAAGGATTTCCATCCCTGAGCTGGGAAGACCCAACACTGATAGATCCCTGCTCTTCCCCAGTCCTTGCAACCCCGCTTGGCTGTGCTGGGATGCTCCTAGCAGGGCTTCACCTGGGCTCCAGCAGGAGCCTGAGCCGTGTCTGTGGGAAATCTCCTCCCCAAAGGAAAGGGTTCCACGATTTTTTCCCACTTCCTCGCTGGGCGAGTTGAAAATTAAGCCCAGTCTGGGTTTGTGCTGCAGACTGCCTTGGGCCACTGCCTGCCTTTTATGGGGTGGTTTGTCCACCCAGGAGCCACAAAGGGTCAGGAAAAGGACCATTTGGAAAGCAAGCAGAGTCCTGTAAATGCCCCCTGAAGCCTTGGATTTCTTGCACCAGCCGTCCCTGCTGCCAGGGCTCGTTCTGCCCCTTGTGCAGCGAGATTTGTGAGAGGGGAAAAGCTCAGGCTGCGTGTCCTGAGCTGGCAGCAGCAAGGACAAATAATTGCAGAGCTGAGCAGTCGGTGAGGACAGAATAAATGAGCTATTTGAAAATCACAGCAGGGCTCAGCACTGCGGCTCCGAGCCGCTGCCTGTGCCCCCGAGTCAGGGAGCTCTGGGATCCCTCCTGCCTTCGGGTGGCTTTGGGGTTTTTTTACCTCTTTAATATCAGCCCTGCAAAGTTTGCAGCTTGTTTGGGCGTGTTCTTTCAGTGCTGCTGAGTTTAGGCTCTGGGCAGAGGTGTGAAGCTCTTGGATCATCCTTAAGGGGAAGGAAAAGCATCACACTTTGTTTAATGTGACTTTTCACTAGGGATGGATCCATTAGAAATCAGCACAGTGCCACCAAATGAGCTTCTGGTTGATCCCTCAGACAAGCTGGGGAGGGAAAGCATCATGTCAGGAACATCTTAGGAAAAAAAAATAGGAAAAACTCCTATATTTCAGTTTTCTACATGAAAGAAATAAATTGCTGCTGTCATCTGTCCCTCCCCTGGCAGTGCCAGGCTGTCTTGTAGCAAAGGCTCACCCATCTTTTCCAGTCTGCCAGATAATTTTGACCTTGATGCAGACCAGACTGGGGCTTTGAGGCTGTCACCAGACAGGGCGAGGAAGGAGGGGAGGGAAGAACATTGGGTTCAGCGCTGTGGGAACGAGGCAGTGTGAAAAACAGGGAGCAATCTGTGAGCAGATGGAGGGTGAGGTGGTGAAGACCAGCGGGCTCTGCTGCATTAATGATGTTAATAAGCAGTGAGGAGTGATTAATGAATTATATCCAACAGGTTTGGGTCAGCTGGGGACATCTCAGGAATGGAATTCTGGGCAAACCCCACCACCAAGCTGCATTTTGGAGCAGACTTTGGATAAACTCCTTGCCAGGCTGAAGTGGCTGTTACCCTTCCCTGCAAGGGTGAAACACAGGGAGAAGAAAATGCAGCAATTCATTGGGATTTAGAGGTCAGGATTAAGGAGGAATAAGCTGAACTTAATTGCAGGGATAATAAAAGCTGCTGCCCAGGGTGCTGTGAGCACCAGGAGCTTTGCTCCAGGTGGAGTAAATGGACTTTTTGGGAGGAAGGATGGCACAGGGATCAGCGTGGGACACCCAGATCCTGCTCCCTGTGCTGCCACTGAGCATGGTGGGGACACTCAGCAAGCAGTGTCTCCTTTGGGACAGATGGATCAAGGAGCATCTTCAGGCCTCCTGTCCTGTCCTCAGCTATGAGGGGAGCCCAGATCAGACAGTTCCAGTTGGAAGAGATCAAGCCCAACCATTCCCTCACCACTAACCCATGTCCCCAAGTGCCACATCCACGTGTGTTTTAAATCCCTCCAGGGATCACGACTGCACCAGATCAGCTGTGCCAGGGATTGCCAGCTCTTCCCACAAAGAAATTTTTCCTAATATCACCGAGTAGGCAACACAACCTTCTACTCACAAACAAACCAGGGAAGGTTATCCATGGATATTGCTGTGACTCCTCGTGGCATCCTCCAACTCCTTTGAAGGTCCCTTCCAACCTGAACCATTCCATGGTGACTGGAGAGAAAGAAAACTGAGCTGCACAAATTTCCACAGGTAACCTGAAGCTGTGACAGCCCCAGCTGCTGAAAAATAAATAAATCCTTGTCTCCAGGACAAGCTGCTCTCGTCAGGACTAATTGCAGGAGGTTTCTTGAACTCTGACCATGGCAACAGCGCTTGGCTCTGGGCTTCTGCCACCAGCAGGTCTCCAGGCACTTTCCAGAGGAAATCAGTGTATTTTCCATGCATTAATGAAGGAGAAGTGATGGCTCAAAACATCCCCAAACTCGTGTCTTTGCTAGGTAACAGCCTGGGGAGGGTTTATCCCTCTCCCTCTCAGCTTTGCAGCCCCCTGGGCTCTGTCTGTGTGGTCACATCTGTGCCTGCTCAGCTGCCTGCTTGATCCCACAAGGCCTGCAGGACACCTGCGTTGTGTCCCTGGAAATACCGATGGAAATTTATCCATCAGCAACGGACGCAAGGGTGCGGCCGGGCAGAAATTTAGCTGAAATATAGTCTTTTTCTTGGTCTCACGAATGAATCTTTGGGGGTTCCATGGTTTTGGCTGACATGCCATTAATTTCAGGCTCTCGTTAGCAAGGAGGAGGCGATGCTAATTGTGCAAGGCCAGGTGATGTTTGAAATAGGATCTGTGTGGGCATTGTTGTAACTGATCCTCGGCCGCTCGGGAAGCCTTGGCTGGGGCCTGAATGGCCCTCCAAATACAAATATTTGCCAGTGGATGGATGCCTCGTTATTAATTTAAAGCCTGCCATAAATCATGAGCTCAGAAATGCAGACTTAAGCTCTGCAGACAAAAATAGATGCGGCCTCTTGCATGGGGAGCCGTTCCCGATTACGCTTCCATAATTGGATCACGCTGAAATGGATACCTTAAATTTAGTCACAAAGGGCTAACAAGAAAAAAATGCCAGCAATTTATCACAGGCACAGCGCTATATTTAAAGCTGTCAGCATTCCTGGAACATAAAGTGATTATAAATCCCAGTGATTTGTAAGCGGCCATAGGAATCTGCCTCCATGCTGACATTTAACACTCGAGTTCTCCACGCTGGCAGCCCTGGATTCAGCCATGTAATTAAGCCTTCACCTCCTTTTCAGTTTAGGAATAACCCTGCTGCTCTTGCAGGTTTAGATGCAGTGCCAATTGCAGGCCCAAATGTAATTGATTTCCTTCAGTAATCAATACCTTGCTGTTGGTTTGGAGGTGGAGGTGCCAGAACGCTGCTCTCACGTCCCATTTAACTGAAATAAAGCAGTGCCTGGCCCTGTTCTGGGGCTGTGGCAGCTCATTATCTGACACATGAGAGGAGCAGCAGACAAAAAACTCACTGGAGTGTGCTTTTACGTGAGCCTTTCCGAGGAATCTTTAGAAATCAGACACACAATAATCCATAGTTTTGATACCTCTTCAATCCCCGGAGCTTGTTGGCATCGGCAGCCTGCAAAAAAGGGATAAAAATCTTGGAAACAGGTAGGGAATGACTGTGCTGAGGTTCCTTCCAGGTCTTCACTGGTTCATGCCCCGGAGCAAGGGAGTTTACCTTGTTTTAAATACTCATTTAGAGTTTAATCTCCAACCTCTACGAAGGTGGTGGTTCTCTTCTCCTCACGCTGGTAAAGGACTTTTCTCTGGATAAAAGCCATAGAATAATTTTGAATTTAAGCTCGAATACACCTGCCCTCGGTTCTGCAGCCTGTTAGGATTTCAAAGCCTTGATTTCTAAAAGTTTCCCCTTTTTTGGGTTACAACCAAACCCAGGTTTGTACCTCAGAGATGCTGGCACTGAGAGCTGATGCCAGCTCTCCAACCCTTCTTACCAAAGCCAGAAATGGAGCACTGATGTCTCCTAAGAAATTCCATTATTTGTTATTAAATATTTGAAAAAAATATTATTTTTATCATAGAGATAATATTTTATTGAATTGTATTTTCACCTTTACTTGCTGCCACCTCGAGATATTTTACCTGCTCAAGACCCACACAATGGAAAGATGAATCATGATCCAGATAATCCTGAAAGAGCCTGGAATTTGGGAAATTGGCCACAAAATAAACCAGGGAGCAAAGCCTCTGGCTATGGCTCTGCTCCCCTTTGTGTTTTCATTTCCTACCTTCATTCCTTCTCCCTGACGTGATGTCAAACCCCTGGAATGCACTTATTTATTAGCTGGGTAAAGAACAATAAGCGAAAAAATGCAATAAAAGAAGAAACTGCTCCCAAACCTCCCTTGCCAAGCATGTGAATCCTTCAGGAAACTAATCCACACCACAGCTCAGCAAATCACTGAGGAACATGAGCTGTCCCATGGGATTAAAGAGCCCTCAGGAAGGCTGCTGAGATATGGGGTGGGGGACCCCGTTTTACCACTTCTGTGCTGAGTAGCTTTCCATATCTTCTAATAGAAGTTGTGCCTATCAAATTTCCATTTTATAGAGCCTAAAAGCTCTTTGTTTGCTCGCTTCAAAGCCAGGACAAAGTCAGGATGCCCATGAAGGGTGGATTGGTCCCTGGAGGTCCAACCATGCTGCAGCCTGGGCTTCAGCAACCTCAGCGCTAGCCAGAGAATCATGGAATCATTTCAGCTGGAAAAGCCCTCTCGAATCATCCAGTCCAACCATTAACCCACCACCACATCCCAATTTACGCCTCCCAGAGAGATTTTTCAGGGAAGGCTTCATGTCTGTGTCCAGACCAAGGCAAAAACCCTCTGGAAGTGATGACTGAGCAGCAGGAACGAGCGTGGTCAAAACCAGGCCGAGTTCAGCCCAGCTCTTACCGAAGCTGGAGAGAGTTTCTTTTCTTTGACATCTCCCTTGCACAAAAAATTGGGGAAAGCAGCAGCTTCCCTTCCCCCTTCCCTCCCTCCTTGGCAGCTCCTTTGGAAATCTCCCATTGCCAGCGTGACTCATCCAGGTGCCAACAGCAAACGGGAGGGAGGGCTGGCTTTTGATGTTCCAGGCAAATTTATGTCCCTACTAATCGTTCCTCAGTAAGGGAGGAGTAAAGAGGGCTCTGCCAAGCAGAGACATCCCAACTGCGGGGCTGATGGCTGTGAGGGACATTTTCCTACCTCCGTTAATTTATCAAGTGTGTGGTTAATGGCAAACATTAATTAACGCGAGAGATTGCGAGTGGCAGGGTTGAGGCAGCAGGACAGGCTGTGACTTCCTTCGGGGCTTTGATATCCCAAATATCCTCAGAGTTTAATGGCTTTGATATCCCAAATATCCTGAGTTTAATGGCTTTGATATCCCAAATATCCTTTTGATATCCCAAATATCCTCAGAGCAGGCAGGGGACAATGCTCAGCCTGGAGTGAGGAGATGGGGCTGAATTTACAGCAGAGAAGGACCAAGCCAAGTGGCTGAGGCCTTCTGGGGGGTTATGAAACCTTCTTCTGGAAAGATCTTTCCACCATAAAAACAGAGCTCAGGATCCTCCTTCAAAGTGAGGCTGCTCAGCGGTGCTTTGGATGTCTCCACGTGGGTTCCTGTCCATAGAGACTTCAGAGCTGGGCTTTGAAGTTGCCCATCCTCCTCCCCTGGGCCTGCTCTGACTTTGACCTTCCTGACCCAAAAATAGCTCCTCTCAGTCACAGAAAATATCAAAGGTGTCAGACAATGGGTCCCCGTTCTCCCTGAAGGCAGTGGGAACTGTGCCATGGTTTGGAGAGAACATGATCGGACCAGCAGGGCTCTGTGACAGTCCTCTTGGTCTTGGGGTGGGGGACACATTTCTCTTGGGGTCACAGGGACAGAACCAGCCTCCCTGTGGTGGCCTGTGGGACAGCAAAGCACAGGAGCTCCCAGACCGGTGTCAGTGAGGGTCAGAGCCAGAGCTGCAGCAACAAGGTTGTCCCAACCCACAGGTTCTTCTCCATCCAACTTATACATCCCATACCACCCAACCCACACACCTTACACCTTCCCAACCTACAGATCCTCCTCCAGCCAACCCACAGGTCCAACACCATCCCAACCTACAGGTCCTGCTCCATGCAGCCCACAAGCCCCACAGCCATCAGAGTCACGCAGGTGTTGTCACCTCACACGGCTTTGCTGTGTGCCCAACCCAACCTGGAGTTCACTGGAAGCCCCAGATTGTGAAGTCATGTGAACAAGGAACAATCTCCACTCTCGTTTTTTAAAGTCTAAAAGTCTTTTTGGGAAAGTGCTGTCATGTACTGGGAACGCTTTACTCCCTCATAGTAAGACAGATCCTGTGAAAGCCCTGTCTGTCTAATGTTTTTTACTTATTTCTGGGGATTGGAGGGTTTTGCTGGGTTAAAAATTATATTAGCTCTGCTCACAGATCTTGCCTTACCCATGACCTTGGACTATCAGAGCCACAACATCTCTGCCATTGGGAAAAAATCATCTTTTGAGCCTCTGGCTGGGAATACTGACAAAATCTAAACTAAGTGCCAATTTCTCTGCTGGAGCTCAGGCTCCATCAGAAGAAACTTGCGGTGGTGTTTCGGTTCACAACCTTCTCTACAGGCAACACAGTCCAACATTAGAGATGATGAGACAAAAATAAATGGAGGAAACTCAACACGGGAACGTAATCAAAGGCATTGAGCCTTTCAAGATAGCGTCTGCCCTGATGTTTACAGAGTCCTCCCAAAGCCAGGAGACTTCTTCTGGACTTCAGAGGCTCAGTGCTGCTCTGTTCTTGTTTATGGCCCCGATGCCAAAGAAAATCAAGGGGCTGATAAGCACCATGCACCCTGCCATGCTCTGTCAAAGGACTCTTCCTTGGGATTAAGTGCCTGAACAACATAAAAGTGTTTTCTTTCTGCTTTATGTTCTCATCTGCCTCCTGAACAATTATTTTCGGAGTTGTACAGGAACACGGACTCAGTAGGACTTGGGGTTTGTTGCTGCTTTTCCATCAAGCTACAATGGAAAGCCCACGTGCAGTGTCTCACTCTCACTCCCAGCCCATGGCATTGTCCTCATGGGCTCGTCTTGTAATTGTCCCTCATGTGGGAATTTGCTCATCTGAATCCAGAGCACGCTCCAGCCCATCAAGGAATGGCTCCCCTTGGAAAAGCAGACATATTTAAAGGGAGCTTTCACTGTAGCCACTCAATGTTTGGTCTCTTTGTGTGTCTGGACCCTAATTAGAGAAGGGAATTGTGGATCAGGAGCTGGAATTTGGTAGGACTAGAAAAAGAGCTTTACCCCAGGCTTGCAGTCTCCTGGGGTTTGCCATGATTAGTGGCTCCAGTCCCACTGGTTGGCTATAATGGAATAGAAGCCCTCTAATTGCATGTTAATTACAGTTAATTGCTCACCATAGGGAACCCAGGCCTTCCTAGCTGATTGTGGAAAGCAGTGATAGCTGAAGGAGGAGCCCCACAGGGCAGGTTGTCTGTGGAGGGTAATGCTGGCCCCTTCCTCCTCTGGCCACCTGGATGAATCCAAGTGGCCACAGCCCCAATCCTGCCCGAGCTCCAGGAGCATTTGGACAACGCTCAGAGATGCACAGGGTGGGATTGTTGGGGTGTCTGTGCAGGGCCAGGGGTTGGACTGGATGATCCCTGGGGGATATTCTGTGATTCCAGCTCTGTGCTGCTCTGGCTTGCCCGGGTCTGCTCTGCTGCCAGGCTGCTCTTTGGCTGGTCCCATCCCTTGCTGATGAACCCAACCTCGTGGGGAATGGAGGGCACAGCCCTCCTCCTCCTTCAGACCTCTGAAACCCCCTCAGATCCTTCTTCCTTGCGGGAATTCCAGACAATATCAGCTTGAGGCTTTGCAGGTGAGGTGGAAGGGGAGCTGGGGGGGGGAGCTGGGATTTGTGGTTGGAAGGGAGGATGGGGCTGCACCGAATTCCACGGAAAAAACTGCCCCAGGAGCTGGGCTGCCAGGCTGTGACTTTGGGAGAGAAAGGGAACAACAGAAGGCAGAGCCTGAAGCAAGCACAGGCTCAGGATGAAAGTGGGGGGCCGGGGGTTTGGCTCTTGTGGGTTTGTTGCTGCAGGGAGGAATGCGAGCAATTCCTTGGCAGGATTTCCCCGCAGGATATTAGCATTAGAAAGGGAGTCGCTGAGAGGGGATACTTCAGATACGGCTGTTGCTGGCTCGGTTCCCCCTCTCTGGGGGTCTTGGTCTGCTCTGCCCTTTTCCAGTTCATACAGTCTGAGGATTATTTGATTCCTACACACTCTTCACATCCAGAGCACCCCAAAACCCCCTGAGCAGGACAGCTGGCAGGATAACGTCCCATTCAGCATCCCAAAACTCCCGGAGCCTGCAGGAAAGGGGCTCCTGGCAAGGACAAAACAAAATTCCTGACGTGATGAGGGGATCGCAAATGAGTCTTTGTGTCTCTCCTGGCTCTGATCCACATCAGGAATTTAAACCTAACGAGCCTGTGACCATGCCCAGGACACTCAGGGATGGATGGGGAATCTATACCTCAAGGACAGGTATTTTTAAGGCACAAATATGGATGGAGCCCAGGGGGAAATCTCCCCCTGTAAAAAGTTTGGACTCTGACTACTGGATGGGGATTTTTTGGGATGAAAAACCACCAATCTCTGTGCCTCCTTTTACAGCAAGTTGTAAAACTTTACTGCTTGTCAAGCAACATTTGTACCTGCCCCTTCTGGGAAAAGGAGTTTTACAGTCATCAGAGCAGATTCACCTGAGCACCTCAGGGCTCAGAGGTGCTGGGCACAAATTCATGCCCTCGAACATTCTTAACAGCACTTTAGAGAAGGTTTGTTGTCCCACCCCTCACTGCTGTGGGAAATCACATCACAATCCAAATGATGTGTTATTCATGATCCTCCCCTCTTCGGGGGCAGCTCTTCCAATCCAGATTAGATTAAACCCAACCAAAAAGCGTCTGGACTGTGCAGCTGTAGAGGAGCCAAGAATTAATGAGTTTTCACGATCCTGGGCCCACGCTGTGATTTCTTCTGCATTCCTCTGGCCGCCCACGTGTGCACTGAACAATGAATGTGCCCCATTTCAGGGTCCATCGGGAGGTGAGTGAGTGTTTGTAAACTGGAAATTGCCCTTTGAGCCATTGCAAAGCGACTGGGGGAGCAGAAATGAAGGCTGGCAGCCCTCATCCGTGGATAAGGAGCTCTGCAGTCTCCTGGAGCAGGGGCAGAGAGGAAGCAGCCTCCAGGTGTAGCCACAACTTCTCCTCTTCGGGCCACAAAGTTTTGGAGCCACGTTGCCACGGAGGGAAGGGGAGCAATCCTGATTTTCTTGGGAGATTCTCCTAAACCAGTGGAGGAAGAGCACCCCGTGCTCCTTTGCACCAAGGCACCTTTAATCCTGTGGAGATGCCATTCCTGTTCCTGGTTTCTGTGTGAGCCCTTGCTCCATCACAGGATGCCATGATCTCCTTTATGATTGCACAGTCAGCCCTCCTCCCAGTCCCAAAAAATTGAGGGAAAAACCCCAGAGAGTTTTGTGCACTCAGTAAATGATACACCAGCACTGCCTTACCAAAGAGCCAGGAGTTTTGGGGATAACGATGGGAATGTTAATGGTGAATTAATCAGAGAGGCCAGTGAAGCATGACACTAATCAGGAGAGGTGATCACACTGCTCAAAGTCTGTGACTGCCCCTGAATCACCTGAATTTGCTGCTCCTGGGGGCTGCTGCAGCAGAGCCTGCAGAAGGAGGGAGGCTGAGCATCACTACGGGTTTGGCAGCTCTGAGGGGTCTCTCCTGAGACATGAAAGAGCCCTGAGATAACGAGAATCCCACTGGAGCGAGATATGGTGTGTAGGGATGTGATCAGGGAGCTGAAGTGCTTGTTCAGAGCCAAGTGGAGACCCTTAAAGTGACTGATCCGGGCACCTGAACATCCACCATGATCTTTGCCAGGTCTCATTCTCTCCTGTCCATGAGGGTCACAGCTCCTTTCCAGGGCTGGGAAAATCCACCAGGAGATGAGTATTTGATGAACTGGTGCTCCAGCAGGTCCCAGAGGTGTCGTTTGAGATCTGGAGAGTGACCAGTGACCCCAAAGAGCAAAAGTCCTGATCTCTGTTGTGGGGTTTGGTGGGGGACAGGGAGGGTTTAATGCGCTTTGAAGTGAGTTTGTATAAAAATCATCCCAAAGTGGTTTGGGTTGGGAGGGACCCCAAAGCTCATCCACTTCCATCCTCCTGCCATGGGCAGGGACACCTTCCACTGGACCACCCTGCTCCAAACCCTGTCCAACTTGTCATGGAACAATTCCACACATGGAGCTTCCACAGCTTCTCTGGGCATAATATATATACAAATATATATCTATAACAAGTAAGTTTTTCTATGTTTTAATAAGCATATCCTAAAAGTCCATGAACCCTCAGTGTGGTAATTACAAAATGGACCAGGGCTAAACTTCCCATTCCCATTATCCATGCTGCTCCCACTGATTTTGAATAAGTCAGACTTGATCGTTTTCACTCAGTGTGAAGCAAATGAGGAAAACAAGAGCCAAGTGAGAGGTGCCATTAAGCTGTAGGCAAACTGGCAGCTTCCGATCCTGGGAGTGATTTACTGGAGTCTTTAATGAAGCCTGAGTGGCTGAATTATGGGCAGAAAAAACATGGGATGAAAAGGAGAGTATGATGAGGGTGTTTTCGTAACAAATTCCTGCTGGATTTATGCTTTTCTCAAGTTGCTTGGGTGTAATTCCTGATGAACTTTAAAAAGTGGTGTTTCCATCCCAACTTTAGTTTGCATTGTGAAAATATCTGTGACAACCCTATCTCATTCCAGCTGCTCCAGCATCCAGGCTACTTTTGCCACTACCACAGCCCTGTTATCCCTGTGGGATGGATACAGAGATACAGGATTCTACTGCCACTTGTGTGGGCCTACTTGAAGATAAAGCCAAGAAGCAAAACTGAGCACTTTTGTCACAGAAACATTTATCTGTCACCCATTCCCCACCCTCCAAGGAATAAAAAAAAAGGGATTTGGACCCAAATCAAGAGGGTTGGTGGAGCTGCATCCAAAGGGGCCTGATACCTCAACCAGGCTCCAAGGAAAAATCCTTGAAGCTTGGGTTGACAGCATCCAGCTCCCACAATCCAAGAGTAACACGAAGCCTTGAGGTATTGAAGGCTGGGATCAAAGTAATTCCATGCTTTCCTGTTTGTCCCAGCTCCTGACGAGCATGAGAGCTGCTGGGACTAGATAGGAGTGGTGAACGTGCTCCCAGGGAGGTGAAAACCTTTTGAACTGAGGGCAGCGAGGCATGAAAAGCACATTTGTGCTTCCCCACTCCTCCCACCTCCTGCAAATCTTGCAGGGTGGGGAAATCTCCCTCAGTCCAAACGTTTTGCCATGAGAAAGGAATGGAGGAGCAGCACTTGGATGTTCAGGGCTCTGTGTCAGTGGGACCTTGGTTCTCTCTGAGGCCCAGGAAGGAATAACTCCTGGGGAAGTGGTAGCACTGGTTCTCCCAGGTCAGCTCGGTTGGCACGGGAGCATTTGGGATTAGTTTATGATTTTTCAGGCTGTGTTTGTGCCAGCCTAAGCCCTGGAGGAGATAACACCAACATCACACGACCCATGCAGCTGCAGCCAGCCTCTCCCTCCTCCTGGCTCTCCCCCCATTACCCTCTAAGCTCCCTAGGCTGTTGTGGGCTAAGCCATTCCTTGTTACCTGTTTTTGGATCCAGATTACTCTGCTTCCAGGCTTTTCATTCTTGGTTTTAATTTTCCCAGCCAGCCAGAGCCAAATCCAGCCCCGGGGACCCCAGAGAGCTTCAACCAGGGGTGAGTTTGGCCCAAGGTGTTTCTATCACAAAGCTGTCAAAACCAATTTCCTCTGATCAGACTGAGTTGAAATCCCAGTGGAGGCAATTCATCTCCTGCTGGATGCTGGCTTGAATGGCAAATAAACATCAGAGGCAGGAGAGCCTGGCTGGAAATGAGAAATCTTGTCCTGTGATGAGAGGTTAGGAACCTTTCTTATCTTATCTCACCTTATCTCTTTGGGTTTCATGAGAAGCCTGATGTGGCAGCTGGGGCCTTGGCGTGGCTGGGGGTGCTGCAAGGGGGACAGCCAGCTCTGCTCCCCACGTTTGTAACGTGGGGTGAGAATGGGGCAGGAAAACTGGAAAAATCCTTGTGTCCCTGGCTGTGTTTTCTCCTTCCCTGGAGCAGGGGGGGGCCAAAGGACGAGGTGGGGAGGGAACATGTCAGAGCCATGGTAGGTTTGACAGCAAGCCCTTCATCTGCTGCCAAGGGGGAAGCAAACACCTGTGGGAAGGTGCCAGCCCTGGCCAAGGTCACTCCTCCAGAGCTTTTGCCCACGCTGGTGTTTTGGGATGGAGCAGTGCCTGGGAGCTGGCAGGAGAGGAGCTTCATTCCCTTCACCTCCAGCTCAAGTTGTCCTCAACGGTGATACCTCTGCCTGTCCAAGCCCCAGGACCCCTCTGAGGGCCCCCTGTGACCCCTGTCCTGGGCATATTCCCCCTCTCCACGCCTTGCAACTCCCACCTCCTCCCACCACAAAACCGCAGAATATCCCGAGCTGGAAGTGAACCACTTGGATCACCAAAGTCCAACCCATTCCACCTCCCTGGACAATGGGTGATTTTCCCCCTATTTACCCACAGCAGATGCCACACATCTGCTGAGTGAATCCACCCATGGGGATGGACCCCTCCCACCCAGCTGCCATGGGAAATGGGTGTCACAACACCCCTCGCTCCCTTCCCACACCGCCCCACTGGCGGCCGGCGCTGCAGCAGCCAGGAGGAAATGCCAGGGCTTAAGTGATTTAGCTTGGGGAACGAGTGAAATCCACTTACATGGGCTAATTGATAGCAAATGGTTCCTTAATTAGAAATTATAGAACTGCCCCCTAATTTACAAGGAAGAACAGGACCGACATGATGAGGAGCTGAGGGGTGTTTCCCGTGGTTGCCGGTGATTTTCCTTCGGAGAAGCTCTCTCCAATTAACTTTTCATGACATAAATTTGTTTGCCTTAAAATAGCCAGTTAGGAGCATTCGCAAATGCATTATTTAAGGCCTGAAAATAAATATTGGATGCTCGGGCTGTGCTTTGTGAGAGCTCAGAGCAGCGTGGCTTCTCACTCAATTATTGATCGCGCTTTCCGCCGCGCTGGAGACGTTCCCGCATGCACAGGGGAAAATCCCAGCTTGTTTACTCGCTCCTTCCATTTCTCAAAGTCTCCAAAAACCTCATCCAGCAATGGATTTGGGGATGTTTGTAACTTTTACATCTGCCTTGATGTGGGTTTTCGAGTGTTTAATAAGGTATGAGCACCTCATGCAGTTTTTTTTCCTCACTGAGACATTTACGGATGTTTTTCCACATAAAATTTTGCCAGGATGGACTTATCCTTGTGTCAGATTTGGTTGTAAATAGAACCATAGGATCATGAAGGCTGCACAAGACTTCCAAGATGTTCAATTCAACCTTGAAGGCTCCTCAGAAACTGTGGTGGCTTGGACCTTGTGCAACCCTCAGCACAGAGAAGCGATGAAAACTCACAGCCTGGGAGCTGAGATTTGTAACGGAGAAGGAATTGCACAAACCTCACCTTTGGGAGATCGCAGAGAGGTTTCCAGGGATATCTGGGGGCTGCCAGAGCCCAAGAAGTGCTCGCCCTCGGCTTTGTGCAGGAGATCTGCCAAAAATCCGCAGGTGGAAAACCGGTCAGCCCGGCTGCTTGGCTTTGCAGCTGGAGCCTTGGCAGGAATGGGAATGCCATATCCAGGGGGAAAAAGGTTTCTGCAGCCTGTGAAGCGCTCTGTCCCACAAAAAAGCTGCTCTGAGGATGCTTTGTGAGAGGCCCAGCATCACCCTGGATGGATGTGAGCGTTGTCAGAGGCATAAATAACGCAGGACCTGTTGGGAAGTGTCGCAGGGGGAATTCAGTTCTCGTCCCAGCTCCTTCCCACACGGCAAACTGGAGCCACAGAGAAACCCTGCAGACTCATGGCCATAATTAATAGTACAAAGGAGCTGGCAAGGGGACGCCACCAGACAGGCTCCAGCTCCGGCTCTGACCGTCAGCAGGTCTGCAGAGCCCTGGCCATGCCGTGGCTGCTGCGGGAATTTCACTGCTGCCTTCAAAGAAACCAACATTTCGCCCCAAAACCCTGCTGCTCCCATCTGCTGCTCCCTCCCTGGCATGGATGGACCACACAAATCCCAGATCTTTCTCACGGGATGTCCACCACAACAGAACCAGCCTGATAGATGCTGCCTCGCTCCAATTTTCCCACTTTTAACATGGGAATTGTGCCATTCATGCTGGTGGCAAGCTCAGCTTATGGGTTGGTGGTCACTGTTCTTGCAGGGAGTGTCTCAACATCCATGCTAATAATCCCATGGCACTGGGAACTAAATGAGATCCTGGCACTTGCCAGCTGGAAAAGAGGAGAACTGGGCATTTCTTCGCTAGACAAAAGCAGGGGAATAATGGGCTTAGAAAAGAGGGAGTGCCAAGAAAAACACGGAGCCCAGCGCTTGCTGCTCTCCTTAAAGAAGGCAATTCAGGCTCAGCACACGCAGTCATTAAATGGGGAAAAGAGAAATAAATTCTTGTGACTCGGTTTCTTCGCAGGGCAGCCGAGCGAGCTCCTCGATCCGCCGTGACCTTGGGACATAATGGGCCATTGAAAAGCAAATCCGGCGGCACAGAAAGGAAGTGTGTTCCACCAGGCCAGAGGGGGCACTGAGGGAAGGAACAGCCAAGTGGTTATCTCTGACGGCTTAAATCTCAGCCAGGCAGAGCTTCTCGGACAAGCCAGGCTTTGTTGGGAGAGCCACAGTGTGGGGCTGTACCTGGCAGCTGACGTTTAACATCGTTTTACAATGATAAAACCCACTTGGGATGCTCCTGGCCCTTGGCAGGGTGGAAAAACACCTCAGGACAGGCACCTGTGTGGCAAAACAGCCACCACATCCTTGTCCTTGGAGGCTGCTCCAGGATTGCTGGTGAAGTAGGGAAAGGTTTGTGGGGTTATGGATTTCAAACCCTGCTGGGGGAAACGAGGGGAACCTGAGCATCAGCATCCCTGCTTTGCCCTCCTTGTCCTGGCAATCAGTGTCCCCACTTTTACCTCAGCATGGTTTTGGGGTGAAAGAGGTGTCAGCCCTTCAAGCTGGGCTTGAGATGACCTGAAATCATTGGAAATGCCCTGAATTATGGGCATGTTGGCAAATTTTAGCACTGTGCTCTTGCTGTGTCAGGTGGGGCTGACAAAAGAATCCCAGGATGGTTTGGGAAGGGATCTTAAAGCCCATCTTGTTCCACCCCCTCTGCCAGGGGCAGGGACACCTTCCACTAGACCAGGTCATCTCAGTCCCTGCCCAACCTGGTCTAATTCCCCTCTCCCACTTTCCTCTGCCTCTAAAAGCCAGGGCATTCTTATTTTCTCCTTTATCTTTTGAGTCCTGAGCCCTTTTACAAGGTGGATAGCACGTAGCCAAGGGTGCTGATACTTTAATCCTCTGCTTTTATCCCGGGATGCTTCCACCCAGCTTTCCTGGGATGAATTTGTACAAAATGCTGCTTGTTTTGGGCTTGCCCTGGGTTTGTACCGGGATCTTCCAAATACCTATCCCTGTCCCAAGCCACGCTGGTGCCTAGTGAGGACACCCAGGGTGTCCCACGGGTGTATCCAGGTGGAAATGGCCAGGGGAGGATCCCTCTTGTTAAAACGGGGCTAATGATGTGAGGCAGCTGCTCTGAGCACAAGCCAGCACACTCATCAGTTCAATTAACCCCACTGATTAATGCAGGAGCTCAGCAGTGCCCACAAACGAGGCTGTTTGTCACTGGACATGAGGAATTATTGTGTGGAAAGAAGGAAACTCTGCCCCGTTTTATCACGGAGCTGTCTGGAAGGGCTCTGGCAGTGATGTGAGGGAAGGGAATAAATGATCCCAATAAATAAAGGTGCATCCTTTGGCAGCACCATGAAATGGCTCTCACTGCCCACACCTTTGCCCCTGAGAGTCTTTAGATGTGTAGGGGAAATTTGGGAGTCAGCAGCCCAAAAGTGGTGGGGAAAGGGCTGCTCTGAGCCTCTGAGGGGCACGGAAAGGCAGCCCAGGAGGATGTTCAGCTAAAGATAAAAGTATTCTTGGCTGAAAAAACAGGATTTTCTGCTCCTGGGCCTTTTCCAGACCCACAGAACTCTGCTGGAGCCTCTTCACTGACTGCAGATATCCCACAGTCCAGAATCTCTTGGTACACAGAGGTTGGAGCCATCTCTGTCTCGTGTCAAGGTTCACAAGGATGCATCAACAGCTGCATCCCCCTTTGCATCCCCCCCTCTGCCAGGCAGGGATATTTATCCATCTGGGAAGCCATCCTAACCAGCCATTCCCATTCCTGTTCCCACTACCCCGGCACTCTCTCCCCTAAGGATGATGATGAAGCAGCCTCATCCTGGTGGTTGGTTTTAGATAGAGCTGCCATTGAGTCTGGGGAATTTTTGTTGTTTTTTTTTTCCCTGCAGCTTCCGTGGTTCTGTTGCCAGGAGAATCTCCAGCGGGAACAAAAGCCAGTTTATTTTGTGGGATGGGACTTGGGGAAGGAAGGGGAAAAGGAGAAGGGCAGCAGTAACTTGTGGGTTGTGAAGTCTTGCTGCTGTGAGCAGCCAGGCAGGGTGGGAGGTGAGAACAGGGATTCCTTGGGTTCCAAGGGGTGATGGGGAGAAATGAAGTGAGCAATTTATGGGGAACAGTGGCTTAAAAGAAAGGATTTTGGTTACCAAAAAAAATACCTGAAGGGACTCCGTTGAGATCTGGAGAGGGGCTTTGAACAAGGGCCTGGAGTGCCAGGACACAGGGAATGGCTTCCCATTGCCAGAGGGCAGGGATGGATGGGATATTGGGCAGGAATTGTTCCCAGGGAGGGTGGGCAGGCCCTGGCACAGGGTGCCCAGAGCAGCTGTGGCTGCCCCTGGATCCCTGGCAGTGCCCAAGGCCAGGCTGGACATTGGGGCTGGGAGCAGCCTGGGACAGTGGGAAGTGTCCCTGCCATGGCAGGGGGTTGGATGAGATGGGCTTTGAGGTCCCTTCCCACCCAAACCATTCTAGAATCCTAAGATTCAGGCCATAAAGGACTTTGCCATATGGAGCAGTGTCCCAGGAGGAGGGAGGTTGTTGCAAAGCTCTCCAAAATCCATCCCTTCTCACAGCACAGAGTAAGCAGCAGGTGGGATTCACAGCCTGGCAGGGATGAGGGATGTGCTGGGGGCAGGATCTGTGGGCAAAGCTGAGGGCAGCAGTGGAAGGGCACTGTAGGATCCGCCCTGAGGAGCAGAGAAGGTGCAGGACCTGCCCCTGTGGCGCTCCCACCTCTCCCCTGCCCCTCTCTGCTGTCCTTTGTTCATTCACTCTCTCAGTCGATGTCGGGCAGCTAAAGATATCAAAAGCCTCTCCGGAAGCTCTGTCCTTTGCTCTGTGCACTTCCTCCTCAGGCTTAAAAAATTAATCCCTGTTATTAGTAGGAAGTGGTTCCTGTCACCTCACAAACCCCATCCAGGGGTGACCACCGGTGATATCAGCCCCCTTCCCACAGCTTTCCCTCCCCTGTGACACCAGCAGGGCCACAGGTTTATGAATCATGGGATGGTTTGGGTTGGGAAGGACCTTAAAAAGCCACGGACAGGGACAGCTCCCACTGTCCCAGGCTGCTCCCAGCCCCAGTGTCCAGCCTGGCCTTGGGCACTGCCAGGGATCCAGGGGCAGCCACAGCTGCTCTGGGCACCCTGTGCCAGGGCCTGCCCACCCTCCCAGGGAACAATTCCTGCCCAATATCCCATCCAGCCCTGCCCTCTGGCACTGGGAAGCCATTCCCTGTGTCCTGTCCCTCCATCCTTTGGAACCAACCTCTCTCCACCTTTCTTACAGGCCCCCTTCAGGTCACCTCCTTCCCCTGGAAAGCCACAATTAGGTCACCCCAGAGCCTTCTTTTCTCCAGGTTGAGCAATTCCAATTGTCTCATCCCAAGGATATTCCTGCTGTGGGTGGGCACAGCTGGGAATGCTCTGCTGGACTCCGAGGAAAAGCAGAAGTAGAGGCCAGGCTTGCCAATATCACAGAGGGAATTGCTGCCTTCAGCCACTGGAACAGATGGAATGGGAAAAAATCCTCCAGACTCCAGCTCCAGGAGGAAATCAGGTGGATGCCTGTGGAGATGGGTGTTGGAGGAGCAAACCCACCCTGCTTTAATCCCAGCCTGGCACAAGGGAATTCTGAAAACGAAGCAGAAGCCATCCATGTGGGGAGCCCGGCAGAGGGACGGCCGTGCTTTGTTTGCCAGCCCCGAAGGCAGCGAGCCTCGTTTACGAGGCACTTCTGTGGCTAATTGGCTTTGAGGCGGGAATGTTACACCTACAAAATGAATCTTGTCGGAATTTATTGGCTTTCTCCAGCTCCTAAGCCCTGAGCACCTCTGGGCACCTGGAAGCACTGCCTGTGGCAGCAGCGCTCCAGAGCCCCCATCCCTGCCTCGGGATGCAAACAAAGAGCCGCTGCTTCCCGGGAAGGAGTCAATAACTCAGCCTGCATGGGAGGAGAGGGACATCAAACCCTGCCGGTTATCCCCATCCATCGTCATTAACCACCAGGGCTGCAATTAATTCGCGGCAAGGGGAAGATTGGCCCGGGAAGAGCTCGCCCCGGGGAGTTTGCCGGGAGTGCTGCACTAACCAAGCGTTGTTAAAGGCACCTTGGCAGCCGAGCACACGCTCCCCTGGCACCACGGGGCCATCCATAGTGAAATAAAAAAGGGCAGGACTGATGGTCCTTTTTAAGCCTTTATTAAAAGTGATCAGCTCGGGTGGGGGCCCTGCCCAGCTTCGTTGCCCCAGCTTCGACTTGGAGGAGGAGGAACTTCGGCTCTGCCACTCCCTGTGATAGAGCCGGGCCCTCGAGTGTTCCTCACGGGCCGGGGCTGTGCACGAAGGTGGATACGGAGGGGATGGTGCTGATTCGCCGTCCTCAGGGCAGTGGCTCCAGTAGACCTTCTTATTAGGGCGACCATTTGAAGAAACCCAAAAGCTGGCCAGGTAGTAGTTGCCGATAGAGCAACCTGGTTCATTTTTCTTAAAAGTTTGTTGGCTCATTTTTAAATTGTTATTTTCTAGGGATTTTTTACTCCCAAGGGTCTTTTCGGCTCTAGTTTGCATATTCAGCCCCTTTTCTTCTCTTTTTTTCTTTCTGTCTTTTTTCTTTATCTACTACTCTTCAGCAGGCCAGCTTCGAAAGGGGTAAGGAGGGGGTTGTAAATGCAAGCCCTGATAAGAGGCCGGTTTCTTCACAACTAAGTGGGGTTTTTTTTTTCTTAAACTGCAAGAGAAATTTTAACTTACAAAGCTACAACAAAGCACAAAATTACATTCAAACAAAGCTACAATGTAGTACAAAATAAATGGATAATTGTTAAATTGATAATCTGGTCCCTTATTTATAACACATAGCACGGTCCGGGCACAGGGACTCGCTGGAATCCCAGCAGAGCTGCAGGAGCGCGGAAAAAGCGCTCCCCGCGGGGCGTAACCACCGGCTGCAGCAAACACGGAGCCCGGGCACGCCCACCGAGGGCCGGGGTGTTCGGATATTCCACGTGGAAGTGGGTTTTGTCAGGCTCAGGTTCGGGAATGTTCCCTTTGGAAGGTTTCAGGAGCTCAGGGTTCATGGTTGAGCCGCTGCAGGAGCATCCCCGCCCTGGCAGGGGTTGGAATGAGATGGGCGTGGCGGTGCCTTCCAACCTGAACCATTCCATGATTCTGTGATTCCAGGATGCTCCTGGTGAGGAGGGTCCACGCTCCAGCCCTGGTGAGGGGATTGGTGCCACTGTGATTCCAGGATGCTCCTGGTGAGGAGGGTCCTCACTCCAGCCCTGGTGAGGGGATTGGTGCCACTGGGTTTGGGGTTCAGAGGTCCAGCTCCTGTCTGCAACTTCCAAAGGAGCATCAGAGCAAAAAGGAGCTTTTCTCTTCCCAAAAAAAGCTGGCTACACTCATACCTGAGCCACGGCAATGGCATCCCAGACCAGCCCTTTTAACAACTGCCCAGGCCAACAATTTCTACCCGGGTTTGTGAGAAACACTGCGGGGGAACGCACAGAGAAATGAACTTTTCCACGGAATTCCTGCAAGACAAATTCCCAGCACCACAGAAAAACCTGGCCTCATTAGGGCATTCTGTCCAGGTCTAATTGCTCCTTGGTATCACTTCCTGGCAGGGGAAACGGGAGTGGCACCATTCCAAAGGTGGGACAGATGCCTTCACCGCTGTGCCTGCTCCTTCCCGGTGGGAGACACGGGAAAGTGGCAGAGGGAGGAGGGAGCAGGGCAGGGAGGGTGGGAGGGAGGAGCCATGGGGGCATCCAGCACCCACTGGAAGGGTGCTGTTGGATCAGTCTTTAGCCATGGATTTTGCTCCATGCTATGGATTTTGGTCCACCCTGCTACCAAAATCCCCTTCCTCGCTCTGAGCTGCTCCTGGGTGTTTGCAAAGTGCTCGGAAAACAGAGAGGGATGGAATGTTCATCCCTCCATCCCAGGCTCGGCACTGGCAGTGTGCCCAAGGCATATCCTGAGTGCCAGGAAGGCTGCTCTCAGCATGGGAGCACAAACTGATGGTGTTCAAGCACAGTTTTCCCACCTGGAGATGTGGTTTTTCCCAAGGGATCATGAGGATCCTGAGCTGGAACTGCAGATTCTTGTACACCTCCTCCAGCCCATCGGAAAAGACATTTTTGTCCCCAAAGCTGCTCAAGGCGCCAGCCTGGGATGATCCAGCCCAAGGCAGGAGTCGTTTTGGACTTTCCAGTGTCCAAAAGATGGGGAGTCACAGCAGGGATAGAAAAGAGGAACAAACCAGCAACTCAAACACTGATTTTAATGAGAGTTTTGCAGAAACAGAGGGACAGGAGCACCCCAGGCTCGGTGCCAAGGCATGGATGGGGGCAGCACCCAGCCCAGCTGTATCCCAGGTGCCATCCCAATGTTTTCCACTGGCAAAACCAGATGGAAATGCCCCACTCCAGTTAGAGAACTGGGTTATCCAGCTGCAGGGAGCTCACCTCAGAGGAACCCCAAAGCTCCCAAAATAACACGGCAGAAAAGAGCTCCCAAGGGTGCTTTGAAGTGGTGCTGTGGGGCTCGTTTTGGGAAGGCAGGAGAAAGGTTGGATGAGGCCAGGAAGTCCCAGCTGACCCCCTGCAATGGGGTCTGGCCACTCAAGGACTCGCAGCCACCCCGCTGCCACCCCACTTTTGTCACAGCCCGGCCAAAACTCCATCTCCTTCTGCCGTGCTGGGCGTAGGAGGAGCCAGCACCAGGAAGAGGAAATTTAATCACCAGATCCCGATTAAACCCAGGAAAAAACAAGGAGGGGGTGGGACTAGTGGCGGCTCGTGTAGCCCCGACCCATCTGCTCCGATATTTCTCGCTCAGCCTCTTTTCCAAAGGGTGTTCCAACGGGAGATGACCACTGTGGTGGTGTTGGTGGCCACCATCTCTGGGTGCTCTTCATGTCCATCCCTGTCCTGTTGTGCTGTTGCTCCTGGTACCCCATTTTCCTAACCCTGCACCCCAGCCAGGCAGCACAACCCCAGGGTGGGATGCTCCGTCAATCCATGGGGTTTGAGGGAACACAGCCCCCTTTTTCTGGTGTTGGGTGCTGTGGGAAGCTTGGGAGCCGCTCTCTGACTGCGGTTACCTCAAGAAATCAGAGTTTAGCATTTTCCTTCGTGTCAGCTGCCCAGTGTGCAAGGGAAGGAAGGGTTCGAGTGCGCCCATCACCACCGGGCTGGGTGGGTGTGATTTTCATAAGCACTGCCCCTTGCACGGGGACAGTCACACCCCCTCCCATGTTTTGCACAAGGGCACCACTCTGTGACAATTTATTTGCACGAGCACTGTCCCTTGCAGAAGGGTCATTCCGCCCCCAATATTCTGAACAAGGACACCCTTCTGTGCACGTTTATTTTGCACCAACCCTGCCCCTTGCACGGGGACAGCCATACCCCATGCTTTGCACAACTCCCCCAGTGCACGCTCGTTTTGCACAAGCCCTGCCCCTTGCACAAGGACGGTCACACCTCACTGTGTTTTGCACAAGGACACCCCTCTGTGCACACTTGTTTTGCACCAGGACACCCCTCTATGCACACTTGTTTTGCACAAGGACACCCCTCTGTGCACACTTGTTTCGCACAAGGACAGTCACACCTCGCCGTGTTTTGCACAAGGACACCCCTCTGTGCACACTTGTTTTGCACCAGGACACCCCTCTGTGCACACTTGTTTTGCACAAAGACGGTCACACCCCGCCGTGTTTTGCACATTCGCACGCTCCCCGCCGTGCACATCTGTTCTGCCCGCGCACCGCCCCTTGCACAAACACACTCCCGCCCGCTCCCCCGTCCCTGCCGCCCGCACCGCTCCCGTCCCACCCCTCCCCACGTGTTTTACACGAGCATCTCCCCCATCCCTTCCCCCCTCCCTTCCCCTCCCCGCACTCCCCGCTCCCGCCCCTCCGCTGGGCCACGCCCCCGGCCGCGCCCATGACCACGCCCCGTGACGTCAGCGCGGGCGGGCACGCGCGGCCCGTGCTGGCGGCGGCGCGGGAGCGCGGCGGGGCTGGGTCCCGGTGGTCGCGGTGCCGGAGCGGGCGCAGGTGAGAGCCGGGAGCGGGCGAGCCCGGGGCTACCGAGGGCGGCAGCGGCTCCCCCCGGGCTCCCGGGGCCGCCGGGATAAAGTTTGGAGCGGCGGCGGTGGCGGTGGAGGGTCGGGGCTGAGGCAGCGGCGGAGCCCGGGGAGGCGGCTGGGGAGAGGGTGAGTATGAGTAGGACTCTGTGTAAGTGTCCTGTGACACCGCGTGTGCTTGTGACCGTAAGTGTGCCCCGTGTGACTGTGTGTGCAAGCGTGTGTGACACTGTGTGAGTGTCCCGTGTGTGTGTGTATGTCAGTATGGCTGTGTCGTGTGCCCTCTGCGTGCCGGCGTGTGCGCCGGGCTGGCTGTCGTGTGTGGCTGTGCATGTCGCATGTGCCCTGTGTGTGTAGTGTGTGTCCCCTGTGTGTGTGACTGCGTGTGTGTAATGTGTCCCCGGTGTGGCTCTGTAGGTCCCCTGTGTGTGTGACTGTGTGTGTGTAGTGTGTCCCCTGTGTGTGTGNCCGTGTCCCCGTTCCCTGGGGGACGCGGCGTGGCGGGCGGGCAGCGCCGTGCCAGCCTCCTCTCTGGGGGTGCGCGCCTGCCCCTCGTCCCCGGGTCCCGCTGGCACTGCCACGAGGGGTGGGGACGGTGGGCACCGGCTCGCAGCGTTGTCACCCTGCTGGTGTCACCCTTCTCGGTGTCCCGCAGCCGGGGCGGAGGGAGCGGGGTGGCTCCTCTTCTGGGACGTCCCGGGAGTTCTGGGCTGTTTGGAGCAGCATTCCAGCGGCTGTGCCTGGCATTCATTTTCCAGGAGGATTTTCCCAGCTGGGGCTCGCCGAGGGGTCGCTGACCTCGTTGCTCCTTGCTGGCTGCCCGGGGGGATGCTTTGGAAAGCGAGGGATGCTTTGCAGGGCTGGGTTTTCCAGCTGTTGCCCCCGGGACGGAGTTGTGCGGGTGTGTGATGTGCTGCAGCCTCGGGCTCCCAGGAATACCCATTTTTGGGATCTCTGGCTGTTCAGGAGTTACTTAGGCTCAGCATAACTTTGGTACCGAGGGGGGCAGAGCGGTGACCGTGCTGTTGTTTTGTGTTTCTGCCCAAATTAAACCACGTGGCATCGAAGCCCCCAAAACCCAGAGGAGCCTGTGGGATGTGGCATCAGGTGGATGCAAATTCCTCGCGCAGCATTCCCGCTCTGGAATGCCCATCACTGCCTTCCCCCTCCCCGAGCCCGTCCTTCCTGGCTGATGCTCCCTGAGATTTGCAATGATTAAGTTTTGGCTGTTAATTAATATATACATTACAAGTTAATAATTGAGTTACGCTGAAAGGAGCAGCAGCTCGGGCGGGAGGTGGAGAGGGGGGTGTGTTGTGTTGACAGCTGTGTCTGGATGCCGAGACTCTGGAATAAGGATTCATCCCTGATTTCCTCGCAGCGGGATGCTTAGATTTGCCTTAAAGCAAAAAATTCCTTGGTGATGAGAGCAAAGTCCTCCTGGGACAGCCTGCAGCTCCGACAGGGCTTAGAGGTGGGTTTGGCACTTGGGTTAATGCTGGGATTTGATGACTTCAGAGAGCTTTTCCAAAGTAAATAATTCTGGGATCCTCGGAACGGTTGCGTCTCCTCCTGGCTCTCACTCCCGCACAGCAGCGTCCGTACCCGACCCTGCCAAGGGACAGCATCTCTGGTGGCAGCTCTTCCCTCCTGTTCTGCTTTTTCCTTCTTTCCTCCTTTATTCTTGTCCTGACAAGCTGGGGCTGCCCCATCCCTGGAAGTTTTGGATGGGGCTTGGAGCAACCCTGGCCTGGTGGAAGGTGTCCCTATCCTTGAGGTGAACTTTAAGGTCCTTTCCAACCCAATCCACCCATGATTCCCTGAGGATTCCCTCACCTTTCCAGGGTCTCCATGTTCTTCCCACTGTGAGCTTTACCCCCCTCCCCCCCCCGGTCTCTCTTAGCGAGAGAATTCCCACTTTTCTCATGACCCCCCATCCCACAGACCCACAGCCTCCTCTGAGCCCATCCCGTCCTGGCTGGGGAATTTTGCAGGCAGAGATGCCAGCTTTCCATGGATTTATATTTCCAAAATAACCCCATCTGGGCCGTGGAAGGGAATGTGCTCTTCAAAAATAGCAGCTTCGTTACTTTTAATCAACTAAAGCCGGAGCAGCGTGGAGCGATTGCAGCCGCTGCTCGGCATCCTCGTTACGCTCTCCTTTAATGAGAGGGGAGCTATTTGTGAAGCTAAAATATTTATTTTAGCCTGGTGGGGTTGCTCTCAAGAGCCTGTGTGGATGGTAAGGAGGTCGTTTAGACACAGTGTGGGGTTTAGTTGTTTTTTTTTTTTAAAGGGAAAAACATTTAAATACGGCAAGAGGCTTTTTCATGGCCGGGGTTGTGTGTGAGGAGGGAGCTGGCAGCTGGAGAGGTCGGGACATGCAGGGGAATTTGCATCCTCCTCAGTCTTCTCATTTCCAAGTGGTCTGGGAGTTGTGTCGCCTCCTGGCTCCGTGGGTGGATTTTGGACGGCGGCTGGCACAGGAGCAAATGCAAATAACCTCACCTCAGAGCCTCTCAGGTTTGGCACCTGCCTTTTCTTTCCTGCCCAAAATTCGTCCTGAAAGCACCTGAGCTTTGAGGGCTGCCCCAAAGGCTGCCCAGGAGCTGGTGAGGGGCTGAGATGGGTTTTCATGGAATCTCCTGATTTGGAAGGGACTCACCAGGATCATGGAATCCAACCCCTGGCCCTGCCCAGACACCCCAACACCCCCACCCTGGGCATCCCTGGCAGCGCTGTCCCATCGCTCCTGGAGCTCTGGCAGCCTCGGGGCCGTGCCCATTCCCTGGGGCAGTGCCCAGCACCCTCTGGGGGAAGAACCTTTCACTGATACCCAGCCTGACCCTGCCCTGGCACAGCTCCAGCCATTCCCTGGGTGCTGTCCCTGGGCACAGAGAGAGGGGGTGGCAACACCCAGGAAGGTTTTGCAGCCAATTGTTGACTTCCTCAGTGACCAGGGATGAGTCGGCTTCCTAAGGAGGGGATCAACCCACTGTAAAGTGGATTTCTGCTTCTTAACTGGGACATCTTAATTAGAGCCCCTCTGGGAGAGCCAGGCTGGGAGAGCTGGGGGTGCTCACCTGGAGAGGAGAAGGCTCCAGGGAGAGCTCAGAGCCCCTTGCAGGGCCTGAAGGGGCTCCAGGAGAGCTGGAGAGGGACTGGGGACAAGGGCTGGAGGGACAGGACACAGGGAATGGCTTCCCAGTGCCAGAGGGCAGGGCTGGATGGGATATTGGGCAGGAATTGTTCCCTGGGAGGTGGTGGCACAGGGTGCCCACAAGGTGTGGGTACTGCTGGGGTCCCCTGCCCTCCAGACAGTGCCCTGCTGGGATGGGGGAGGCATCTCCAGTGTCAGCACCAGCTCAGGACCCTTCTAAGCTGCTTCCAAAATTTGCAGGGGGAGATTTAAAAGCACGGGGTGTGTCCCAGAGCTGAGTGGAGGATGCTTCCTGTGGCTCCCTCCTGGCGAACAATCCCTGGAGGGGCCGGCTCTTGGGCACAGGGCTGGCATTGTCCAGGGGCCTCGGCAGCGCCGTGCCAGCCTTGGCTGGGACAGGGAGCACGTGGCTCTGCCGGAGCTGGCACAGGGAAAAATCCCTCTTGGACTTGGAAAGGAGCAGGAGAAACCCTGGGCTGCTCCTGGTAGAGGCAGTGGGGCCGAGTCCTGTCCCTAAAGGAGCTGAAGGGTTGGTGTCACCGAGCTGTGGGGACACCAGGGCAGCTTTGCTGGTACTTACAGGGCTGCAGGGTTGGTGTAAATTCAGAAGGACTCGCAGCCCCAGCTGGCTTTGTGGCCACACATAAATAATGTTTGGGATTTTAGGAAGGGGAGAGAGGAGAAGGCTCTTGCAGGACCTGCAGCTTTGGCAGTGCGTGTCCTGACAAGTCCCTCTGCTGCCCAAACCAGGCGGAAGGACTCACTCCCAGCAGCTCAGAGCTGGTTTTTAGTGCCCAGGCGATGTCCCAGTTCCATTAACACCATGCTGAAGGATCACATTGAGGATACCTATGGCATCTCCCCCCTCCTGTGGTCCTCCTTGCAGCCCGGGGGCCCTGATTTCCCCCGGTGCTGCTGGGAGTGATTTCCGTGTATTTCTGCTCCCGGGGGCTCCTAAGGAAAAGTGTGGGAGTGTGGACAGGGATGTGTGTGGCTGGCTCCTGGCACCAGGGACTGCAGGAGCACATGGCACACCCCTGCTGCCTTGAGGGGGGCTGGGGGTCCAGGTGTTTCCCAGGGTGAAGTCAGTTTTTCACGGATCAAAGAGCGGGCCATAAAACTTCCAGCTCTTTCCTCCTGGCCCTGGAGTCTCTTTTTTCCCCTCTGCTGGGGAAGGTGGCATTTTGGGTGGGTCACACATTTTTGGGAGGGATCACTCAGTGTGCCACAAGCAGCATTCCCTGGATTTAATCCCTTTTTTTTTTGGTGGCCAAGCTGCTGCCCCTCCAGTGGGAACCCCTTGAGCAGTGCCCCCCATCCCTCAGGATGTTTCTGTTTTGAACCTGCCAATTCTGTGTGGATTTGTGTGAGGGGTTATTTTCGGTGCTCGGAGGCACCATTCCCATTCTCATTCCCAGCTGGCATATCAGTGCTCTCATTCCCCAGCTCCTGGGGCTAAAGAAGTGTTCCTGCTTTTCCCTGTGTAAGTGGGTGTTCCTGCTCCACCCTGGGGAGAGGTGGGGTCACATCCCTGATCCATTTTATAGGGCCATCACAGAATCCCAGATTGGTTTGGGCTGGAGGGACATTAAAGCCCATCCCATCCCATGGGCAGGGACACCTCCCACTATCCCAAAGCTGCTCCCAGCCCCAATGTCCAGCCTGGCCTTGGGCACTGCCAGGGATCCAGGGGCAGCCACAGCTGCTCTGGGCACCCTGTGCCAGGGCCTGCCCACCCTCCCAGGGAACAATTCCTGCCCAATGTTCAGTTTCTTTCAGTTTGAGAGAAAAGCTTTGTAGTCTCAAACATCTGAATATTAAAATACAAAGGTGGAAGGTGGCCCAGCCACTTATTTTGTAATCACTCCTGTGTTCCTCCTGAGTGAAATGCCTTCAAAAAGAGAGTTGGTTTAGATGGGATATTGGGCAGGAATTGTTCCCTGGGAGGGTGGGCAGGCCCTGGCACAGGGTGCCCAGAGCAGCTGTGGCTGCCCCTGGATCCCTGGCAGTGCCCAAGGTTGGACATTGGGGCTGGGAGCAGCCTGGGACAGTGGGAGGTGTCCCAGCCATGGCAGGGGGTGGAATGGGATGAGCTTTGGGGTCCTTTCCAACTCAAACCACTTTGAGATTGGGTGATTTTGCATCATCTGGGTGCTGTTTGTGTAAGTTGGAGGGATGGTGATGCACATCTGGTTTGTAGTCCCATTAAATGATAGGGAAAACTTTAATAATAACAACAATAATATTAATATAATTAATAATATTGTGAAAGCCTTTCCTTTTCACTGTTCTCTGCATTCTCTGGAGTTGCTTCCTCTCCTGCCCCACGGGAGAGTCACCCCTGGGACCATCCCATCATTTCCAAGAGGGGAATCGCTGCCACGGAGCCAAACCAGATGTTTTCCAGCTGACTCCAGAAAATGTTGACCCAGCAAGGACTCCTGGCTGTGGTGTGGGGTTGGGAGGCTGCCCTGCTCATCCCCTGCTTCCCTCTCTCCGGGGGTAAATCCGCCTGCCGCCGTTCTCCTGCAGTCCCTGGCCACTCTGCCCGGGTAAAGTGCTTTAGGTCACCCCTATAAAGCATTTCAGGTCAGTTTTGGGGGCAGGGCTGGCGTGGTGTGTGGCCTTGTTTGAGCAGCCGCCGGCTGTTTCCTTAGGAACAGGGAGAGAAGGCTTTTTGGGACGGGAACAATGGTGTGGCGCCGGCCGGGTCAGCGCAGAGCAGCGGGGCTGGAGGTGTTTTAGTGGGCACTGCTGCTGGAAGCACTGATCCTAAAGGTCTTCTGCACCCTGAATTGTGACTCTGGGATAAGTCTGAGAGTGGGTTTGGTTGGATTTCTCAGCGTGTCCGGCATCCATCGCTCTGCTTGGTGTGGTGGGGGAAGATGCTCCAGTTATCCATCTAAAAACACCTCCACAGGTAAAGGGTGGAGAAGGAGAGCCCAAAAGGAGCAGGAACTGGAATAACGGATGCAGTGGTCACACAGGGAGTTCAGAGCAAAGTCTCCCAAGTCTCACCCACCTCTGGGACTTGAGAGCGATCCAGCCCAGCTCGTGTGGTTGTGGGAGATGTGAAATCCTTAATTCCTGCCTCATTCCCTGCTGCAGCTCCGTGCTCTTGGCTCACATCCGTTCCCAGAGTGGCCCGGGGGCAGGCTGGGTCCCTCTGTGCAGAGGCTGCCACGGCTAAAATTAAACAAAGAGAAACTTCCCATTTTTTTTGTGAGTGCTCCAGCTTCCGGAAAATGGCAGCGTGCTGGAGGCAGGCAAACAAAACAAGGCAGCCCTGGCCAGAAAAAAACCTCCTCACCTCTGAGGCATTTCCTTGCTTTCTTTCCCCCCCCTTCTCCAGCCTCTCTCCCTCCCCATCCTGGCTGCTCCATAGAAAAGCTGCCATCAGATTAGGGCTCCCGGGGTGGGGTTGCTCTGGGAAGGCTGCATGGAAAGCCAGCCTTGGGAATCACTCTGCTCCCTCCCCCAAGTCCCCTCCCTGCTTCTTTTGCCAAAAACATCCTCAGTGGGTTTTTTTGGGTGTGGCTGTGCCTTTGGGGTGGGTTGAGCTGTGGGGATCCGTAAGGAGGCGCAGGGAATAGTTCCCAATGGGCCTGGGAACGACTGGTCCTTGCAGTGGATAAGGTTTGGGGTGGGAAGAGGAAGAGATGCTTGAGTGCATCCTGAAAAAGGAGATCCCATCTCCTGCTTTTGAGTGTATCCTGGAAAAAAAGGAGGAGGAGGTAGGGGTGCATCCCAGAAAAAGGAGGAGGAGGAGATGTGTGAATGCATCCCAAAAAAACCAAAAAAAAAGCAGGAGGAGTGGATGCATGGGGAGATCCTGGATAAAAAGAGATGTGCAAGTGCATCCCACAAAAGGAGAAGGGGATGCGTGGGTGCCTCCTGGAAAAAGGAGGAGCTGGGCAAGTGTATCCTGTTAAAAAAAAAAAAAAGGATGAGGAGATGGGGGTATCTCTCAAAAGGAGGAGATGTGAGGAAATCCCACAAGAAAGAAAGGAGGAGGAGATGGGGGTGCATCCCAGGAAAAGAAAGAGGAGATGCCCAAGTGCATCCCACAAAAACACAGGAGGGGCTGGGGGATGCATTCCAGGAAAAAGGAGGAGGAGAAGGGAGGAATGCATCCCACAGCCTGTCTTCCCAAGCTCCAGCTCCTCCTTCCCTGTGGATGCTGTTGGCTCCAGGTTTCCTGGAGCAGCCTCCCATGAGCAGTAGCTCTGCAGGAATGCATCCCATGATTGCTGGGATGGGACAGGTGGATTTTTTGGGGAAAGAGGAGGAAAGCCTGGCTTCCCCAGCACCAGAGTGGGTTATTTTGGGGGAGTTTTGTGCCTTTTTTTTTGACACCAACTTCCCAGGAAGCATCTCCTTTCCAGCAGCCAACCTTGTCGGGGAGTGAGACTGTGAACCAAGGCTTTGCTGGGGTCTTTGGAAAAGTTTTCCTTGGTTTTCTGGGAATGGGCCGTGGACAAAGGATTTGCTGTCCCTGGGGGGGGTGGCAGTTACCTTGTCAGCCAAACAGAGCCACTGGCCTTGACCAGCTCATCATTCCAAGGTTGGGAAGGATGCTCTGGGATTGGGACATCAGTGTGGTGGCTCCCCTCTGGCTCTTCACATCCTGCTCAGCCTGGAAAACAGGTGAAGTTTTGGGGACTTGGGGTTGGTTTTTGTCACTGCAAGTTGTTGGAGTCAGCAAACTCTGCAGAGGAACAGCTCGGTGCTGTCAGTGCTTCCAAGTGATTTTTCCCGTCTTTCCCGAGCTGTGGCCCCTGCTCCCCAGGGAGAGGCTGCCTGGAAGTTAATCGCTGCTGAAAAATGCTTTAATTAACTCAATTAGCCAGACAGTCCATCTGGGCTCCTGCAGAGCCCGATGAGATCCCTGGAATGAGGTCACAGCTCCAGCCCAGTGACCGGGAGGACACAGGGACTCATCCAAATCCCCACGGGATGTGCTGTGCTCTCCAGAGCATCCCTGCTCCTGGACCTGCAGGGGGACATGTTTGACAAGGGCATGGAGGGACAGGAAAAGGGGGAATGGCTTTAAACTTCTGGGTTTGGAGGGCAGGGCTGGATGGGATCTTGGGCAGGAATTGTTCCCTGGGAGGGTGGGCAGGCCCTGGCACAGGGTGCCCAGAGCAGCTGTGGCTGCCCCTGGATCCCTGGCAGTGTCCAAGGCCAGGCTGGACATTGGGGCTGGGAGCAGCCTGGGACAGTGGGAGGTGTCCCTGCCTGTGGGAATGGGATGGGCTTTAAGGTGTTTCCAACCCAAGGAATTCCATGATTGTGCACCTGGCACTGGACATCCCCAAGGCTCCTCCAGGTGGGACTGGTCAGAGCAGCTGGTGCCTCTCCCACCCCTGCTCTGCCCAAGGACAGGAGCTCTTGGAGCATCCACCACATCCAGGATGCAGGACATGGCCAGGCATGGAAAGAGTGAGCAGGAAAAAGCCCTGCACGCTGTCTGAGCAGAGGAATGCAGGGCCCTGGAGCAGGGATTTGGGAAGGGTGAGTGTTTAACCCCCTGTCTGCATTGTGACCATTCCATGCCAGCTTTAGTCCGTGTGTTGGGCTCTGTTTTAAAGCCTGGCCTTGCAGACATCCCGAGGGAAGCTGGTTTGCCTGGCTGTGATGGGAAACCTGAGCGCAGGCAGGTGGAGATGTGTCCTTTGGGCACAAGGGAGGAGCACGTGTCCTGAAGGGTTTGGATACCACTGGAAAATGGTGCGGGGAAACTGAGGCAAGGAGCGTCAGTGTTGGAAGGCTAAACCGTGGTCTCCAAAAATGGGCTCTAAAATCACTTTTGTTGGGGGTGGGAAGAGAAATCCGTGTGTCCAGGTTGCCCTGTGGTTGGGCAGGATAAATGGCATGGGAATATTTGCTGTTGGGCCTAATTTTTAAGGGATTGTGACCCTTAAAAGTGGTGATGCTGCATCAGATGCTCCCCTGCCTTGGAGAGGGAAGGGGAGGTGTTTTGCTTTGGGAAAGGGGAGGTGATTCCTGGTTTAAGGCTGCTTTGAGGCAACAGAGCAGTGGGATAGAAGGTAATTCCCAGTGGGAATGCTGGCAGGGAAGGTGAGGCTGCTAGGCACCAGTGGGATGCAGAGCATCTTCCTTTGGGATGGGCACCCCTTCCCCAGTGCTCCTTCCTGCCTGGAGAGCTCCCAGCTCATCCTCAGCTCCAAATCCCCACAGGGTCCGAGCGTCTCCCCGATTTCGTTCTCCTTCGGGGGCTGGGAATCCTTTGGAAGCAGAGGTCTGAGCCTGTCCATGGAAATCCCACGCTCCACAGTGCTGCAGACACTCCTGCCTCCTTTTTGCCTTTCACTAGAAAATCCTCATCCCCCTTCCTGCACAAAAAAAAAAAGTGTGAGTAATGCTGGAGAAATTTGGGATGAGGCCCAGCGAGCGATCGGATATCCGGCTAAGCAGGGCGCTGACTTCTGCACTGAGAGCTCCCAAATGAATAATGCAGCAGGAGGAATGGCAGATTTTGAAGGATTCTGTTTTTCTGGTGGTGCTCTGCTTTATTTCTCTTTAAATCTTCACTCTGCAAAGCTTAGGAATGGCTTTTTTTTTTTTTTATCACCTCAGTATATTTGTTTTATGCTCAAGCAAGAACACATTTCCCGTTGTCCTGTTAAAAGCAGAAGCTGATAATATTTAAAAATAATACTGATGCCAGTTGTCTTGTGATGCACATCATGTGTTCCTGCTGTAAATGTTGTTTACTGGGATCATGCCTGGCAAAAAAAAAAAAAAAAAAGCAGAATTCACTGTAAAAGTGGATTGTTGGGAGGCTAAAACTCCAGGGGGATGTTGCCCTAAGGAATAATGGGTGGTGGTGTCTGTCTCCCTTTTGGTTTTCTTTCCTCCTTCTGGACCTTGCTGAAAAAGTTCCCTTTTTTTTTTCCCTGTTGATCGAGTACTTTAAGTCATTCTTCTAAATATAAATCTCTCCTGATGCGTCAGCTGTGCCTGGGATTTCACTTCTTTTATGTGGCACTTCAAGCAAGTTTTAATTAAAAAAAAAAAAAAGGAAAGGTCCATCTGCATTGGTTTGATATTTAGGGTTTTTTTTTTCTCCTCATCCAAGAGTGTGTCTAATTCCAGCCTGACCCCTCAAAGTTCTGAAGGCTGCATGTGGCCATCAGCTGGTTGGGCTGGAGGGTGTCCTCAGCTCCTGGAAAGTTCTTGCCATGTCCTGCTTGGAATCATGGAGTGGTTTGTGTTGGAAGGAACCATGAAGTTCATCCCATCCCATGGGCAGGGACACCTCCCACTGCCCCAGGCTGCTCCCAGCCCCAGTGTCCAGCCTGGCCTTGGGCACTGCCAGGGATCCAGGGGCAGCCACAGCTGCTCTGGGCACCCTGTGCCAGGGCCTGCCCACTCTCACAGCCAGGAATTTCTTCCCAATATCCCATCTCTGTCAGTTTAAGGCCGTTCCCCCTTGTCCTGTCCCTCCAGGCATGTTGTAAAACATCTCACATCCCCTGGAGGTCCAGCTCTTTTCCTCAGGGCTGCTTCTCCTTGGCAGAGCTGTCCCATCACTGGCACCAACATCTGCTGGATGTGACCAACACCGAGGTATGGATCCTTATTGGGGGGGACAAAAACCTGGGATGTTGCTGTGGGAGATGCTGAGAACAGGAGATGTTGTGTGGGCAGGTCGGTGAAGGTGCCATGGATTTGTCTTCTCCAGCCAAGAGCCTGCTGCTTGCAGCCCTGTGTTTTGGGTCTGGAAATTAAAAGACATTGCTGTGGTTGTCAAAGCAGCCTCCAAGCAGAGCTGGTGGTGGGGCTGAAGTTGTTTTCCCACAGAAATCCCGAAATGGAGCGGGTTCTGTGCTGCTCGTGGCCTGCTGATGTAGGGAGTCTGTCCCTGAACACGTGGGGCTTTTAAACCTCGGTTTGGTCCTTACTTTCTAAAAAAAAGTGTTCTTGAAGAGACAGAGGACAGGCTTTGGGCTCTCCTGTGCCCCTGGGTGGCTCTCAGTGGCTTTGTCTTGTTTCCTCAAATTTGGGCCCTTGTGTGTCGGCCCCAAACCACCCCATGTCACAGCTGATAACGCTTCACCCCTAATTCCAGCTGTAGAAATCCAGAATTCGGCTCTGTGGTGTCCTACAGATGGGAGCTGAGCAAGCTGGTCTGGTGGAAGATTTGCCCATGGATGGGCAAAGGCTTTAAGGTCCCTTCCAACCCAGACTGTTCTGGGATTCTGTGAAATCTCAGTGGGAATGAGCGGAGCACGCGGCTCTGGGGCTCGAGCGGGGAGGCTCTGAGGCTCCTGTTGGGCATGAGAAGCCAGGGCAGGTCTGTCTCCTTCCAGCCTTGCCTGGGGCTGACTTCCTGGAGCCAGCAGAGAGGGAATAACTTGTCCTTTGGAAATATTCCCTGGGTGGTGGCTCGGAGTTGTCCTTTTTTTAGGGAATGCTCTGTGTGTGATGCCCACTTGGGAGGGTGTTTTGTGCTTACAAGTGCAGTGCAGAGTTGTAGAAATGACTCCACTCAAGCAATAAAGCTCTGCCTTGAGCAGGGAACAACCTGCCGTGGCTTTAGGATGACTTTCAGGTGTCATTTTAATTTCCTTTGGTGACTAATGCTGCAAAAAATGCGTTTGAGATTCAACCCTGCTCCGTCCAACAGGACTGAGCGAAGATTTTGCCAAATTTGCATAAATTGCTATTTCTGTGCCCAAACATCCTGCTAAATAAGGGGCATTTTCCCCCCAAATGGTTAAGTTTTTTGCTGAGGGTTATGTCCTTGGCCCAGAGAAGCAGCTTTGCCATCACACAGGGTGGAGGCTGCAGAGAGAGGACTTTGGCTCTGGCCTCACACCCCGTTGGTCCCGACACGGACCTCGTGTGTTCTGCAACTGATGTAAAGCTGCAGTTCAAAGTGCGTGCCTTTGTTTGCAGATTGAGCCTTCCCATAAACATTTGGGGCTTAAAGTGATGAAATTGGTTCCTTATCAGCCATCTGACCCATGGTGATGGGACTGAGCAGCTTTTAACCTGGTGAGACCAACACAACAAAACCCCGAAGCTGTGACAGATGGGAGTGGGTGGTGTTATTTTATTGGGGTTTTTTCCCCTTCATGGCACTCCTGATGCTGTGGAAAACGCTTGGAGCCACTGCTTAGATGCTGTCTGACCTCCCTCACCCCCAGGTTGAGTTAATTTGCAGGTTGCACGGAGTCTCTGTGCAGTCTGATGGGCTTTAATTTCGGGGTAATTAATTAAACAAGCAGGCGTGGTGTTTGCTCTTGTGTTGCATAAACAGCAGCCGGTTTTGGTGTATCTCAGGCACCCTCCTGGCTGACAGGAGTAGGTGTCTGCACCTGGAAAGCTCATTCCCACCCCTGGAAAAGCTCTAAGCTAAATTAAGGCGAGGACTTGTGCTGCTGCAAACCACCTCAAATGAGCCACGTGGTCTTTTGTGCCCGTGTAATGAGTGTGGTGTTCAAAGCATGCTCTGGATCGAAGCAGGAGCACTTTCTGGGGTGGGTCTGCAGCTGGCTGGGTTTGCAGGTGGGATCAAACCCCAAGTCCTAATCCCAGCTCTGTTTGGGATGATTTGAATCAGGTATTAAGAAGAAATTCTTCCCTGTGAGGGTGGGCAGGCCCTGGCACAGGGTGCCCAGAGCAGCTGTGGCTGCCCCTGGATCCCTGGCAGTGCCCAAGGCCAGGCTGGATGGGGCTTGGAGCAGCCTGGGACAGTGGGAGGTGTCCCTGCCCACGAGATAAACTTTGAGGTCCTTTCCAACCCAAACCATTCCATGATTCTCTGATCTGCCCTCACATCCATTTCCTACTTGCATCATCACCTGGGAGTTTGCTCTCCAGGCATCTGCTCCCAACAGACTTGCCCTCTTTCTACCATGGAAATCCCTGGTTTGTGGGATTGGGTCAAACATGGAGCATCCCATGATGTGACCAAGCCCCATGTTGCCTTCCTATGAGAGACCATCAACTCCAGCAAAGGGTTAAGCTGCTTAAACCCAGGTGTCCTGGGCAATCTGGTTTGGGAATGTTTACCAAAGAGGAGCTTAAAAAAAACCCTGCTGTTTTGAGGGACTTCTTTGCAATGTGCTGATTCTTATTTGTTTCTACCTAAAGAGAGAGAGGAAAGGGGGTTTTGGCTCCTGTCAGCATTTTCAGCATAGCTGAAGGTGTCCTGTAATCCAGCAGCAGATCAGTGCTGGGCTAATCAGGAAGGTGTGCGGCAACATTGAACCAAGGGAGTGGTTTTGTCCCAGCCTGAATGAGTTCTTGGAATCCAGAGAGATTTCATCCATCATTCCTTGGTGTCTGTGGGCTTGCTCAGGTGGTGAGTTGGGGACAAAACCCCTTGTTTTTCCCAAAAATGGGCCTCCTGACTGAGGGTGCCTGCAGACAGATCAATCTTGGTGGAGTACTTGGGCTGGGAGAGCTGCATGGAGTTGTTTGTGTGATGACCTGCTTGGAACTACCTCGTCTCTGGTGGTCTGCAGCTCATCTCTGGAGCTCTGTGTTGTCCTCTCTGCACCAGTTGTGGTGGCAGCCTGTCCAGCCAGTAGCAGGAGTGACTTTCTTGTGCCTGCCCTTCTCTGGGCACGCTGGTGGGACTGGTTTTCCAGCCAGGAACAAGGAGAACACGTGGCATTGCAGCAGCTCCTCTCTGTCAGGCAAGGGCAGAATCACTGAAGGGTGATGGGGACAGGGCTCTGAAGTGTTGATGCAGTTAAAGCTCTGTCATCATCTCCTCTTGGGGGAAGCTCAGCATTTCAGGGACTTTGGGTTTTGACAGCTCTTGAAGGCCAAATTAGCATCCAAATTATCTTGAGGAAGGAGACGCTGCAGGGATTGCGGCTGGAGAGTGGAAAGATAGTGAGTTGCTCCAGGAATTTCTCAGTTAGTGCCTTTTGCCTTCAAGCTTCCATGGATCTGGTTGATTTGAGGTGGGGAGGAGGGGTTGAGTGATGCCCCTTTGGGTGATTATGAGATGGTTCTTGCAGCACCCACCGAGGTGGGAAACTGTTTCCCCTCCTTTTGACTTCCATGGTTTCCCTTACTCTGCTCTGTGGGTGTTGGCCAGAGATCTCCTGGGTGACCCTGATGTCTGTAGGCATTCTCCCAGTGATTCTGGCAGGATCAAGACCACTTTTTCTTAAAAAGTGCCTTTTGTGGCTTCAGAAATTTGGGATTCATTTCTCCTCCACCTCCGACTGCCTGTGTGAGCTTGGGCTGTTGCCTGATCCAGCTCAAATCCGAGTTTCCCTGGTTTGAGAGACGTCTGGTCCATGCTTTTGGCCCTTTGGCTGTTGGCTGAACTCTTGGGCCTCTGAAGGACTTTGGAGGGGCTGTGAGGGCTTGGAGGAAGATGGTTCTCTCCTGGATTCCTGTTCCACCCAAGGATTTTAAAGCATGGCTTTTATGTTTAATTCCTCTGGGACTGCAGCAGTAGGTATGACTTTGGGTTTTCGTGGTTTTTTGGTCCCCCATGGGACTTGTCTGGATCAAACTCCTTGCCCTGCCAGAGGAGCATCCATCCACAAGGAACACTGTTGAAAAGCCAGGACACCTTTGGGAGTGCCCTGCCTGGATTAGGAAGTGTTTTTTCCCTTGGAAGAGCATGGAGCAGGCAGCAGGGGCAGACCAGGAATGAGCTCTGCCTCTTCTGATCCAAGGGCTAGTGGACATCAGATGAGAGCCTGTTCCTGAGGGAGATGAGTTTTCCATTGCCTTCCAGCCCATCCTACAGTTCCTTGCTGTAGGACTTTGTGGAGGCAAAAATGTCTGTGGCTTCAGGAAACCAAGCCCTCCCCTGGGCAAGAGGTCCACAATGGTCCCTCTTGAGGTCTCCTTTGATCTCACTGGGAGAAATTTGGGCAGACACCACCTCTAGGTTTTTAATTGGCTCTGTGGAATGGAGGAATCTGTTCCTGGGGAGTGCCTCGCTCTCCGTGCTGGCGTTCCGGCAGCATCCCTTGCACCAAGGGCCATCCCACTGGAGACATCCTTCTGCCTTGCTTTTTTTGGGGATGCCAGAGCGGGTGGCTGGTCTTGCAGTCTTGAAACCATGGAGCAAGTCCAGCTTTATTTCCTTCCCTGTGTTATCAGGATGGGTGTGCGTGCCGTGGTTTTGTTGCTGGGAAGCGTTGCTGTGGGGCGGGAGGACCTGGGCTGTTGTCCCAGGAAAACCTTTCCTGTTGCCCTCTAAACCTCACAAGGGTTCCTGCCCCATGCAGCACCTCCAGTACCTTCCTTCATGTCCAGGATTTTAAACCTGTGCCACACCAGCACTGCTTTCAGGGATTTGGGGTGGGTTTGGAGCTGCTGTGGGTGCTCGAGGGCAGTGACTGCGTCTCCAGGACACTCCTCTGTCAGGGCAGCAGTGCTGGGCAGCAGCAGGAGGTCCTGCAGGGAAAACCTTCCCACCTTCAGTACTGATTTATATTTGAGTCTCTGACCAGCTGGGGATGGATATCCAGCAGGACTCGTGCTCCAGAGTCGCTGCCATGAAAAGAATCTTTCCCATCCTTCCCGCCCTGCCTGTGAAGGATGGCAGCCCCAGCAGGGAGGCCGTGACGGACTCCAGGCACCAGCAGACACTGGCAGCACGCACTCAGCCACAATCGCCTTCATTCCCCTCCCTTCTCCATCACCCTGGCCATGCTTGGCTTGCCCTCACCTGGCAGCAGGAGCTGAGCCAAGCTGGAGCTCGAGGGCAGGATTTTTCCGTGGGGCTTGGCAGGGAGCGGAGGGCACGGTGTGGGGCCGGGCCCCGCTGCCGCCGTGCTGGGTGCAGTCATTCCCACATCACATGGTGGGAATGGGCTCCAGAGCAAACCCCTGGGACGTGAGGGCGCTGCAGGAGGGATGGGAGGTCCCGATACTTCCACAAGTCCCTTCTTGTTTGCTGGGAAAGGGACTGAAGCGCCGTGTGTTGTGCTCCTGGCAGCTCCCCGAGGCTCGTGCTGGGACGGACGTGTGAGTTCACCCCAGGCTGTTCCCTCTGGTACAAAGAGCTGGTGTTCGGTGTTGTCTTAAGGGGTGGTTTATCTTTGCTTGGCTTGGGTGGGTTTTTTCTATTTTTATTTTTTTTTTTTTTGGATGATGAAAGCATTGGCAAACAGAGGCGGTGAGGGAAGAGGAGGAGGAGATAAGAGAGAGGCAACGGGGTCAGGAATCACCGGGATACGCAGCACGGCTGGCATCGGACTTGGAGAGTGCTTGGGCCAGGCTTCTGAGGGGAAAAACTCAACAGCAGCCAGCTCTCCCCCTCCCATCCCCACCAGCAAGGCTCATGGAAGAGACCTGTATCACTGGGACACGACCACAAGGTCATCTGAGTCTGTTCCTTGCCATCAGCAGCTTCCAGAGCCAAGCCAGCCTCGCAGGAGGCTGCAGAGGACCTGGGGGGGGCTGTGCTGGTGTTGCCAGTTTTGAGGATGTCGTGTCTTTTCACATGCCTGAAGATCTGTCAGTATGAGTATGGAAAAAGGAGGGAATTCTCAAGGTAGTGGGGTCATCTTCCACTGGGGGGAAGTGTTTTGAGCAAGGGTGCAATGGTGTGTTGTGTTGTAGCCACGAGGGAGATCTTGAAGGTGAAGAATTCACTGGGCAAAATCAAGCTCCTAAATCAGATTGCTTGCTAAAATTTGGCAGTTTTGGCCACTTTGGGCTTTTTTTTCAGCTTCTTTTGAAGGCCACTGCAGACTGCGGTGTGTCGGTGTCATCTGGGGCTCCCTGAGCAGCTCCCTCAGTGCTGGGATGTCCTTGGGGTTGGGAGGGGCCTTTTCTACATCTTTGTAGAATTTGATTTGAGTTACTTGAGGTTTTGTGACTGATGAAAGCAACATTTTCAGTAAATTCATTGTGTGGGACAAGAGCCCTGTGGCTCTGGGACACGAGTTCCTACCTAGAAAAAGTTTAGATTTGCTCATATCCAAGCAAAGCTGACTGTTTTTAAAAGAAACCTCCAAAAACACTTCTATGTTTGTAGGAAAGCTGGAGGAACTCGACTTTAAGGAACGAAAAAGCAAATTAAAAGCCATAAGCCTGGAGTTGATCTTGGCTCTGGCGTGGGGAGGGGATGATGAGTGATTGATTGGAAGCTCTTTCTTTTCTTCCCAATTTTCGATTTGTGGCCAAGGGCGGGGTGGGAGATTTCCCCTGAGCTTGCACCACAGTCTTGAGAGGCTTTTTATGGATTTTCCAGGGAAAAGAAGGTTGTGGGGTCATGGCACAGTTGGCCGGTCTTGTGTCATGGTGGCTCCTGTTCCTTGTGCTTCCCATGGACGTGCTGTGATGGGATGGACCTGCAGCTCCAGGGAGGGCTGGGAAGCATGGGATGGGCAGGGATTGCTCCCTTTGCTGGTGGCAGGTCCTTGGCTGCACCTGGAAGGACCTGGCTCTGTGTCCAGCCCTGACGGTGCTTGGTACCCACCAGCCCTCCTGGCTCTTATCAGCCCAAATTCTTGGCATTCTGGGATTTTCCAGCGCTGAGGCTCCTGGAGGGGTCCTCTCCCACCTACACTGGGCTTGTTGGAGAGGACCTTCCCTTGGCCAGCAGCAGATCCTGCTTCCCACCCCGGGGCTGTGCATTTTTGGGTGTTCCCGTGGGTTTTATTGCATTTCTTTGCTCCAGGACATGGGTTTGGTATTTTTCCCAGGATTGCTTTTGCCTGGCAGTCCAGCGTGGCTGGGTGCCCGTGGTATGTCTTTGATTGATAGCTCAGTGTCCGGACAGAGGTGTGTCCATCCCGGAATCCCATCAGGATGAGCTTGGAATGGTGGGTGGAGCTGGGAGCGCCGGCCAGGACGGGGCTCTGCCTGTGCCAGGAGGTTTTAGGTGGCTCCCCTGGGCCTGCAGTTGAATTTCTGGGATGAGTTGCAGCAGACAGTTTGCAGAACTTATTTTTAACCCTTTCCATGCCACTGCACGCCGGGAAATGCTGCAGCTGGGGATGCTGAATGCTGTGTGTTCGAGTGCTGCAGGAAAAGGGGCCTTTGGGTTTCCTTATTAGTATGTTTTAATGAGTGCCTTTTTAATAGATGTGACACTGCCACCAGCCCCAGATCTCCTGGTGGGACCTGTGGGAGTGGCTGGAGCTGTGCCAGGGTGGGTTTAGGTTGGATCTCAGGGAAAGGTTCTTCCCCCAGAGGGTGCTGGGCACTGCCCCAGGGAATGGGCACGGCCAGAGCTCCAGGAGCGATGGGACAGCGCTGCCAGGGATGCCCAGGGTGGGGCTGTTGGGGTGTCTGGGCAGGGCCAGGATTGGTATTGACAATCCTTGGGGTCCCTCCCAGCTCAGGATATTCCATGATTTCTGTAAGAGGAGATCCAGGAGCACCGATTCAAGACCCTGGAGATGCTCCCTGGTGTCTCCTCTCTGCCCCCTGAGAAGCAGCCAGGCTCTCCACAGTGTGCTCAGCCTGCACATCCCATCCCAACCCCCTTCTCCCTGCCCCCAGCTCCTGCAAAGCCAAATCCGGGGGGCAGCGCCGTCCCTCCCAGGAAGCTGTGAGGATGCACCCATGGAAATGTGCTCCCCGGGGCCTCCCTTGAGCTTTCTCCAGCTCCCAGCAAAGCCTGGTTAGGATTTTGGCAAGAAGAATGCAACCACTCCAGGCAGCCGCTCTCTGTTGGCATGGGGGGAGCAGGCAGCAGGTCCCTCTGGCTGGTAGGGTTGGGTTTGACCCTGCAGCATTCCCTTTTCCTGATGGGAGGGGAAAAACCCGTGTGAAAAGCAGGTGTGGGTGCCTTGCAGAGGCTGCAGGATGAGCTGCTGGCGCTGTCAGGACGAGCTCTGGTCCCCCACTGGTTTCCTTCTTCTCCCCCTCCGCCCTTCATTTCAGATGCTCTTTGTGGCTTTGGGTAAACACGTGGGGCTGGGTTTTTCCCTGGGCTATATTTAACCCCGGGCTAAATTTAAATCGCTTTCAGAGGAGGTTGCAGACCATTGTCTCGGTGATTTCTAAACAAATCTTGCCCCTTCCACCCTTTGTTTCCCCCCCATGCAGCTCCCATTATCCCTTTTCTCCTCACACAGCCTGAATTTGAGGGTTTGCTGGTTTACCTCTGCATTCAGGAACGTTTTGGGTCCATCCCCAGCTCCAAACCAGGGCTCCCATCCCAAATCCAGCCGGGGGGGGCCTGGATCCCCATCCTTTAAAGTGTGTGTGTGCATCCCTAGATCCAGGAGGGACAGGCAGATCCGGGATGCTCCTGCCAGGAGAGGAAATCCCTTTCCATAATCCCTCCTTTGTGTGCAGATTCTTGCTGCCTTTTGAGGCCTCAGGGCTGGATGCAAGGGGGATTTTTCCAGCTGTTTCTCCACACAGCCACTTCTGTCAGAGACCTTTAGCACGAAGCTTCCCATCTCCTTAAGTAAATAAAGGAAGGGGGAGCATCCCTGCAAATTCTAGACTTGTGGATGTGTCAGTGAGAGCTGTCAGGGCTGTAGCTGCCTTGATTAATGTAAAATTCATGTGATGCTGGACCAGCAGGCTGGTGTTTCAAAACGTATTTGTGGCTTACACTCGGTTTTCTCCTACTTCGTGCAGGAGGGAGTTTGGAGATGCCACAGTGGTTTGATTTTTAATTTTTTTTTATTTTTTCCCAACAGGATTGTGTGCAAGAATCGCCAGAATTGGTGAAAACTTTGCCACTTGAGCTTCTTCTGTGCTGGTGATGCCATTGTGGAGGTTTGTTTCTTGCTTCTATGAAGGCAGGGAGGAATTTTCCTCCCAGCCAGGGAAGAAAAAAAACCCTCTAAAAGCCCATGAAGTGTCTGTGGGGTCTGTAGAGGGAGGCACTGTGTGTTTGGGGTGTTTCCATGCCACCTGGAAAACCCAAATGGCATTAATGGGAAACACCACAGTGGGGCTTGGAGCTGGGTGGGTGGTGAATGGTGCCAGCCAAGGGGAGCCACCATCCTTCCTCCCTTCCTTGCTTCCTGCTGGAGCTTCCCACTGATTTTTCCTTTGTCTTGCCCCCTGACAGCAGCTCCAGGTCTCCTCTCTTACCTGTCCCAGCCCTGATAAGCTCAGCCTTGACTCCAAGCCTGCTTTCCCTGTGTTTATTCCCTGCCAGGCCCTCTCCCTTTGGGTTGCTCCCGGCAGGAGGCTCTCCTGGAAGGGGAAATGTTCTCACTACAAGTTCTGCCTTCCCTTTTCTGGCTGGAGCCTGGTGCATCCCTTCCAGCCAGCCACATTCCTGGCATACCAGCCCCGGGGATGGCTTGGGAAGCATTTCAAGCAGGCTGGAGTATCTCCTGCTCAGGCTCTCCCCTGCACATTTCCTCTTGCTGCATTCCAGAAAAGGGCACCAAATCCTTCAGGACTTGCTGTTCCCCCCTCACAGTGCTGGAGGAGGCATCAGCTCTATATTCCCACCTCAGGAATCTGGGTCTGGCTGTTATTTTCTGCTTGATTTCATTTTCAAGCTGAGGGAGGAAAAGAAAAAAAATCGCATGGGAGAGGGAGAAAGGAAGAACAGCGTGAGGAGTGGATGAAAATCCCTTTGTAAAACAGGGGATTTGGACATAACTTCTAATTAGAACTTTGATGTTTAGGACCTGTTGGTGTTTAGCAGCCAGGCTGGAGTTTCGTGGCAGGTCTGAGGGAGCAGGAGGCAGGGGATGGAGCCAGAATTTCCAGGATGATCCCGGGTACACCCAACAGCGTTCCTGCTCCCTGGTGCAAACCTGGCGTAGCAACTCACGGCTCAGGCTGTGCTCCAGCCGTGCCTTCAGCCTTCCCTGCTTGTCCTGGCCCATCTGGCCACTGTCCCAGCTGCAGAGGACACGGGTGACGTCAGGGCAGCTCTTGCCCACGCTTGCATCAGCCACGATGTTGGTGGTCGCAGTGTCCTGTGGGAACGGGCTCGTTTCCCTCTCGGCTCTGCCGCTGCTGCAGCTGCTCTTCCACAGGGGTTCTGGAAGTGTTTTTGCAAGTGCTGCTGGAAAAAGAAAAAAAGGAGGAAAAGCCCCTTTATTTTTGTTGTATTCAGTGCAGGAAGGGATGTTGCCCTGCCTGGTTGGCTGGGTGAGGGCAGAGACGCATGTGGGAAGAGCCAGGCCCCATCCCAGGAGATCCCAGTGCTGTGGTGGGAGACAGGGATGACCCATTTGAACATGGAAAAGAGCCCAGTCCCGTGGGTCTTCCATGCTCCCACAGCAGCCCAGTGCTTGGTGGTTTCATAATTGTGTAAAAGCAACGAGCAAATGCTTGGGAATCGGGGAGAAGGAGCAATTTATGATCCTGGGAGTATTCCCAAAAAAACTCTGCAAGGCCAGAGGGCTGCTTCGTATGGGGTTGTGTCCAGCACCGTGCAAGACTGGGCTGTCCTTGCTCTCCACGGATTTGAGGTTCCTGGGAGCACCCAGGTTGTGTTCCCTGATGGTTTAAGGAGAGCAGGAGGACGCCCTCCTGTATGGGCACCACGGGATCAGCGTGTGGGGGGACCCAGAGCCTTTCTAACGCCCTGGCCTTTGTCTCTGTCCCCAGGCTGGTTCCCCGAGGTGACACTGGGGTCCCCATGGCCATGTAGTGCCTGCTGGGAGCAGAGATGGCAGCGCAGAGGATCCGGGCGGCCAACTCGGGAGGGCTCCCGCGGTGCAAGTCCGAGGGGACGCTCATCGACCTGGGCGAGGGCTTTGCTGAAACCACGCTCTGCGACGTCAAAGGTGCGTGGGGCTGACCCTTCTCCTCATTTCAGGCACATCCTTCCCTCCTGGGAGGGCTTGGTGACACCAACAAGGCGGTGACAAAGCTGTTCCCTCTCCCCAGTGCTGAGATCCTGCAGGTTGCTCCAATAATCCTTTTTTCCCCACCTTTTATTGCCTTTTTTTTTTTTCCTGCTGTGTTTTCTTTACCCAGCATAAAAGCTGTGGTCAGGTGGGAAGGGAATTGCTGCTCCCCTGGCAGGAGAGCTTCCCAAGGAAACACTCCAGGTGGAAGCTGGAGTGTTCTGAGGGCCTTGAAAATAAACACACACAAATGCAATTGTTTTTGCAGGTGTAGCACCTGAACATCAAACGCTTGCTGCAAATTGGCTGGGTTTTAATGCAGAAATAGGAATGGCTCCTCTTCTCCAAGGGGTTTCAGCATATCCCTGTTAACCCTCCGCATGCCCAGCTGGAGGGACATGGGAGCAGCCACTTGCCTGTCTGATCTGACACCAAAAATGCTCCATCCTGCAGGATGGTCGAGTTAACAGTGGCTTCCAACCTGCCAGGCTGCCAAAATAATTCCAATTTGGAGTTCCTGTGTAGTTTTCCACGGGATAAATGTCCTCACACCTTTGCCTGCTGGCGGATGAGTCGTTTGGGATGTGTACAAACCTCTTCTCCTCGGAATATTTCATCCCCAGGCTGTATTTAAAGGCTCCTCTTTGCTCAGCTGTATCTTTCCTCACCTTGTTATTTCTGTGGTGAGAATTAGAGGCTGCAGGGATGTGCAGTCTGAGCTCCCATCCCTTTGTCTCTGGGATTTTAAGGGCTTCCTGTGTTTTCCAAACACCCTTTTCCTCCCAGAGAGCTCTCGAGCCCGTTGCAGCAGGTGCTGTCCCAGTTCCCCTGCAACTCCCTGTTGGTGAAAATCCAGCTTTCCTTGTTTTCTTCAGTCTGCCTAGGGAGACAGCACACATTTAACCATTGATGGAATTCATCCACAGCTTGGTTTTGATGCTTTTTGTAGAAACACATCCTGAAAATGAGAGCAAAGCCAATAAATAGGGTGACAGTGTAGGCTAAACCCGGCCTGGATGTAAATTGGGATCCCCTGGCAGAACAACACCCTGCTGGCCCTGCTGCAAGGGAGGTTGGAGATGCTGCCAGGACCACGACAGCACCATGGGAGGGAGGTGCTGGGGTTCTGTGAGGGTTCAAACTGAGTGACTTTTAGGAACACAGAGTGATTTGATTTGGGAGGGAGCTGAAAGCAGGGACACCTTCCACTATCCCACGTTGCTCCCAGCCCTATCCAACCTGGCCTGGAACACTTCCCAGGGATCCAGGGGCAGCCACAGCTTCTCTGGTCATGTTTGACACGTGCAGGAGAGGGGTTACAGCAGAGCAAGAGGGCTTTTAGCCTGTAGGGAGAGGTACCTTGGGTTTGGATGAACCCTTTAGGGAACAAAGGCGTGAATGTAGCAGAAATAGTGGAGATTTCTTGAAAACCTTCAGGCTTGAGAGGTTGCCCAGGGAATTAGTGGACCTGGAAGTGTCCAGAGAACACAGAGATGTGGCACCTGGGGACATGGCTTAGTGGTGGACGTGTCATTGCTGGGTTAATGGTTGGACTCGATGATCTCAGAGGGCTTTTGCAGCTTTAGTGAACTTACCTTCATCACTTAAACCAGCGTGGAATGGTGACCTGGAATAAATGATTGCAAATCAGTGGTGGCCCTCCTGTGCATCTCTCACAGTGCTGTCTCCTCCTTGCCTCTGCAGTGCCTTCTCCCAGTGCCTTGCTGGTGGACAACCCCACGTCCTTCGGGAACGCGAAGGAAGTCGTAGCAATCAAGGATTACTGTCCCACAAATTTCACCACCTTGAAGTTCTCCAAGGGGGACCACCTGTACGTGCTGGACACGTCGGGAGGGGAGTGGTGGTACGCCCACAACACCACGGAGATGGGGTACATCCCGTCCTCCTACGTGCAGCCCGTCAACTACCGCAACTCCTCCCTCACGGACAGCGGCATGATCGACAATCTGCTGGAGAGCCCCGACGAGGGCGTCAAGGAGTTGGACCTGCTCGGGGAGTGGGCTGATGTGAAGAGGAACTCTGCCAAATCCTACCAGAACAACCCCTTCCTGAACGGAGCGCAGACCAACCCGTTCCTGAACGGGAATTTGCAGGCAGCGCCCGGCTCGGATAAAGAATCCGACTCCAGCGTCGCCGTGGATTTGTTGCTCTTCGACACGGGGGCTCCCACGTCGGCTCTTCCCAGCTCGGCCGCCAACAGCAGCCTGGGGAACCTTTTTGATGAGTTTCCCTCCACGAACAGGCTGGATGTGGAACAGCCCGTGAGAAGGGACAACCCCTTCTTCCGAAGTAAACGCTCCTACAGCTTGTCCGAGCTGTCCGTCCTCCAGGCCAAGTCGGACGCGCCGGCGTCGTCGGGTTTCTTCAGCAGTTTGAAGTCTCCCACCCCTGAGCAGTTCCAGAGCCGGGAGGATTTTAGGACAGCGTGGCTGAACCACAGGAAGCTGGCTCGGTCTTGCCACGACTTGGATTTGCTTGGCCAAAATCCTGGCTGGGGTCAGACGCAGCCCGTGGAGACCAACATTGTGTGCAAGCTGGACAGCTCTGGTGGGGCCGTCCAGCTGCCGGACACCAACATCAGCATCCACGTGCCCGAGGGCCACGTGTGCCCCGGGGAGACGCAGCAGATCTCCATGAAGGCCATGCTGGACCCGCCGCTGGAGCTGAACAGCGACAAGTGCAGCACCATCAGCCCCGTCCTGCAGATCAAACTCAGCAACATGGAGGTGAAGACCTTCATCATCCTGGAGATGAAGGTGTCGGCAGAGGTCAAGAATGACATCATGAGCAAGAGCCTGGTGGGGCTGCAGTGCCTGCGCAGTGACATGAAGGAGGGGCCCTACACGCCGATGCAGCTGAGCTATTCCTACGGGGACACCATCCAGGTGCAGCTGGAGAACCTGGAGCCCTGCATGTACATCGCGGCCGTGGCGCAGGGCCAGAACATCCTCTACCCTTACACCGTGTGGGATTACATCAGCAAGAAGATCACCGTGGGCGTCTACGGCCCCAAGCACATCCACCCTTCCTTCAAGACAGTGGTGGCCATGTTTGGCCATGAGTGCGCGCCCAAGACCCTGCTGGTCAATGAGGTCACCAGGCAGTCCCACAGCCCGGCTCCCGTCGCCCTCCAGCTCTGGGGGAAGCACCAGTTTGCCCTGTCCCGGCCCCAGGACCTCAAGCTCTGCATGTTCTCCAACATGACCAACTACGAGGTGAAGGCCAGCGAGCAAGCCAAGATCGTCCGGGGCTTCCAGATGAAGCTGGGCAAGGTCAGCCGCCTCATCTTCCCGATCGCGTCCCACGACCCCAACGAGCTCTCGGACTTCACGCTGAGGATACAAGTCAAGGATGACCAGGACACCATTCTGACCCAGTTCTGCGTCCAGACGCCGCAGCCGCCCCCGAAAAGTGCCATCAAACCGACGGGGCAGAGGCGGTTCCTCAAGAAGAACGAGGTGGGGAAGATCATCCTCTCCCCTCTGGCTGCCACCGCCAAGTATCCGGTTTTTCAGGACCGGCCAGTGCTGAGCCTGAAGTACGGGAAGCTGCTGAAGACGGTGGTGAGGCAGAGCAAGAACCACTATTTGCTGGAGTACAAGAAGGGAGACGTCATAGCCCTCCTCAGTGAGGAGAAGATCAGGTTGAAAGGCCAGCTGTGGACCAAGGAGTGGTACATTGGCTACTATCAGGGGAAAGTCGGCCTCGTGCACACCAAAAACGTGCTAGTGGTCGGGAAGGTCAAACCCAGCTACTTCTCCGGGCCAGATCTCACCACCAGCCTGCTGCTGGAGCAGATCCTGAGGCCCTGCAAGTTCTTGACCTACATCTATGCCTCGGTGAGGACTCTGCTGATGGAGAACCTCAGCAGCTGGCGCTCCTTCGCCGATGCCCTGGGCTACCTGAACTTGCCGCTCACGTTTTTCTGCCGAGCGGAGCTGGACAGCGAGCCCGAGAGAGTGGCCTCCGTCCTGGAGAAGCTGAAGGAAGACTGCAACAGCATGGAGAACAAGGAGAGGAAATCCTTCCAGAAGGAGCTGATGACGGTGAGTCTCGGGCCTGGAGAAAGGGGGGCTTCGTTCCCAGCTCTACAGAGAGATGAGGCTGAACGGGAGTTGCAAGTTTCTTAATTCAGTCTGTAGAGAGTGAAGTCCATCTTTAAGGTCTTTTGAAGACTGCTGGGCACTGCCAGGTGGGAGTCCAGCCCTGGGGTTGGTGGGCTCTTGGTTTAGGGGGAATCACAGCGGTAATGAGGGATGTGCCGAGGTACTCGGAGTTCCGGAATCTCACAATGGTTTGGGTTGAAAGAAACCTCAAAGCCCATCCCATCCCGCCCCCTGCCGTGGGCAGGGACACCTTCCACTATCCCAGGCTGCTCCAAGCCCTGTCCAGCCTGGCCTGGAACACTTCCAGGGATGGGGATTCTTTTTTTTCTGAGTGGAAGCTAAGGCAAGGACACCTCTGAGCTGGGATGTTTTATACATTGCAAATGGAAATGCATGGCTTGCTCCTTGTCCTGAAAGGAATTTGGGAGAGTGCTGCCTGCTGGTGCTTCTAGGATGCCATTAGCAAGTCAATCCCGTACGAAACATCATCTCTGTGATCATTTCTAGCGTTTCACAGGAAGCGAGCCAAAGAAAACACAGGGCAAAATGTCTGGAAGAGATTTGCAGCTCTCTCCTGTTCCCTGCCCTCCCACAGGAGCAGGATAACTGAATTAGGGGGAGCAGCGTGGTTTAAAATGGCAATTGGATTAAGGAATAGCTCGGGAAAATGAAATTACAGCAAAGAGGGCTGGAGCTGAACGAAGGAGTTCAGTTCCCACACTCCTTTTAGGGAGAAGGGGAAATGTAAGGATTGAGTAGAAGGTGTTAGGAATCTGTTGTTATTTATGGAAGCGTTGTCTGAAGAGTTCCCTGTGCCCGGGTGCCACTGTGGGGCCTGTGGGGCAATGGTTGAGCTTTGCCTTTCAGCTTTCAGGTCACTTCTGTTGCAGGGTTCTCCTGGCCATCAGGGACCCTTTCCTCATCCAGGACTGGAAAATCCCCCATTTCCCCCCTCCGAGGGAGGGTTTGCTCCTTCAGTCATCAGGCTCAGTGAATGTTGGGATGAAATCCGTGCTGCTCTTGCTGCATCTTTCTGGGAGCTTTGTGCTGTTTGCTTTACCTGTTTGCAAACCCCCACAGGCGTTGCTTTTATCTATTCCCATTGTTTTCAGGGATCCCAGGCAGTCTGTAGGTCATGGAGAACCCCTCAGTGGGGAGACAAAGGGAAAGATAAGGCTCTGGGAGCTGCAGGAAAACATCCTGCTCCCCTGTGGCTGCCTGGAGAGCAGAGTCCCAGGGCAGGTTTTATTCTCCTTGTTTCTGTAATCCTGCTCTCTGAGAGGCTGAGCCTGTGGATAAAGGATGAGCTTCCTTCTTGGTGGAACCCCTCGCTGCCGTCAAATCCTCCTTAGCCTGTGGAGAAATTAGATTGAGCCTGTTGAAAGAAGGAAATAATGATGTTTCAGGGCATGGCAATGGAGCAGTAATGGATTTTATTGTGTTTAAATCTGATTTTATTTGTAACAAATGGACTGGCTTTCTGGCGAGAGGAACCAGTTGCACTAAGCTCCAGTGTGGCCATTTCATCTGAAAATTGGTTGTCTCCCCTCAGAAGGACTGGGAAGGGAGAAGCAGAAGCAGGTTTATCAGAGTTCAGTGTTGAGCACACAAAATGCCAGTGGCAGAGTCGTGCACCAGCAGCCAAGCAAGGCAAAGCCTGGCCATGATGACTGGTTAATCAGTAATCTGCCTCTAATTACTATTTTTCTAATCAGGCACTAGCACTGGAGTGTGAAGGTAACTCCGGGGTGGGGAGGTGGAATGTGGCTCAGGAAGTACTCAGCACAGCAGAGAGGGAAAGCTCTCCCTCCTTCCCCTCTGCTGTCACAGGCAGGCAGCACAGGGATAAAAAAGCTGGGCGTGGATTCAAGCAGATTTCGTTGCCCCTGGTGCCTGGCCCGTGGGGATAGACGTGCCCTGAGACACAGCAATTCTCCCTCTCTGGCTGTGAGAGACACTCTCAGTTATCATCCCTCCAACACACGTTGGGAAAAGCACGGCTCTGCTGGGAATGCCCCTGGCAGGGAGCTGTGCAAAGGAAACTCTGAGCTTGTTCTTCTCCAGGCTGCTTGTAAAGGTCACACACGAGGTTGGGATGGTTCTTTTTTCTCCCCCTCCCATTGTTTTGCTCAGGTATCCAAGAGTTTTTCCTTGTCCCTGGTGTGTGCAAGCCTCAAAGAGCTGCTGGGAGTGGGGGGGGGGGGTGGAGCTGTCCTAAAGTCCTGCAGGTCGGGGTGTCCATGGCTTTGGGTTGGAAGGGACCTTGAAGTTCATTCCATGCCACTCCTGCCTTGGCAGGGACACCTCCCACTGTCCCAGGCTGCTCCCAGCCCCAATGTCCAGCCTGGCCTTGGGCACTGCCAGGGATCCAGGGGCAGCCACAGCTGCTCTGGGCACCCTGTGCCAGGGCCTGCCCACCCTCAGCATGCTGAGATCCAGCTGGGCATTGTGTCCAAGGAAATTATCCCATGGAGGCAGTATGAGGCAAAAAAAACCCAAACCCAAAGCAGTATTTAAGGCTGAGGGTGTGTATTTTAAATGTGTGAGATGATTTTGGAGGTGGTGACAGACAAGAAACGAGTGGAAGAGACGTTTGATGCCTAAACAAGGGTTGTTATGGGGAACACTTCTACAGAGCCAACTTTTTTGGGTCAAAACCTGACCTATATCCCTAAGAGGAGGATGAGACAGGAGCCTGTGCATGGGGATCCTCTCACCTCGTGGGTCTCAGGGTCTCCTTGGGGACTCAGGGCCTTCATCCCCCCCCTCCATGGGAGGAAGTCCCAGGTGGGAGCTGTTTTCCTCCACTAGCTGCTTTCCTTCCTTAGGAAATGGGATTCTGCATTTCAAAGCTGGGATGTAAATTCAGCCTCCCCTGGATGCCTTTTAAGCAGAGGTGTTTCTGCTTTGAACTGGGATTTGAATATCAAACACCCTCCCTGCTCTTTGCTGGGCTGGCAGAGCCGGTCCCCAGCTGCTGCCAGGGGAATAAATAATAATAAATATTTCAGAGGGCTCTGGCAAAGCAGAGCCCAGGTCACACCTGGGTGCTGAGGGATGGAGATGCAGTGGGCTGACCCAGCTATCCTGGGAGGCTTGTCCAGGGTGAGAGAGGAGGATGGAAAGAATTGAGGTGTAATCCCACTGGAGGATTAAGTCTTCTGAGCTAATCCCAGTGCGTTGCCGTTCCCAGTAATATTCCCCCTCTCGCTGCCATCTCGGCATCTGGGATGCCTTGCACCCCTTCCCCACGTGGCTCTGGTGCTGTCCCCATGTCCTGTCACCTCTGCCCGTGTGCTTGGAGCTGCCAGGGCACAGCAGGAGGTGCCATGGCCAGCAGCAGGTTTTGGAGCTGATGCGTGCTGCTCCAGACCGATCCATCTCCCCCAGAGTCAGTGTTTTGGGTGATTTTGCAGCTCTTGCCGAGGTGACCTCCCGGGTGCTTTCCTTTGCTGCTGTTTTGTTGTTCACCTGGAGCAGCAGGAGGAGCTGGAGAATCCATCTCCTGCAGCAAAGGAGCAGGAGAATCCATCTCCTGCAGCTCCATCCCTCTTAACCCTGCAGCGCTCCCAGCTCCGGGCGGCCTCTTCCACTGCCTCTGACCTCGGGCGGGAGGTGAGAGCAGCTCCTTCAGCTTCCCTAAATGCCAGGTTCTGCCCAGGATTGGGATCCAGCTGCCTGGAAAGGCAGGTTTGAGGATGTTTAATCTGCCCCTTCCTTAGGACCCTCCAGATCTTCCCCTGCAGAGCAGGAGGTGGATCCAGAGCAGGTGGTGGGTCCGTGGGGCTCCAGCAGAGGAGGCGGTTCTGGCACAGGTGTGTGAGATCTGAATGCTCCCTGATGTCTTCTGGATGACCAAATGAGGGCTCTTTGCAATGGATTTTCCTTGCTTGTTTAACGAGGGGGTTTGTGGCCTCCCTGGCTCCCACAGGAAGCCGTGTCAGCACTTTGGAGGAGCAGACACGTGCTGGGCTGCAGCTGTGATTAGAACCCAGCTCAGCTTTAAGCTGGGAGCAGATAAGGGGAAAATCCACGGTGCTTTTGCTTTGCAAATCACTGGAGTGGTTGCAGATGTTCCCATCTTCCCTCCCCCAAGTGAAGCCTCCATTGGGAGGATTTAACCCTTCTTTGCCCCACAGCCAAACCTGGATTTGCCCAGCCCCCTGTGTTGGGAGAGGATGTCAGGGCCCACGGTGGCAGAAGGGTGGATTCTGGCCACGGGAGGGAACCACTGTATCCATGATTTCCATGAGAACCATCCTGTGCTGCAGAGAAGGAGTGGATGGGGTCTGTTTGCTTGACTTCTGTGTTTAATAACATCAAACTCCTTCCTGAGGCTCGGGGTGGGATTTGCCCAAGCACTGGGGTTGCTGCTGCTGGGACTCTTGTGGTCCAGAGGCTCTGGCAGAGGCTGAAGGAGCCGTGGGGAGTGGGGTGATGATCCTGGCAGTCAGATCCCATCCTCTGAGACTGAGCACTGCCATTAAACCCTTCCTTTCCTGGGCTGCACTGGGGGGGTTTCCCTTACAGCAGCTTCATCCCACTCTGAGGGGATTTTAATGTGATTTGACACCCAAGGCAGGAGCTAACCCTACTCCATCCTTTTTGTCCTGGCTAAGTCACTCCTACCTAGAAAACCCAGACCGATGCAGTTGCTCTTTCCACTTCAAAACCCTTTGTGGAAAATCTTGGCTTTTAGGACAGTAAATGATGCAGAAGGAGAAGGAGAGGAGGAAGAACATCCCGAGCTGAGCAATGCTTGTCCTGTTGGATTCTTCAGCTGGGTCTCACCCCAGCTCATCCCCTCACAGGGCTGATGCCCAGCTGCCACCCCAAAATGTCGTGGCTGTGCCTTGCCCACTGCTCTGAAGGATGGAGTCTGGATTAGTTCTCTTGATTAAAAGCATCTGTTGTCCTCAGCCCCTGGGATGCTTTAAACTGCTTAAGGTGGGGCCTGGACATCCCAGGAGGGGTTGCCTGGAGAAGGAGGCTGCTGGCCAGCCCAGGCTGCCAGCCCTATCCCCAAGGGGTCGAGCGCTCTGTTCAATTAGTGGGATTACTCTCCTGCCCAGCCTGGTGGCCTGATTTCCCCAGCTGGCACTAGCAAGGAGGCAGGAGGATTTTTGGGATGCTCCTGGAGGGAATTCACCTGCCACCCACCCCAGCCTTGACTCACTGCTCGCTTTTCCCTGTGTCCTCCAGGCCCTGCTGAAGATGGACTGCCAGGGGCTGGTGGTGCGGCTGATCCAGGACTTTGTGCTGCTGACCACGGCCGTGGAGGTGGCCCAGCGCTGGCGGGAGCTGGCTGAGAAGCTGGCCAAGGTGTCCAAGCAGCAGATGGACGCCTACGAGGCCCCGCACCGCGACAAGACGGGCACGGTGGACAGCGAGGTGAGAGCGGGCCCTCCCCAGGCCCTCCGTGGAGATCTGAGGCTCCATGGGGCCCTCTGGGTTTCACATCTTGGAATTCTTCTGGCTGGGAAAGACCTTCAAGGTGTTGGAGCTCACCCAACCCTGCCAAGCCCCACCAGTGTGGGCCCAACACTCCTAAAGGCCTTTCCAACCCAAACGATTCCAAGTTTCTCTGGAGGTTCCTCCAGAGCACGCTCCTCTTGGAGGCTCAGAGGGCCCTGGGGGGAGTTCTGCTGGGAAGGGGCTTGCTCTGGGCTGCTGGCTGAGCTCTGATCCCCTCCCACCTGTCCCCGCTCTGCCCAGGCCATGTGGAAGCCGGCGTACGACTTCCTGCTGACGTGGAGCAGCCAGATGGGGGACAGCTACCGGGACGTCATCCAGGAGCTGCACACGGGGCTGGACAAGATGAAGAACCCCATCACCAAGCGCTGGAAGCACCTCACGGGCACCCTGATCCTCGTCAACTCCTTGGACATGCTGCGGGCGGCTGCCTTCAGCCCCCAGGACCACGAGGATTTTGCCATCTAGCCCGCCTTTGTCCGCTTCTCCCCCCCTGGGAATTGTTTTCCTGTACTTTCCCCCCTCCCCTCTTTCTTGAGCTGACTTTAAAGAGAAGAAGTGGAGGTTGCTCTGCACGGGTTTGAAGAGGCCAAAGTTTGCAAGTTCTCTGCCAGGACTGGAAATCAGTGGGAGAGGTCCCACCTCCATGGGAGTCCATCTGGAAGGGGATGGCTTTTCATCCAGTTAAACTCTTTCTTACTAAAAAACAAACAACCCAGACTTTCAAGAGGGCAGGAAGGGGGTGGGGAGGGGTCCCAAAAGAGATCACCTTTTTTTTTTTTTTTTTTTAGGCATTTACAAATAAAAGTCTAATTTTTGTAACGAGCAGTAAAAGTTGTAACGGCTTTAGGGAGGGGTGGGGGAAGCTGTGGCTGGTTTTAGGTCATGGAAACCACTTTTAAATGATGGGGTTTGAGACCACTATGGGTCCTGTAAACACATATTTTAAGAGGAAGCACAGTAAATGCCCTTTCCCCCCACCACGGGCAGGATTTTGGTTACCAGATGTGATGGAAGCACTGTAAGAACTTGGAGTGTCCCCAAATTTGGGCTGGGCTCAGCCCAAGCAGCACCTTGCACCAAAAAATGCTTTTTTAAAAGAAAATTATTTTATTTTATTCACCTTTGGGTTGGTTTTTGGGTTGGTTTCATGTCTCTGCAGACGTGGATTTTCTTGTTTGTGGGCGGGGAGATGCTCGTGTCCTGTTCCTGTTTCTTTAACCAGGAGGAACTTCATCCCCCCCTGGATGTGGTGCAGGACACCTCTGGAAGAAGCTGGAGGTTTGGGACTTGCTGGAGACCTCAGGAGATGGACCAGGAGGATGATGAGAGGGGGTTGTTGCCATTCAGAGAATCCCTCTACAGGCAAAAAAAACAGGAAGAAGAGGGAAAAGAGAGAATCTTCCTCCTAATTTGAAATCTGAACTCACTGGGGATGTTCCAGGTGCTTTTTGCCATTGATTTCTAATTCGTCAGGACTCCTCAAATCCAGGTTTAAATTATCCATAATCTTTGCTAGAAACCTGCTGCCAACAGTCTCAATATCTGTGGCACCCTGTGCCTGTATTTTTTTCCCCCCTGTTCCTTTTAAATCTGAGTTTTTGGAACAGCTTCCTTTCCTCCTTCTGCTCCCCAGTGTTCAGATATTTCACCTGGGAGGGGAATATTTTTGCACAGAAAGGTTATTTTAAGTGCAGAGGCTCTTTTTAGTGAAAAGCTGCTACCAGAGGATGTGTAAGGGTTGTTAAGGGATGATTTTATTTTTTCTTTTCAGGTTAATTAAAAAAGTAATGGAAGGGGAAAAAAATGGAAGAAAAAGAGTAGGAAAGGCATCTTTTGGAGGGAATGGTGCATTTTCCTCTTCCCAAAATCCCATCCCCAGAAGTGATCACTCTCCATGGACCCCGTAATAGCACCTTAAATTTCTCCTCAGGGCTTTCCTGTGCAACTCCCCATAGCACAGAGGGTCTGTGAGCACCCAGCCCCTTTCCCTCTCCCTGAGGTGCCCCAGGATCCCATTTTTCCCTGCAGGAGCTGAAATCCCTGTTGCAGTGAGGGTGACCTCCCCGTGCAGGCAGCAGGATGCCTTTTCCCTGGGGTTTTACCCAAATCTGGGCTCTCCCCCTGCTCCTGGCAGGCTCCAGAGCTCTGCAGGAGGCTGTGCTGGCAGAGTGGCAGCAGCACTGAGGGCAGGACTTGGAGCCTCCTGTGATCCATGAATAATCCCAGCTTTTGTTTTATCCCCCTCCTTGGTTTTTCTGTCTCCCCCAGGCACTCCAAATACCCACCCTGGCATTTCAGCAGCTGCCTCAGACGCCCTGGGCTCAGCTCCTTGCCCCCCCTGTGCCCTCCCTGGCCCCCTGGGACCCCAGCCAGCACCACATGGGGTGAGGCTGTGGTAATTTGGTCCGAAATCCAGTCCTTCCTCCTGTGCTGGGACTGGGAACGTGCCCCCCCTGGTGCCCTCTGAACTAAATGTCAAGGCCTTCTCCTAAAAATCTGTCTGGGCTCTGCATTGCCACCCTTGTGCAGTAACTGGATTTTGGTCTTATTGGTAATGGGCCTTTTTTTAAAAGGAAAAGGAGTTTTTGGGGGGAAAACCCAAAAAAAAGCTGTTACTCTCCAGTGCTCCCAGTTAGATCTCATCTGCTGTTGTCTCTTCATCCCCAAAGCAGCTTGGGATTCATTTAGTGGGGTTTCCACTGTGCCAACACCAGAGCCAGTGGTTCTCAACCCCATTTCCTCCCCTCAGCCTTTCCATCCCACTTTCTGCAGGGAAACTGCTGCTTGGGCTCGAGCTGAAGGTAAGGACCTCCTGAGGTGGGACAAGGTGGGGTTGCAGGGTTGGTTTTGGCACGGAGGAGTTCCCCTGGTTGTTTTGTGGCTGGAGAAAACATCCTTGTGTTCAGCCATTGTGGTGCTCCCAGTGGGGGTCAGACCCCAAGGCAGGAAAAGGAAATATTCAGGTGTCTGGCTGTGGCTTCAGGGCTGTCAGGGGTGCAGGAGTGACAGGATAGATCCATGATCCAGGATGAGGCTCCCTGGAGCTTTCTCTGAATTATTCCTGAATTATTTGCACAGAAGTCTGGTTTTCTCCAGGGTTCTCAGCCCTGACCAGCCCCAGCTCTGTGGGATGGTGATGCCCCACCATGGATACCTTGTGCCTCCTGTCCCTGCTCTGAGAAATAGGGGCACCAGCCAGGTGATTTGAGGGAGTTCCCCCTCGGCTGCTCCCCTCCTGCCTGGCTCCCTGGAATATTTCAGCTTCAGTGAAAGGATTTGGCTTTTTATTCCTCAGGGA
>JACBWW010000047.1:5228362-5254037 GCA_020086605.1 Lanius collurio
AGGGGTCCCCATGGACCCCCACACTGGTGAGGTGGAGGAGCTTGAGAGGTCCCATGGCAGTGGAAAAACCTCTCTGTTGCCCCTGAGTGCTGGGGTGAGGCTGAGGAACCCTGTGGCTGCAGAAAAATGCCAGCAATTCCTGTCATTTCCCATGGTGTGGCTGGTGGGAAGCAGGGAGAGATGCTGGCTGTGCCCTCCCCCTGGGGCCAGGGCTGCTGCTTCCCCCATCCCAACCCCAAAGAGCCTCGTGGCCCTGTTTTGCAGCTGGGGTGGGTCTGAGCAGTCCAGAAGAGCTGGGAAGCAGCAATGGCTCTTTCCCAGACTGACTGGGTGTTAAAATCCAGGGGAAAATAAGATAAACACTCAAAAGGTGCCCGGGTGGGAGCAGAAATCACCAAGCTCTGGGGAGGGTTTACCTGAGAGCTCGGTGGTGCTGAGGTGGGGAGGTGTTTGTACCCCCGTTCTCCAAGGGCAGCAAGGGCACTTTAGTCCTTTGTTTAGCACTTTATTTTCCCAGAGATTTGAGGGATTTGCTGGAAATGCTCAGCCTGCAGTGCCTGGGGCTCTGGGGAGCCCGGGGAGAGGAGTAATGGTTGGCCGTGCCTCAGTTTCCCCTTTTGGGAGGTGCCCCGGTCTCAGACGGGCTGTGGATGAGGATTGCTCCAGCTCCCAGCAAGAGAAGCTGGGCTGGAGGCTCTGCCCTGGTTTTTGGCTCTGTATGGCTCCAATTAAGGGGCAATAAGAGGGAACATCATCCCCTGATTAACCCTTCCCCTGGGAATGTTTGGGGGGACCGAGCTGTGCTGATGATCCAGCTCCTTCCTCCCCACCAGAGCCACTTGTCTCAAGTGCTTTGGCTCCTGAGTGCCTCTGGCAATCCTCTCCTGGCAGCAGTGTCCGCATTCCTGGAGCACAGGGGGACAAAGGAGTCCCCGGGGAGTTCCAGCCACCCTCCTGGGCTGGCTTGGTGGGAAGGGTGCCCTTTTCCCTGCTCCTGTGGCTGATGCCAGAGTGTCCTCTGCTGGGCACAGGGGTGCTCCTCCAGCCCCGGCCCCACACGTCCCTTCTCCCAGGGAAAATGAGGAGCAGGATAAAGCACTGAGGGTGAGGAGAGCGAAGGCAGGGAGAGGAGGACACCTGGTTTCTGCTGTTGTTTTCCTTAGGCTGTGTGAAAAAGTGAAATAAGTCGTGGGATGGGCATTTTGGTACTTGCGTCCTTTTAGTTTTACTCCCCCTGCACAAGGGGGTTGGAGCTGCAATTGGGGTATTTTTATATATTTTGTTTTCTTATTTGTGCTGCTCTGCTCTGAAATCAAAGAGTTTTCCCCTTGCACACAGAGAAAGTCACTGAGTTGGTGCAGAGCCAGTTTGCAGCAGGGCACTCGGAGAACTTCTCCTCAGGGGCATTTTAAAGTGGGGTTTTTTTTGGCATTGGCCTCTGCTGGAAGCCAGGGATGCTCAGAGGGGACTGAAGGCACCGTGGCTGTGCTGTGACAGCACTGAGAGGTCTGGCAGGGTCTCCTTTCCAGCTGCACTGCTGTCACCAGGAGCTCGGGGACAGGCAGAGCTGTCACCCCAGGAACAGGTGGAGCTGCAGGAGCTGCGTTTTCAAAGCAGGGCAGCCCTCACACACCAAAGAAAGGTTTCCTTCTGTTTGTGGGGGGCAGGAGCAGGGGCAGAAAAGCCACGGTGCTGGACAGGGTGTGGGTGGGGTGGGTGTCCAGGACATTTGGGGACAGGCTGAGGACAGTGACCGCCTCGAACTTCACAGCTTCCCCTGAAATTCCTGCTTTTCCAAACAGCCAGAGGAAAGAGCAGCAGCAGGGACTCAGCAGGACCCCAGGGCTGCTCTGAGGTACTGGGATGCCCCAGTTTTGAGCCTGGAATATTCACTGGGAGCTATGGCAGCCTCAGGACATCACCTCTCAGCACAGACCAAGTCACTGGGCAGTGGGGCAGGAATGCTGGGAAGGGGTTTTGTGTCTCAAGGTGACTTCCACGCTGTGGGGGATTGAACCTGTCCCTTCTCCAGCTCTTTTTCCATGAACAAGCAAGCATTTCCCCCCTTTCTCTCAAGACAGACAACACAGGAGCCTTTATTTTTAGTATTTGGGGTTTATTTATAGGGCTGGGGTTTGGGGTCTTTCTCTGAGCATCACTTACAAAGAGCAAATCAGTTTATAAGCAATGCCTACAAAGGTCTCCTCACCAGCAGGACATCTGCCTGATGGGGAATTTGGGGGAAAAATTAGTGGCTTTCCACCAGCTTCCCTGCCAGAAACCTTGGTTTTGTTCAGGGTCTTGTAAACAAGCACGAAGATGTGCATCAAGCTTGGTTTGCGTGACAGGAACTGTGAGTGTGCAATGTTTGCCTCTCCCACAACAGCAGCCACACAGAGATTTCAAACAGAAATCTGACCAGATGGTTCTCCTAAAGTCATCCAAAATCCTGCTGTATCTCTGCTGCATGTAGAGGTTAACAGAAAAAGTCACTGAGAGTCCTCTACACACCGAGAGGTGGAAGCCAGGAGCCTTGGATTTCACACTTAGACCTTCCCAAGTGACTGCAGCACTCCTAGCCAAGGCATTTTTAACAACCCATTCTTAATTAAAAGGCCAAAATTAGATCAGTGGAACAACCCTCCTTGTTGGAAGGATCCTTATCGTTCCTTGCCTGGAAATCGCAGTGTTTTATTTATCACAGTGAAATTTGAGCCGTTCCCTGACCCCGCTGCTGCTCTGGAGCAGGAGCTTTGTCACCTCCTGCTGCTCCCAGGCGTTAGTGGGACTTGGCTTTGGTGGCCTTCCTCGTCCTGCCCTTCTTGCAGCAGCACCTGCGGCAGCAGCAGAGGCAGCACTTGAAGGAGATGAAGAGGGCGAGGAGCACCACGGCCGCCAGGAAGGCGATCACGTCCAGCGAGTGGTACTGCACCCAGTTGAGGTCGTGGGCAGCGGGGCGCAGGTGGGGGGCCCCCTTGTGCCTCATCACAAACTCCACCCAGTGCACAGCCAGGTCCAGGGGGTGGATGGGCCTGTCCAGGTGCAGGTCGGAGAGGCGCTGGATGTTCTCTTTGTACCTGCCGAGAGAAGGGGTTGGGGGGCGGTTCAAGCACGGAATCACGGGGTGGGGGTGGGTTGGAAGGAGCTTAAAGCTCATCCCTCATGGGCAGGGACACCTTCCACCAGACCAGGTTGCTCCAAACCCCATGCAGGACACTTCCAGCAGCTTCTCTGGGCTCTTGTGCTACTGAGTGCCTTGGGAAGGACAGTGACAGAGTTACAGGCCCAGGAAGGGCTGTTTCCAGTGACAGAATAAAAAAAAAAGGGGGCAAGCTTAGTTTGGGCTCTCAGCAAAACCTCTGGGGTGAAGGTCTCTGGCTGAAATGGGAGACTGGGGGGTAGAAAGGCTGGCCAGCTTTTCCAGCTGCATTATAATTACTGTTGTTAGTAGTAGTTGTAGTAGTATTACTGCTGTTACTGCTATTATTGCCATAAAAACTGCTTAGGAAACAATGTCCTATTTCTCAGGAGTGTGATGGGAGTTTCTTAGTCCTTGGCATCCTGCAATTGGAGCAGGGAAGAGCTCCTTATGTCTGAAAGAAATCTCTGTGCTGCCTTTAAACCCCTTGGGCGTGCTGACTGCAGCGCTGTGATGTTCCCTGAAATCCCTCAGTTTATCCCTGCATGTTCCTCCTGCTCTGTGCTGGGATTGTCCAGCCTTGCTGAGCCAGGCAGCAGCTCCCTGTGCTCACAGAATTCCTTATGAGCACTGCAGGGAGGGAAATGCCTGAGAAAACTCACCTGTGAGATAAATGAATGATAAATGTGTTTGACAAACCCTTTTCAGGCTCCCCACTGACCTGTGCTACCACAGGTTTGGGAACAAAAGCTGTTTGCCACTTGTGTCTGTCACTGCCTTGGCTTCAAGAAGGTGACACAGTTTTTTGGCAAACTGATTTCTTTCATTGCATTCATAGCCCATCTCCCCCTGATCCCTGCATCCCCCCCTCTCAGCCACTTCTTGTCCCCTAAAGGAGACAGCCTGAAGTTAACCCAGGGTGAGCATCAGCTCCTCCATGGAAGAAGGAGCCTAATTAATCCCTAATTTTGATAAAAGAAGCCATTCAGGGACAGAAAAACCTCCGGCTAAGCTGGGAGTGAACGTGCTGGGGCCACACAGCAAGGAGGAGGAAGGCTGTGCCTCTGGTACTGACTTTTTGTCGTTGATCACAGCTTTGAGGGCGGTGGAAATGTCGTTGGAAGTCATCTCCAGGATGTTGAGGGTCAGCCCCGCCCCGCGGGACTCCACTCGCTTGGCGTTGTCCATCTGGTCCCCGAACAGGGGCATCAGCACCATGGGCACCGCGTTGCAAATGCCCTCATAGACCCCGTGGGAGCCTCCGTGGGTGATGAAGGCACGAGTCTTGGGGTGGGCTGGGGGGGAAAAACAGGCTTGCTTAGCTCCTGGAGTTACTGACTGCCAGCTGCACGTCCCTGGGGGGAAAAACCTGCACGAAAGAGGGCCGTGGTTGGGGTAAATCAAGGATTTGGGGCTGTTGTGAGCATGGCCAGACTTAGGGATTCGGAGGTTGTAGACCTCTGTCTTGGTTTTGGGTAATCCTCCAAGGCTTCTCTGGCTTTAGGATTAAACCAGAGCCAGGAGAGGCTAAAAAGGACGTTCCCATCGATTACATTTTTACCATCTCCTCCATGGCTGTGAATCTCTCTCACAGCCCAGCCTGGTCTCTAACCAACAAGTGCTCTCCTGGCAGCAATTCCACCACTTTAAAATCCCAAAGACCTGTCTGGAAGTGCTCACTTGAGGACCATGAATTTTCTTTTCAGGCCAGAAGACAGGACAAAAACACAGCCAGGTGTTGAGACTGCTCAGTCAGACATTAAGACTCCCATTTTTGACTGGTACTCAAGTGCTGGAAAACCAAACAGAGCTGTCTCATAATTCAGCACTTCTCAGCTAAAAGGACAAGCCCTGGCCCCAACAGCAAAGGCTGCGAGGAAGGTCTGTGACCCACAGTCAGGGGGCAGGGGGTGGCAACTCACACCTGACCCACAGATGATGCCCTTGGGGCCCCACAACAGCAGCCCTGGGGTAGCAGCACCACCCAGACGTACCCAGGAGGTCGTTCTGAGGCAGCCACTTGACGAGCTTCACGTTCTTGGGCAGGTTGGGGGGGGCCTTGCCCGTGTATCGCCACAGGACCTGCAAGGGGGGCAAAGGCCAGGTCAGCAACGGCAGCAGGAGAAGGGAGGGCGGGCCTGGGAGCAGCGTGGAGCTGCTCTGCTGGGAGGGGAGGGGGGAACTGGTACCGTCTGAGGGACTGTTCCCAAGGCCTCCGCGATTTCCATGGCTTTCTTCATGGGGATCTCGGAGACCATGGAGCCCAGCGAGAAGACGACGATGCCATGTTCTCCAGAGGCGTTCACCATGGCTTCAAAATCCTGCCAAAGCAAAGCAAGCCTTTAGTCAAAGTCCCTTCTCTTGTGGGAGGCTGGAATTGCTGCCACGCTCCCACGAAACTCTCTGGAAAGGCAACAAAAGCAGCAGTGAGCACAGCAAAATCAGGAGCAGGAAAATGAGTTGTTATCAACACATCAGCAGGTCCAGGCAGGGGATTCTCCCCCTCTCATGAGCCCACACCTGGAATCCTGCAGCCAGCTCCGAGGTCGTCAGCATGGGAAGGACATGGAGCTGTGGGAGCAGAGGAGAACCATGGAGGGGGTAAGGAGACAGGAGCACCTCCCCTATGGGACAGGCTGGGACGCTGGGGCTGTTCAGCCTGGGGCAGAGAAGGTTGGGTGGAGACCTCAGAGCCCCTTTCCAGCTCCTGAAGAGGCCCAGAAAGAATCTGGAGGACTCTTCATGAGGAACTGGAGTGATGGGACAGGGAGTGATGGGTTCAAACTAAAAGAGGGGAAATTTGCGTTGGATATTGGGCAGGAATTGTTCCCTGGCAGGGTGGGCAGGCCCTGGCACAGGGTGCCCAGAGCAGCTGTGGCTGCCCCTGGATCCCTGGCAGTGCCCAAGGCCAGGTTGGAGCACCACCTGGGATAGTGGAAGGTGACCCTGTCCATGGCAGGGGGTGGAACTGGATGGGCTTTAAGATCCTTTCCAGTCCAACCCATTCTATGATCCTACAGAAAAATAAGTCCTGAGGAAATAAAAATGGGCACATTTAACCCAAGTCTGGATTTAGAGCTTGCTTTCTTTTTTTTTTAAATTTCCTCGCTGTTCTTATTTTCAGGCCACACAGCTACAAGAGAGAATTAAAATCCTGGAGAAGGGTTCTGACAGCAGGTAACTCCCATTTCTAATATCTGGATTTATTGTATCTGCTTTGGGTGTGATAACACTGAACTGATGCCAGTTTTGTCTCTATTTTGTTTGAGTGATTTAAATAACAGAAGGGATCTAGCACTGGAAGCCAGGAACAAAAGGATTCCGATGAAGCAGAAAAAAACAGCCCAAGGCTGGAGCAAAAATTCTTTGAAATAGAAAAATGTTTGGTCAAGCCAAGGAAGGACAGGCAAAACTGGAGGAAATTGTTGCAGGCATCAGAGTTAAGTAAGTGGAAAACAATGAACTAAATGTCCCTGTAAGTCTGGCAATTGCCATGTTATCTCTGGGATCTAAGGGGATAACCAGAGAAGCATGGGTTGGAAGGGACTTTAAAGATCCTCTCATTCCAACCCCCTGCCAAGGGCAGGGACAACACAGACTGTCACTTTTTGGTCTTTTCCGTATTTTTGTGGCTGTCTAGAGGCATATTTAGCCCTATTTATATTCTGTGGGACCAGTCACAGCAGTTTTACTTTGTTTTTTAGATGTTTTTGAGTTCCAAGTTCTGACTTTCTGCTCAGAAGTGCTCCTCCTATGAGGAAACTTTTTGAATCCCTGTTTTGGGGATTTGCAGGTTATTTGAGCAGTGGCTTTAATCAGCACCTGCTGCTACCTTTAGGAAATATTTGCAGTGGACACTAATGAAAAGATACGAGAATTAGGAGGATTTCTTAATGGAAAGAGGGAGATATCCCTCAATATGAGGAAGTCTGGCACAGCTGAAGCAAAATTCAGGTGCAGTGCCCAGTATTTTACACAAAAGTAGAAGTGCTGCTCTGCTGGTGGTGGGGATTTCACTGCCTGAACTGTCTGAAGTCCACCGAGTATCCTGAGCTGGAAAGGACTCACCAGGATCATGGAATCCAACCCCTGGCCCTGCCCAGACACCCCAACACCCCCACCCTGGGCATCCCTGGCAGCGCTGTCCCATCGCTCCTGGAGCTCTGGCAGCCTCGGGGCCGTGCCCATTCCCTGGGCAGTGCCCAGCACCCTCTGGGGGAAGAACCTTTCCCTGAGACCCAACCTGACCCTGCCCTGACAGAGCTCCAGCCGCTCCCTGGGCACAGAGCAGAGATCCGAGCTGTCCCTCCACTGCCCCTCTTAAGGAAGCTGTAGACAGAAAAAATGAAAAGGGAATGGTAACAGACAGGAAAGATTGGAAGTGAAAAAGCCCTTTAAGCCCTTTTTTTTTTTTTTGGTGCAGGTTTGTCTGGGAATGCAGAGGTGCATCCCAAAGTAACTTTTCCTCATTGCTCGAGGGATGCAGAGGAGCAAAACGCATTCCCAGCCACTTTCACCTGGCATTATTTATTCCAGCCTGGGAGCTCCATCTCCTGGAGAGAGCTCACAGCGCACCCACAGCTAAACGGGAATAAAAACGGGAACTAACCTGGGATAATTTGTTTTCCTGAGTGCAGCCTATGCCTCCGACCAAGACCATGTTGGGCATGAGGGGCCTGGGGTACTCAAAGACAAAGTCGTATTTCATGAGCCAAACAGCGGCGTGGCCGAACAGCTGGGGCACGGTCGCCTCCCGCTGCAGGAACTCCCGGATCAAGGCATCGTAGGGGGAATAAAGGACAGAGCAGGCCAGGGAGCTGCCCAGGGTGGCCAGGAGGTTGGCCAGGCGCTGCAGGAAGGACATGCGGTCCGTGGAGCGCGTGAAGAACCGCGGGACGTAGGAAGGAGGGCTGGGACACAGCGTGGCCTGGAATTCCAGGCTGCACGGCAGCCCCCGCAGGAAGTACACGGAGGGCAGGGACAGATGTTCTGCCAATATCTGCCCACATGGGAAGAAGGGATCCATGAAGACGGCATCAAATTTGCTTCCCTCGAGGTATCGGAGCAGCTCTTTGTCGGACAGGAGACGCTTGCAGGAATCCAAGAACATGCTTGTAAAATTGGCTATTTTGGAGAGTTTTTCCAAGAAGGGCTGAGGTGTGAAACTCCTGTGGCCCATCTGCTTAAACTCTGCCTCCACAAACTGCTTGGTGTAGGACACGGGGTAGGTTTTCAAGGTGTAAAGAGGGGATGAGTGGATCCGCAAGTTTATCTCGGGCGCAACCACCACGATTTCGTGTCCCTTGTCCCTGAGCTTCTCCACGACCGGGCGCATGCTGAGCCAGTGGCTGCCATCGATGGGTATGACCAAGAGCTTCCCACCTTCACAAGAGGTCCACAGCAGCAGGAAAACCACAGCCCAAGAGGCAGGAGAAAGAAATCTTGGCTTTGGAGAAGCCATTTCCCCGGTGCCACCAGCGAAGGTTTTAAACGGCGGTGAAACTGCGGCGGGGGATGAGGAATGAATTGCGGGGTGCTTCCCACTGGAGTCTTAACTAAGGTGGGGGTTTAATTTTTAACAGGCAGAAATTGGGGTAATTTTTAACTGTGGGTAAATACTGGGTTTATCATCTGTGCACAGGGAAGGTTTTCAGTGAGTGAAGCTGAATGTTTGGACTGACCCAGGAGGGAGCAGTGACCAACAGCCTTTGGGGCTGAGAGGCTGAATGAGAGCCATGAATGGGACTGAGCCAGCAATCACTAGATCATTAGCATCCAGTTAATGCTCAACCCCCTGCCTTGAGTTCACTACACTGATTGGACATGGAACTCAGCACAAATTGGACCTTTGGATTGCTTTGTGCCCCCAGAGTGTGACCAAGAAGCAAAGATTGACATAAGTTTGATACAGATTGGGCTGTAAAGGTTTATCTCCAAATTTATTGCTCTATCACAGCAGTTATCCAAGTGAAAGCCCTGAGTTTACAGTAGTAAATATGCTGTAAGCTTTGCAAGAACTCCTGCTGTTCCACACCACAATGGTCTGAAAACAGAATAAACCAGGAACATCTGCATTATTTGGACAGCATGAGGCAGATCTGAATGAGGGAGAGTAGTTACAGTCCTGAAGGCTGCCTTTGCCAACCATCCTCTTATCTGCTGTCTTGCACTGCTGCTCATGCAAATCCAGAGGCAACAGAGCTCCCTCTGCCATCTTGCATACCCCTAGTTTTGGGCTATTGGTGCACATAAAATCATGGAATATCCTCACTTGGAATATCCTGACCCTCAAGGATCATCCAGTCCAACCCCTGGCCCTGCCCAGACACCCCAACAATCCCACCCTGGGCATCCCTGGCAGCGCTGTCCCATCGCTCCTGGAGCTCTGGCAGCCTCGGGGCCGTGCCCATTCCCTGGGGAGCCTGGGCAGTGCCCAGCACCCTCTGGGGGAAGAACCTTTCCCTGAGTCCAGCCTAACCCTGCCTCGATGTTCTGTGCTTCCCCTACCTTCCGGTTCTGTGGCACAGCAGAAGTGCCTGGGTATATTCACAGAGTTAATTCCACATTTCCAATTTTTGCCCAGTCGAGTCTCCTGCAATTAATTTGCATTCCACATCCCTTCGGAATATTTAATCCCGTGACCTCGAGTTATTTTGTCATCTACCTGGACACAGAGCATGCCACAAGTGTCTAACATGATGGGAACAGCTCGACCTAGGCTCTCCTGGAAAGAAACCCTTCAGCAAACCTTGTGATCACCTCTCAAAGCCTACGATTCCCACTCCCACACCATCCTGGGATCCGATCAAGCACGAGTGTCACTACAGGAAGCACTTAAGAAAAGCACATCTCGAACAAGCACCAGCACCACCCTCAGGGTAAGCAGCAACAAACCTTTGAGAGTGGCTTCTTTTGCAGACAGTTGATGCCTCCCACATAGACCATGTTGGGCATGATGGGGCGCGGGTACTCAAAAACAAAGTCATATCTCATCAGCCAAAGCGATGCTCGGCTGAACAGCTCCTGCACTGTTACATCCCTCTGCAGGAACTCAGAGGCCAAGCTCTCATAGTTCAGATAAAACAGGTGGCAAAGCAAAGGCTCTGAGAGCCCGATCAGGAAGTTCTTCACGCGCTCCGGGAATGTCATGTGGTCAGAACTGGATGAGAAAGTCCTGGGCACGTAGGACACAGGGCTGGGACACTGCGTGGCTTTGTAGTCCAAGGTACAGGGAAGGCCACGCATGAAGTACACAGAGGGGAGAGAGAGGTACTCGGCCAGAATGGGCCCACAGGGCAGCACAGGGTCCATCATGATGGCATCGAATTTGCTGTCCTGGAGGTACCTCATGAGTTCTTTGTCGTATAAGAGATGCCGACAAGCGGAAGAGAACAGGTCAGTCAGCTTTGAGATGTTGCTGAGTAAAACTGAGAGCGTTAACTCAAAGCTCTTTTCTCCCAGCTGCTGGTAGTATTGATCCACAAACTCCTGGGTGTAAGGCACCGAGTATGTTTTGATGGTGAAGGACTGGGAGCTTTTCAAGAGCAAGGCGGCGTCAGGAACCACGGCCACGATTTCGTGCCCCTTCTCCCAGAGTTTCTCCAGGACCATGCGCATGCTCAGCCAGTGACTTCCATCCTGAGGCACCACCAAGACCTTCCCACCATCTGCCAGGCTCCAGAAAGCAAGGAGGAGCACAAGCCCAGCGTGTACCCGGTGCCTCCACATAACTGTCATGGGGCAGGAAGAGAAAGGAGCTGTTCCTCCTTGCTTTATTCAGCAGCATATGAAGCAAAATCTCCTTGCACCTCATTTATATCGTGCTGGACTTTAACGTTTATCTCTACAAAATGTTTACTGAGACAGGTTATTGGAGTTCAAAAACCATATTGCTGATAAAAGACTTGATAAAGTGCTATCAAGGCACCTAAAGAAGCTTTTCCATGCATTTAAGTTATCTCAAATGATTCAGAACAATGAGCAGGGCCATCGACTAGCACAGGTAGCAGTTGTTTGTGGAGGGTTTTGCTGTGTCAGGGTTGCTTCAAGTGACTCACTGTGTACTTGATTGTCCCTGGCAAGATTCAAGTCAGGAATCAAATTTCTGGCCACTGAACTTCTCCACAGAACTTATACTACAAGAATTGTGTTGCACTGTTGACATGGAAGACCTAAACCTCCAACCTTTGCTCAGGAAGGTGCCTGGAGTTCACAGGGAATGCTCTCCACGGCAAGCAGGAGCTGGCACGTGGAGCAGCGGAGTCACCAAAGTTCGGGTAACACATTAACCAACCACCTTTCACCTTTTAGCAAAACAGTGATACAGCAGAGGACACATTTTGTGCTCAAGAGGGGCCATCAGAGTTCACAGGTGGGTGGCTCGAGGCCAAACATCTTTCAATGATGCAGCAGAATATGTGGCTCTTGCTCAAGAGCGGCCATGGGAGATCAGGGGTGAGAGGCTACAGGACAAATGGGTTTCAAAGTTCTTAATTGCAGTCCCTTTCTCAAAGTTTGGAAGGTTTGGCTGTGGTATGAGCCAAGGAAAGTCCACACTCATCTCCTGTGCTCACCAGAAGAAGGGGAGAACAGTTTCTGAGGTGCTTCTGCCAGTGCTATGAGCTTTTTAAGACAAAACCCCACCAAACCCACATTAGGAGTCCTGATCTTGATCACAGGCTTCAGCTACTTGATTGCAGAATCACAGAACACTGAGGCTGGAAAAGCCCTCCAAGACCACCAGCTTGGGACCAGTCCCCACCTTGGCACCCAGCCCAGAGCACTGAGTGCCACATCCATGTCCTTTGGACATCTCCAGGGATGGGGACTCCAAACTGCCCTGGGCAGCCCCTGCCAAGGCCTCACAACCCTTCCTGTGAGGAAATTCCTCCTGATGACCGAGCCAAGCTCTTCTGGGTGGCAGTAAATAAAATAAGGGCAACAAACAGCAGTTTGAGAGACCTGGACTGAAAATGTGGAAAAAGCCTTTTACCCCTGGAGTTTTGCAGGTTTGCCTGTCTGACATGTTTGATCTGATGTGGAAGACAGCCCCACTCCAAGGACTTCTTTAGATACCCAAATCAGGTTGATTGGAATGGCATTTAAGTACCTAATTATTCCCCAGAGCCTGGGTTGAAGCTGCAGCAAGGGATGCAATGGAAACCCAAGGTTTAGACAAGGGATTGAAACCCTTGCCTGGAACAGAGTGAAGCTCTTGGACAGGGAGCACAGGCAAAGGCATGGGACAACCTTCAAGATAAACACAGAAAAGCTGATATCTGCAGTTTGTGCCTAAGAGAAGGGCCTGGCCAAGCAGATCTCACCTGATATGAAGGCACATTCCACGTGGATACAGAAAAGCCAGATGCCAAAAGTTTGCAAGTTTACAAAAGCAATACAAGACACAGGAATGGTACCTGAACAGGAGCTGGCTGGAGAAGAGAGACTCTTCCAGAGCCCCCAGCCAAGCATGCCTTAACAGAGGGAACTCTGAGCAGTTTCTCCAGGCTTGGAAGAGTCCTCTTGGAGCAGGTAGGAATGATGGGAGAGCTGATCCATGAAATGGCTACCTTTGCCAAAGGCACCTGAGAGTGGTAAGTATACTCCAAGTCTAATCCCAAGTGTTATTCCAAGATCAAGACTGAATGTGTCCTAAAATGTTTATTTGGAGAGGAGGTTCTCCATGTGGCCTATCAAAGAAAAGGGATTCTTATAAGCTACCAAGAAGGACTGTAATGTTTACAGAAAATACACTTAATGGGAAGGAATTTCAGGTATCAGTGGGGAGGTTTAGATTGGGTATTAGGAAAAATTTCTTCATGGAAAGGGTTGTCAAGCACTGGAAGGGGCTGCCCAGGGTAGTGCTGGAGTCACCATCCCTGGAAGGGTTCAAAAAACGTGTGGATGTGGCACTTGGGGACAGGGTTTAGTGGTGGACCTGGCAGTGCTGGGTTAAGGGTTGGACTCTGATCTTAGAGGGCTTTTCCAGCCTTAACAATTCCATGATTTGATGCAGTCCCATTCTGCAGCTGGTGAAGCAAAACTTTGGCTGTAGCTGGCAGCGGGGTAGCATTGAAAGACCAAAAACTACAGGAGGTGGAGGGAAGGGATTCTTACCTGCCAGGACTCCATTTCCACATCGGTGTGGTAAAAGGATCTCAGATAATGAGGGTGAAGGTGAATCAGCACTAAACAAGCCATAAGGTGGCAGTACACACTCAGGTAGTAAAATCAGAGTTGCAGACACGCTCTTACCCTGAATAAAGGCCTCTCACTTCTCCTATTTGTTACATAATCACTCCCACCTAATTAAGTTCTGCTAACATTTCAGCCAAACGTGCATCATCTGTGAGACACTACTACCAAACCCTATAAAACGACACTAAAGAGGTAAAAATCCCCCTCAAGCCAAACCCTTGAGGCCAAGTTCAGAAAAGTTTAAAAAAAACAAGTTCAGGAAAGTTCAGCAGAAGTTCATACAAGTTGTGACACTGGATTTTGAGCAGCACATGAACACCCTTTCCACATGTTTACGAGTGCAGAGACTGAAGTCCACAAGTCCAGCCCATTTCAAAGGTGAGATAGCAGGAGAAAGTCAAGCTAAAGTACAGAGCTGAGTGCCAAGGTTGTAAACTGGAAACGGTACAGCAAATATCTGAGCTAAGGGAATCCGTGATTATCTCTCCTGTAAACCTACAAATCCTGGCAGGCAGCCTGTACCTCTTATTAACCCCCTAAATCCCTTTTGAATTCAGAGGGTTTGTCTACATAAAAGAAAATCTGCGGCTCTTGAGAGGCTGATCTGGGGTATTTTGGGGCACAGTGTGAAAAAATACTCCCCTTTGTTTGCTCTAAGCTTGCTGCATTTCAGTGTTAGTCATAGGACAAATATTGGGAGAAAATATCAGTTCCCCTTGTGCCTTTAGCTCTGATTTTCCCGATTTTATAGACCTCTGTCATAATTATTTTCGTAGGTTTAGCTGCACTTTATTCCACGTCTGCTTTTCTAGCCTGAGTGCCAAGTTTGAATCCTCTTAAAAACGCTCCATTTCTACTGTGTGAGATTGGGCTTTTTCTGAGAAATCAGCCTTATCTCACCATTTTGCAAAGCAAATAGCTGAAAAACCCAACAGGAACAGTTATTATGAAAAATAGAATCTTTGATGACACTCTGCAAAAATCTATTTGAAAACACATTAAAAAAAGGCAGACATGAATCCAGCATTCATTTTGGAAGAATAAAGTAACTTATACTTTGTTTTTCAGTGCTGGATGAAACTTTTAACTAAGGAGCATCACTGGCCTGGGATATAGGAGCTGGAAAATGAGCCGATAGCAGCATCATGAAGGCCAGCAAAGGCAAAGTTCTACCTCTGGAGTGGGATAATCCCATGCCACAGGACAGGCTGCACTACACCTGGACTGCAGGAGATGATGAAAAGTTGAACAAAAATATGAGATTGACAGTGGCAGGACAAGAGACAAGAAGCACAAGCTGCACCATGGAAAATTTGGACAGAATACAGGAATTATTGGATATAATAAGGTGTGTTCACTATAGGAGATACTTAAAATTAGACAAGACAAGAAAGGAACAACCTGACCTGAGCATGTTCTGATGGGAGGTTCTCAGAGAGACCTCTAATGACCTTCCAGATGACAGTATTTGGGGAGTCATGACAATTCAACACACAGAGAATCCTTCTTTAATAAAAAAAAGAAAGACAATGGTAGAGGAAATCAGCCAGAGGATAAAGGAAGACCCTCCTCAGATCAAAGTGTGTCTTGCACCACACCAATGGCCTACTCCAGTCCAAAACTGGCTTGGAGCAGAGGTGCAAAACCAGTGGGGAATCTCCCAGAGCTAATTCCATACACAACACTTTCTCCACCTTTAGACTCTGATAGTCCTTCACGGATACCAGAACCAGCCCCTCTGTGCAAAGCAAGAGAAGTTTGAAATCCACCTTCCTAACAAAATCTGTGTTTCAGCTTCCCAGAGGATTTCAAAGCCTGCAAGAACAACAAGAAAAAACAGAGCGTGACCCACCTGATTTAGCTTCTTGTAAGCACAACTTACTCCACTAATCAAAACCATGTTGGGCATCAAGGGTTTGGGGAAGTGCAAGACAAAGTCCAGCTTCATGAGCCAAATGGAGGCCTGGCGGAGGAGATCCAGCACGGTCACCTCCCGCTTGAGGAATTCCGAAGCCAGTTCTGCATAGGGTTGGTAGACAACGTCGCAGAGGAAGAGGTTTGGGATGTCAAAGAGCAGGTTCTTCACACGCTGGAGGAAGGTCATGCGGTCTGCAAGGCCTGTAAATACTCTGGGGACATAGGAAGGGGGGTTGGGGCACTGGGTGGCCGGATGTTCCAAACTGCATGGAATTTGGTGCAGGAAATACACGGATGGCAGGGAAAGGTGCTCCGCCACTATCTGCCCACAGGGGAGAAAAGGATCTGTGAAGACAGCATCAAACTTGCTCTCCTCAAGGTATCTCATGAGCTCCTTGTTGTAGAGTAAGTGGGTGCACGTGGCCAGGAACATAGCAGAGTTTTTTTTTGCCTGTTGATAAAGTCTAATAACTCTTTCCAGAAAAGGTCCTCCTTCAAATACATCCTTTATTAATCCTCGGGGAACTTCATCCACCTCTTCCTGTGTGAAAGGCACTGGGTANGGGCAAAATTCCCCCCACTGTAAGAGAAGATCACATTGGTGACCACTTGAGGAACCCAAACATAAGGGCACCTGATGACCCAAACACATGGGACCCCATGAGACACATCCCAGAGTCCTGAGGGAGTTGGTTGATGGAATTGCCAAGGCTCTCTCCATGATATTTGAAAAGTCCTGGCAGTCAGGTGAAGTCCCAGCTAAGTGGGAAAAGGGAAACATTGCACCCACCTCTAAAAAGGACAGAAAGGAATCCCCTGGGAACTACCAATCTGTCAGCCTCAGCTTTGTGCCTGACATGAGAGATGAGATACATCCATATCAAATACCTCATTGGATCGTGCAGGTGTGTGACTGCCACAACCCCTCCCAGCCAGCCACTGACCTGAGGTATGGGCTTCTTCTGTCCACAGTGGATGCCTCCAATGAAAACCATGTTGGGCATGACAGGCATGGGATACTCAAAGACAAAGTCGATTCTCCTCAGCCAGATGGATCCGTGACTTAAAAGCTCCGTCATTGTCATCGGCTTTTGGAGGAACTCCGAGGCCAGCTCTTCGAATGGAGCATAGGCAATACTGCAGCTGAAGGACTCGGAGAGGGCAATCAGGAAGTTCTTCACCCTCTCGGAGAAGGTCATGTGGTCTGTGTAGACCGAGAACATGCGTGGGACGTAGGACGGCGGGTCCGGGCCCTGAGCCGCGTGAACGTCTATGGCACACGGAACCATCCGCAGGAAGAAAACACTGGGGATGGAGAAGTGCAGGGCAATGATCTGCCCACAAGGTGACACGGGATCCGTGAATATGACATCGAAGTGGCTGTCTCCAATGTACTTCATCAGCTCCTGGTTGTACAGCAAGGACTTGCAGGAAGCATGAAACATGGCCCCACTCTTCCGGTAATCTCCCAAAAGCTTCCAGAATCTCACCAGGAAAGGCTCTTGGCTGAAACATCTTGCAGCAGTGGAGTGTATGTGTTCTTCCAGATCCTCCTTCTTGAACGGCACGGGGTAGGTTTTCGTCTCGTAGAAATCCGAGGGATCGATCAGGAGTGTGTTGTCCGGTGCAACGACCACGATTTCGTGCCCTCTCTTGCTCAGCTCGACCAGCACTTTTCTCATGCTGAGCCAGTGGCTGCCCTCCATGGGGATCACCAGCAGCTTCCCGGCGCCGGCCGGGCTCAGGAGGCACAGGAAGGGGAGAAGCAGTGCCACCAGCATGGTGTGGGCTGTGCAGACTGGCACGAGAGAGGCCGAGGTGCTTTGCTGGCTTTTGTAGCCGTGCTCCACCTCTGCCCTTTTGCCTGACCTCCCATTTCAGCTCTGCACGCCTTTGCACACAACAAGGTCACGGGCAGCAATAAATGATTAGGAAAGGTTCAGAGCAGGTTTGGACTTCAAAGGTGGCTTTGTGTGAGCCAGGAAAGGTGTGTCACCTTCACACACGCCAAGCTAAGGTTATTGGGTCAATGCTACCTTCTTTCCTCAGCAGGAAGGGAAGAAGGTTTGTGGCACTTCTTGCCACCAGCCCACCACTCCCAAGGTCTGATGACAAAATGCAGGGAAAATCCATGGAAAAAAATACACCTACAGAAACACTGCTGACCACACATGGGAGGACGGAGCCTATAAAGAGAGCCCTGAAATGACCCTTTTCCATCAGTGCCACTGAAGGCTGAGTTGTCACAGACTGAGGTAATTTAGCATTTTTAAAAAGCATTTTCTTTTCTAATGAAACTGATGAAAGTTGTACAGTGAAGCATAACTTATAGTAAAGAAAAATATGAGAAATCAATGTTGTAATACCTGGATTTTGGTTTTGTTTGGTTTTTTTTTTCAGTACCCAACACCAGTTGGCACCCCTGAGAGAAATTAATTTTTCTTTATGCAAACTTGCATTTTTTGAAGGTAAGAAGCCAACAGAAAATCTTTCCTCATCCCTCCATGTAACTTTCACCTAACCCCTTATCCTGTCAGGTATAAAATGAAGTTGCAAAAGAGCAGTTCACCCTTGTACCCCAGATAACAAAAACCAACAACACCTTCCATAAAGTCATGAGTCGCTCATGGCCAGTGAAGGGTCAGTTCATGACCAGTCTTGGGGTCAGTTCATGATCCCAACTCTGTGTTTCCAGATCCTTCTTGGTTATAAATTGCTGGGGGTTTAATGCTGGTGATAACCTCTCATAAAAGTTTATAAGCAGGTGAATATGGGAAACAATTTCCTTCTCCAGGGTATTCCAGCCTCTTCATCCTTGCTGGAGCTTTCTTTCCCATGCAGTTTCTGCATATTCCTTCCCAAGCCTGGTGGGAAAGCTTGGACTTTGCTGAGAAGCTGCCCTCCAAAAGGAGCAGCAGCTCCATCACCCACACTGATCCCAACATGGATTAACTTAATGGGAATTTTCAAGCAGCTCAGAGGAAGGAGACACACAGAAGATTGGCCACGACCTCAGACAAGGCTGCCAAATGAACACTGGAAGGGTGGTACATAAAATCCCAAAGAGAAATTTAGATAAGATATCCATACCCAGAAAAGCTTGAAACCTGATTCAATAGCTTACAAAAGTAGGGGAGAATGGAACTGAAGATAATCTCTTTTGGGGGTTAGATATTGACACCTTGATGATAAAGGCAGATGGAAAAGAATCAATCTGGTTGATGGCTGTGATGGGAAATGGGTAAGATCTTCAGTCCTATAACCTCCACTGTGGATGAAAGGAGAAGGGATATATGGAAGTATGGACAGACAATCCATGAGACAGCTGGGAAAGGACACCAAAATTCTTTGGTTCAACAAAGGATCTCATCATTTCCATAAAAGCTACATGTCACTTAAATTGTCCTAATTCCACACGATAAGGCTTTAGGTTTGCCAGGATGTGATATAATCTGAATGCTGGATATTAGGAAATAACATTACTGCATCATGCAGGATTTCTCTCTTTAAGCACCAAGCTGTTGTCAGTCAGGATTTGATGTAAGGATGTGAGTGACATCCCCTGCCCAGGATGGCAGGGGCTTAGAATGAGATAATCTTGAAGGTCTCTTCCAACCCCAACCGTTCTGCCATTCTAGGATACATTTCTATTTTTGCCTTTTCAATACAAAAACCAAATAAAAGTTTGTACCTGAGACAGTTTTTTCTTCTGAGCACAGTTAATCCCTCCGATAAAGGCCATGTTTGGCATCACTGGTCTCGGGAACTCAAACACAAAATCGTATCTCATCAGCCAGAAAGATCCACGGCTCAGGAGTTCTGTCACTGTCACTTTCTTTTTGAAAACCTCAAATGCAAGTTCTTCAAAGTTGTCATAGATAGGCTTACAGTAAAAGAGCTCCAGCAGGTGGACCAACATGTTCTTCACCCTTTGGGAGAATGTCATGCTGTCTGAATTGTCCAGAAATAATCTGGGGACATAGGAAGGAGGGCTTGGACACTGGGTAGCAGCAGAATCCATCCCACAGGGAAAGCCCCGCAGGAAGTAGACAGAAGGAACAGAAAGATACTCAGCTACCAGGGGCCCACACATCAGGATGGGATCCGTGAAAATCACATCAAATTTGCTCTCTTTCAAGTCCTGCAGCAGCTCCTTGTTGTGCAGAAGGCTCTTACAGTTGGTGAAAAAGACGGAGGAGATTTCTATTGTGCTTCGATACGAGGTAAGAACAACATTCAGAACAGATTGTTCAATAAAATGAGCATTAACATAGGTCCTGAGCACTTCAGCCAAGTATTCATCTGTGTAAGGTATTGGATACACTTTCACTGTGTAATTCTGAGGCTCCTTTGACTTCATGTACAGACTGGTTGAGGGTACAACCACAACAACTTCGTGGCCCTTTTGCTGCAGTTTCTCCACTACTGGGCGCATGCTGAGCCAGTGACTCCCATCCTGAGGTACCACCAGGATCTTTCCACCTTCAGCCAGGATTAAAGACGATGCCAGGAGGAGAAATATCCATGTACCTCGGTAACAAAGAGCCATTTCGGTGGCAGTGAACCAGAGAGCTCTGCTCTGGACAGATCCACGCAGTGCTTTATATGACAGTCCATGCAACTAACTCAGGTATTTATTGGCCACAGAAGTTAATATTTAACTTCCCAATACAGTTGTGGTGAGCCTGTGACATTGTAGATGTTTGTGGAAGGGAAAGGAAGCCCCGTCCTTAGAAAAACATTTGTACTTTCTGTTAGTGTGTAAGCTTGGAAGTCTTCCAGTACATGACACTAAGAGCAGGGTGTCATGTTGTAAAAATAATTGTGGTTAAAACCATTGACCTGGTAAATAGTGGGTGAGAAAATAATAAAAACACTCCCAGCAGAATGGATGCAACTCCATTCCTGAGGACACAAGGCTGATGTTAAATTCCCACTCACTGGAAGCAGCCAAACCTGCACCTCTTATGAATGTCACAGCCACCAGGATGCACCACAGTCCCTAAAGTTCACATTTCCTGAGGGAGGAACTGATTGCTGAGGTGTTAGGAATAAAATTAGGTGGTAACATCCCTGCTTGGATTTGATTAGGGTGATGGTGACCCCTTGTTTGCTGCCATTCCCTGCAATTCTCTGGAACCCTGCAGTGAACAGAGCCCCTCAGGGCTTTGCTGCAGGAATCTTTTGTATTTGTGCAGTAAAAGCAATGCCAGAGTGAAGTCTTTTGGGTGGTGCTAAGGAAGAAGTCCTTGTGATGAAAAAGTATCATCAGCACAAAGTTTTTCCCCTTTTTATAAGTGGTGGTGGGATTCCCAGCATCCTCAGTCTGGAGAAACGAATCCTTACAGCCTTAGGTTCCAGAAGGTTCTGGGACTGCCCTGAGTAGCTCCACTCCATCACACTCGACATGGAGGAACCACCCCGGGACATGGAAAAACAATTTCTGGAGAGGCTCAACACAGGAGAGGTGGGAGAGGGCACAGAATGAAAGCAGGAGACCGAACAGATTTACAAAAAATTCTCAATAAATGCAGGAAATCTGGATGCAAAGGGTTTATTGCAACTGCTGTGACAAGAGCTGACCAAATGAACTTGGAAGTTGCTGCTTGGTGCATTTTTTACTCTGGACTCAATCTGATTTTCAGTAGCAAAACCAGTTGCCTGCAAACAGCCGAAACAACTTCATTTCCCTTGACTGTAACAGAAACAGTCTCATGATAGGATGGCCACACTTGCTTATGGACCCCACAGACTCCCTACTTTTTGTACCAGAGCATCAGAGCAAAAACTGTGGGAAGAGTGAGGTGGCAAGAGAAATTAGAGATAAAGGGAGGATGGACAAAGAAAGGATTAAGTTCTTATGTTACCTCAGGATCAGCTGAGGCCAGATCTAAGCTGGGTAATTATTATTGAGAAAATTACCAGCCAGGCTCATTTTTCAAAGCAACAGGTAAGTTTATATGTGTTTGTTTTTCGTTATGAGTAGCAAAGGGCACCTGGACCCTCTCAGCTCTGAAGGGTGTGGTGCTCATTAACAGCTCCAGTTTTATGTGCAAACAAGGAGCTGAGGAACTGAGGGCTCCCAGGGTGCCTGCATGGAGGAAAGCTTTCCCCACTGCATGCTAAAGGGCAGCTTGGCTTGGGTGGGCCAGGACTGCAGGTTTGTTCTTCTCTCAGAAGTGATGAAGCTTGTGAGTGTTATTCCAGGGAGTCTCTTGGAGCTGGCAGGGAGTGATGGAGCAGCTCTCCAGGCCTATCCATGGAGGAATCCTCGTGTAAGTGAACCCAGACCCTTTTGTTGGTGCTGAGCAGTGTCTGGCAAATGCAGGTTGGTGGCTGCTGATGGGAGCCTGCCTGATTTCCCCCTCAGGTTTTTCACAGTGTGGAGATGCACTGACTTCAGGGGAAAAACACACCAGAGAAGCAGTTACAGGAGTCGGAAAGGAATTGAAATTTTTGTGAGAGCAATAAGCAAATCACAGAACACAGATCATTTCCAGGGCAGCTGTTTCCTAAGCCATAAATAGAAACCTTGTGCAAATGAGAGGATGTGATGCTGAAATTAGTGGCTGTGTCCTTGTGGAAGGGTGACACTGAAGGCTGCCCAGGTAACTTTCATTGGAACATTTCCTGGCCCTGACTTCTGTGGGGAAAATATAAATTTATTTGATATTTGGAAATCGGATACTCTGACAACCTTTCTAGGTTTTTGTGCACAGACCTCTATTAAATATTGTACACACCTTGGAGAAGGTACTCTAATTCAACCAGAAGACGGAGTTCTTGCACAAAGGGAAACTGAGGCAGCAGCTCCCTCCGATAGGAGGGGATTTTTGTTGAAAGAACTGTGTTTTACAGCTTCCTTCAATATCTCTTCTGTAAAACATGAGAGATGCAAGGCATGAGGGGAAACTGGAGGGGACAGTGGGATGAACTGCTTGGACAGAGCAGCACTTTCAGGCTGATTCAGTTTAATTGCATCTTTGGAAGGACCAGGTAGAAATGTCACTTATCAGAGCTTCCCAGGTGCTGCTGGCTCTGGCTGGAGGGTTTTAAAACAGGACCTGTCCTCTTAAGCCTTGGGCTGGAGGGGAAAAGTTGTTTATTCAGCAGCACTTTTCATTACTTGAGGAGCTACCTACTTAAGCCTGTGGTTGGTCAGTGTTTTCAGCTCAGCAGTTGTTTCAATAAGCACTGGGATGTTTGGGTTAGAAAGAGCCAGGGAGAACTTTGGAGGGTGGCTGCAGCTTAAATTCCCAAACTTTGCTTTGATTGAATCATGCTAACTTTGCTTTGCTGAGCTGGCCAAAAAAGCAATTTTGCATTGCCCCTGGCTGAAGATGAGATTGTCACCAGCGTGTCTCAGGGCTCACTGAGTTTATCTGCAATGTCACCATCAGCCTTCAGGTACTTCTGGAGTCAAGATATTGGCTGTGATTCCTGCAAACCTTGTGTTAAACTTCACTTGAGGAGTAGGCAACTTGGGATTTCTCTGCCTGTTAATGAAGGTGTAATTGCTGCTGAGACAGATGCCCATGCAAAGTGCAGGGCAGGAGGAAATCAGCCTGAGGCAGCTTAGTCAAGGAGTAAATGCAGTTTGTGCTCCCCCAGGCCCAGCCCTGTGGTCTCCTGTTCTCCCACAACCTCTGTGATGATCCTTACAGAATTTAGGATTGAATTCCCAGCTGGATAAGACACATAGGGCCAGTTCTGCCCAAGCCTGAGCTCCTTCAGCTCAGAGCAGCTCCTCCACAGGAGCACACAGATACGGCAGAGAGGAGCTCTTACCTGCACTGAGGCCACAGTGCCCCATTCCCCTGCCTGTGGGAAGCTCTGCAAGTGGTGTAAAACAAAGGCATGTGGATTCCTTGTCTGAGAGAGACCTGCATTTTGAATCTCCTCTCTCTCTCTCTCTCCCAGTAATCCTTTTTCTTTTCTTACCAGTTGAGCAATGGGTTCAACAGGCTTTGGGGAACTATTCATTCTCCTTGGATCATGTTTCTGAACAGTAATGAGCAACGCAGGGATTTACCAGTGTGTGTGAATAGGCAGATTTAATTTCTCAGTGTGACTCACTTTACTCTTGTTTGCACTCTGCTGCTGGGCACCATTCAAAGTGAAATAGGAGAAATTCCTCTGCTGTCTGTAGAAAACGTAGCTAGGAAAGGAGACCAAAGAAAGGAGAAATACAGAAGATTTTTCCAGGTGTGGAACATGTGATTTTCATCTAATGGGAACATGAAGACAGGAGCTGGCAGGGATAAAACGAGGGCAGGATATCTCTGCCCTTGTGGCAAAGTTACAAACTCTTTGCAGCTCTGAGATCTTCAGGATAGAAAAGCAAAGACCTGTGTTGTGCAACCAGCAAGAATTTGTGTCTTAAATCTCAAACAAGGGCCACTCTCATGAGCCTGACATGAGAGGATGCCTTAGATATAATATCATTCTAATATTCTACTTTATAATATTATTCTTTGCCTTGTTTATTAGGTTCAGAGGGCTCTTCATAAGGCTGTCAAAAACATAAAGAAATCGGAAATAAGAAGGAAAAAGCCCACCCCTTCAGCTCAAAGATACAGTGCAGAGATATTGTGTGGCCACAATACAGAAGCAAGGGAGCAATTTCCTAGGAAAGAGATTTGTGTCCTGCTTTGTGCCTGGAGAGAAATGCCTGGTGTTATCATTTCAGAGATTACATAGTGACTATCAAAATAGATTTAGATTTCTAGATTAGGTTTAAAAACCCTGCAGAAGAATTCTGGTGAAAGCAAATGTCAAGGAATAGATATGAAAATGTATCTGAGTTCTGCATTCAAGTGTCTTTCACCAAATCCACGACTGTAAGGTTATTTGTTGCCACTTCAATGTGACATTTATGTTTTACCCCCACAAACAGGAGTAACTTAGCACAGACATCCAGTTTGGAAAGAATCAGTCACGAAAATACAACTAAAGTGAATAAACTAACGCTGATGAGCCTGGAGTTAAAAACAAAAGATGACTCTAGGGTTTTTGGTCAGATGAAAGAAATATATGTCAGGTTCCATTAAAATGAAATCAAAACTGGATCTAGTTGGTGGATAATACACTCTCACTGAGGACAGTAATTTCCATCTGGTAGATGAAATCCCTTTTTGTTGGTTTTGTTAGAAAACCCTCATTAATTCAAATAAGTCCCTATCGAGGTACTTTGATTTCAGCCTGTGAAAAACAACCATCCCAACCTGTTTGAATTAAATCATTTCCAGTAATTTAAAAAACAAATCAATAGTGATAAACTTCCTGAAACAACACACTGACTGTTCATTGGAAAATGTGCAGTTTGGAGGAGAAGGAACATTACCTTAGGCAGTGGTTTGTTCTGGGCACAGTTGATCCCCCCAACAAAGACCATGTTGGGCATCACTGGCCTGACGTAATCGAACACGAAGTCAAACCTCAGGAGCCAAATGGCAGCGGAGTTCACGAGGTCCATGAGGGACACGTCCCTCTGAAGAACTTCCGAGGAAAGCTTGAGTGCTTCTCCATAGAAACCATTGCAGTACTCGAGCTCCAGGAGGGAAATCAAGGCATTTTCCACCCTCTGGAAAAAAGTCATGCGGTCCGAGTTGAAGGTGAAGAGTCTGGGGATGTAGGACAGAGGGCTCGGGCACTGCGGGGCTGCAAAGTGCAGGTTGCAGGGGAATCCCCTCATGAAGAACACAAAGGGCAGGGAGAGGTGATGGGCCAGGATGGGCCCGCACATGAAGGCCGGGTCCGTCAGCATGGCGTCAAAGCCGCTTTGGTTGAGGAACCTCAGGGTGTCCTGGCTGCGGAACATGTCCTTGCACTGCCCAAAGAAGGTGCTGAAAACGTGCACCGAGGCCTTGTACAGTGCCAGGGTGTTCAGGGGGAAAGGCTTCTCCGTCAGGTGCATGGCGACGTATTCCCGAAAGGAGCCATCCAGCTCTTCCAGGCTCTGCGTCACCGGGAACGTGACCACCTTGTAGGCCTGCTTCGTCTCCATCTGCCAGGCCACCTCGGGAACCACCACCACCACTTCGTGTCCTCTCTCGCTCAGCTTCTCCACCACTTCCTGCATGCTCAGCCAGTGGCTTCCCACCATGGGCACCACCAGGAGCTTCCCTCCGTCCGAGAGGCCAGGCAGGAGGGAGAGGATGGAAATCCAAGCGCAGCAAAGCCTCAAAGCCATGTTGCTGTGGCTGCAGTAGGGGCTGTGGAAGAGGCTTCTCCTGCAGGTTCCTGTAACCCGAAGATGCTTTGGAAAGCAACCGATGGGTGGATTCGTTGCGTTTTTGTGCTCTGTGATAATCCTGTGGTTAATGATTCACTCTTTGGATGGTGGGTGGTTCGTTGTTTTGCCTTTTCCCTCCCTCCTTGGAAAGCCAGATTCGGTGACTCTGTCAGTGCTGAGTCACTGGT
>JACBWW010000047.1:5274016-5286284 GCA_020086605.1 Lanius collurio
AGCTCCTCTGCAGATTCTAGAGAGGGCTCTTGAGCTTTTTTTTGTCCTTTCCAAGCTTGTTTTCCTTGTAATGATAATTTGAAAAAAAAGATTTAAATGAAGATACAAGGAGATGGTGACCTGTTAATTGGCTTTGGTTGACTAATTTATTTTAGTATGCTCCACAAATAACAGCAGAGCATCAGCTGGAACAAATACAAGTTGTTGTTAATGGCAGTTAATTTCCCTTAAAGAAAGATTGATTGGAAGGAGTAAAAGAATTCGTTTGTTCTTTTTACCACCTTGCAGTTGAGTTTTCTCTATTATGAACATAATTTCTCTGGGTTTCCAGTGATTATTGTACTGTAATGTCTCATCTTGATCACTTTTCTTGTTTGCCAAACCACCTTTCGAGCCTGTATTCTTTTTTGTTGCAGCACGAGGGAATCCAAGGTACCAAATTCCTGAGCACCTGCTGAATGAAATGAATGCTGCTAATACAGAGCTGCAAAAAAAGAGGTATTTTGGTGTCACTGTACCCATCTCAAGCAGCTTTTATCTGCAGGACTCCCAAGGGATTCAACTCCTTGAGCAGAGTCACAGAGGTTAATTGAAGAATAGAATTTCTATATCCACATTCTGCTGCTTCCCTGTTAGCAGGCATCCTACAGAATTTCAAGGGAAACATACTTAGGGTTTCAAACTGTACCATTTTCTGGTGAAAATCACTGCAGTTCTGGGGAGAGAGTGGAATGCATTATCTTGTGTTCATAGAGGGAGTTCTCCACTGGGAGAAGGGGGAAGGACTTGGTTTACTGTGAATGAACACATAAATGATGTTCTTTGCCAGAAAAGTGGAGGGAAGAGCTCATGGTCATCAGGTTGGACAAAACTGTCCAAGGGATTGTGTTGAGGGACACGAGTGCTGATATTCCTGAATCACAGCTGAGATGCCAAAATACAGACACAGCAGTGACAGGTTTTATGGAGTATCTCACACAAGATTGTAGCTGCCCCTGGATCCCTGGCAGTGCCCAAGGCCAGGCTGGCTGGGGCTTGGAGCAACCTGGGATGGTGGAAGGTGTCCCTGCCCATGGCAGGGGTGGGGCTGGATGAGCTTTAAGGCCCTTCCAACCCAAACCATTTGGGGATTCTGTCTGAGTGAATTCCACTCCTTTATTTTTTTAAATGTTTGCTGCTACACTGAGCTGGGTGTAAAGGAGGGGAGGGAATGTGACAGGGAGTTTAGCCCTGGGGGGATCAGCTCCAGGACAGCTACACAGAAACATCTGGTTGGTGTTGAGTTCACTGGTTTGTTGTGTTGTTCTCCCAAAGAGCTGAATGTGACTCAGCAAGCAATGGCATTGATTTACATCTCCACCTGAGCTCCTGCTATAAATTCCACAATGGGGCTTTGCATCCCTCACTTTCTTGGAAAGAGAGCGTGGTGGATTTGACTATTGACAGGAGGAAGACCCTGGGAGACCTTCGACAGGCAGTGTTCCAGGTATGTGCACTAAATAAACTCAGACTTTAACTGAGCCTTTGCAACACTTACAGATGTATTTATGATGCAGTCTTTGTGTCAAGGAGATATTTTCAACAGTAAATGGGGTTTAGGAGGCTAAATATTTAATATAGGTTTACCCAGGAGGAAATAGTAGTGTGGGGTCTGTTCTTGAAGCCATGAAACTGCTGGAATTTTGACTACAGAGACTTCAAAATTCACATGAACTAATTCATTAATTTGGGAAGCGTGTGCATGGCCATGGATTGACACTTTGCAGAACTCCAGGCTTATTCTTGATATTGCATTTTGTGGCAGATTTGTCTTTGTCTTTTCAAGGAGTCACCAATTAAGTGTCACCAGGTGAGCTTGGGAGGCAGGCTGTGACAGCTGTCAGCAGATTGCAGTTTGGAATGCTGAATTACTGCTCACTGGTATTTATATATAATCTTTCTGGTTACTTCTCCCAACTAGATGTTGGAATCTTGGGAAGGGGACATGGTTCTCAGCATGGCCAAGCCTTTGCCAGCAGGATTACATCTGTACCAGGTGCTTGATGGTAAGAGCACTGCATGCAAGGCTTCCATGTTATTGCTGTATTTTAATTCCTGCAGATGTCTAAGATTTAGTCTATAAATTGTCTTGGGAATGTGTATTCCTGAACACTTTTCTAGCTGAAACTCATGTTGAGTTGTTTAAATTATTTATTTCACTCTTATTAGTGGAAATGAGTGATTTTGAGACTTTGCTGTGAAATCTTTGGTGTGAAATACAGTAAGACTGCAGACCTTAAGCAAGTTAAGCACATTTGCTGACAAGAATGCATCAGTCTGTATTTTGCCCTTGATTTGCTTGTGGATGTTTGCATTCATAGGATTGGCCTAATAGGTGGAGAATAGGATAGAAGAGAGGAGCCAAGGTGACATCAAAGGGAAATGTAGGTTAGACTTTAGTGAAGTAGGAATTTTGTAAAGGGAGATGCTTGCCTAAAGAGTTCATTAATTTATTAAGGGTATGTCAGTTTGTAAAATCATCATTTTTGTCTCCAGATTTGCTTTGTTAGGCAATTCTAAGTGTCAGTCTTTAAAAACCTAGTCAGTAACTTTAAAATTTTATGTTCTCTGTGGTCAGCTTCAGAAAATGAGTCTTGAACCAGAGCATAACCCAACTGTCCCTGAAGCTGACATCAAAATACAGAGACACTCAGAGCTGCTCTGAACATTCCTCCCCATGCTCGTGCAGTTCTTTCAGTGTAGTGACTTTTAAAAACCTCCTGGCCCTGTCTGTGTTTTGTGGGGAGCAAGAATTTGATGATTTGCCCCTGTTCCTCAGGAGATGAGCTGACCCTGGATGGCATTGGGCTGGCTGATGGAGCAGACATCTTCGTGTGGAATGGCAAAGAGGTAAAGGAACCAAACAGCTCCTTCCTTGTCAGCTCTGAAGAGAAAGCACTGCATGCTCTTGAGATACTGTGCTCCTCTTGTAGTTTTCCATCTTCCTTTTGATATTAAGGCTTTTGCTTAACCTGGAAGTGGTTATGAAACAGCATTTTATTCTGTCTCTCTAGTGGAATAAAATGCTACACTTAAACATTTTTTATTGTAAAAATATCCATTTTGTTTTGGCTTTCTCAAAAAGACCCTGAACCAATCCAAACCAGCCAATCATGCAGTAGCAGTTGTTTTTGTCTTGGTTTGATTTTTGATAAAGTTTTTTCTATTCCAGCTTTGGGGTCAATAAATTTCTTTCAGCAAGGAACTGTATTTATTGCTTAGGTTGAATATCAGAAAGACCAAGTTTTAAAATGTAAAGTCACAGTGTTCATTCACATTTGGGTAATTCTTTAATGTCCTGAGGGGCTAAATTCTTGTGGATTTGATTTTGCCAAGTGTCCACTGGTTTTACAGCTGCTGTTGCCATGGAGTGCTTTGGGAAGGGACTTGAGGATCTCATTTTACTCCCTGCCATGGGCAGGGACACCTTCCACTATCCCAGGTTGCTCCAAGCCCCATCCAGGCTGGCCTTGGACACTTCCAGGGATGGGGCAGCCACAGCTTTTCTGGATAACTTTGTGCTTCTTTTCCCAACACCTGTGGGTTACTCCAGTTGTTTGTTCAGTAAGGGTTTGGTCAGAGGCGGTTGGTTTGTGAGGGGACAGCATCCCATTTTTTTGTCCCAATTTTCTCCCTGGCCAGTCTGCCCTGTATTTTATGGGCCAGCCCTACACAAAGCTGGCATTCCTTCCTTCCCTCCCTCAGGTTGGAGGCACAAAGGTGCTGCCAGGCCCTGACCACGAGCCCATGGTGCTCAACGTCCTCCGCTTGGCCGAGCACAACGAGGGCGGGAAGGGGCAGCACTTCAGCGAGGCCCAGCACGTGTTCTCCTGCAGCACCAGCCTGGGCCAGCTGCACTCAGCCTTGGCTCCAGCCGGAGGCATCATCCTCAGGAATGGCTCGGGAGCAGAGGGAGAAGCCAAGAACTGGGAAGTTTTCCGTGAAGAAGACATGAAGGAAACAGTCCGAAGCGTTGGCCTCAGGGATGGCTGCTCAGTGCTGATCTTAGACAGCCATGACCAGAGGTAACCTTTTTGGTTGTTATTAAACAAAAAAAGCAATTTGGACAAAACTTTTTAGTTCAAAGCATGCTAACAGGATATGTGCTTGTAACTAATGATCCCTGGGAGCTTATAAATACAAGTATTTTCATCTTAAGGTTTGGAGACCAGATTTTTCTTGTAGATTTTTCTTGCCCTCAAAGTGCAGCGGCAGTCGCATCCTTTGATTTACCCTTGTAGAGGGGAAAAACACTGTGGCAACAACTCATGCTCAGTGAATCCAAAGCTATCAGGGGCAAATCTGTGGTCTCATGACACTCTGTGCTCCCTGAGGCCTCTGCTCTGTGTGATGCCATCAACTTTAACATCACCCACTTAGGTGGGAGCTGTGCTGGTGAGTGGTGCAGCCCTGCCAGTGCGTGGTTTCCCTGTCCCTGACTGTCCTTGCACTGCTCATTCCCACAGCTTTGTCAACGTGGCAAGTGGGAATTTGACTGCTTTCACCTATGACATCAGCTGGCTCCAAGTGAAAAACTTCTGTGGGGTGGAAGAGGAGGAGAAGCTCGTTAAAATCACTGCCACTATTGAAACAGTAAGGACTCTGCTTGGCCACTGCACTTGGCCCAGGGATTAAGTTTTTCCCTGCTGAAAATAGTGCTCAGCCCAGAGTTACAATCCCTGGGCTGTGTGCAGGTAGCTTGAACCAGTGCAGTGTTTAGTGTCAAACACTGATTGAGTTTTGGACCACCCTGTAAATGGAGGTTTGAGGTGGTGTCAGTAACCAGAGATAAAAGAGGAGGGAAGGATTATTTGCTGCTTTGTGCACTGGCACTTGAACAGGCAGGGGTGTTGGTGGCATTCCTGGCTGGAGATGTTGATGTCCCTTTTAATGTCCCTGTCTTTAGGTGATGTCAGATATCAAAATGAAAGCAATCAGGGAGCTTCAGCTGGAGGAGGAGCTGGGTAAGTGTCCAGCTGCTTTATCAATCTGGTAATGTTACGGTTTAGTGGCTTTTTAGTGGGTTTAGCGGTAGAATTTTCCTTTCAGGGGAAGAATAAAAGTTGAGACTGTTGATGGAGGCTCTAGGAGATGTCTGAGATAAACCAGCTGTAGTTAATCTTAAAGGTGTTACCTGTCTGAAATTCTGAGCCAAATTTATTCCTATTTGAACTTCTTAATATTTCTCTCCTTCCTGCCCTTTTTGCTGCAGCAAACGAGAGCTGTCTCAGACCTGTTAGTGGCAGTGGGAAACTTCTGTCTCCAGGTAAATGGATTTGTCTCATCACTGTTCTCTAAGAAATTCACTGGGGAGATTTTAAGCCTCTGTTTGCCCTTTCCTGGGAGAAGTACCCACACCTAACTCCACTGATTTCTAGCCTGAACTGAACCAGTTGTGTGGGGTTATTTTCAGTTTTAAGGTTAATTAACAGTGCCAGTACAAAGGTAGAGGTTAAACTTAAATGTTGAGCTTGGTTTTATCCATTATATCCCTAACCCACCTGTGCTCCTGATGGGCAGAGCTCAGTGGGAAAGGACCCCCAGCTTTGTTCCTTATAAATGAGAACCTGTCCAGAGGAGAGCACCCAGGATAGCTTGGGAGCTGGAATGTGGGAAAGAGGAGGGAAGCTGGGCTCTTCCAGCTTCCTGAGGAGGAAGAGGCTTGGAGGAGGGAGGAGGGGTGGTTGCCATATTGAACTCCTTAGCATGGAGTCATAGGGAAGGCAGAGACAGATTCCTTCCCAATGGAAAGGATTGGACATGAGCTACAGCGAGGGAAATTCCCCTGGTCTGGTGGTGGGGAAAGGGATTCACAGTGGGGATGGTGAAACCATGGACAGGGGAGCCCTGGAGGGATGTCCATGCCTTTGCTCTCCTCATAGGACCCTCACAGATCTGCTCTCAGAGCTGAGCAAGTGAAGCTCTCCAAAAGGCACTGAAGGGTTTTAGCTTGCTCTAAAGATGATAAAATGGATGTTTTTACAAGCAGTAGCTGCTGATGTTCTCCCTGTTGTTGTCCTCCCCAAAGTGCCTGAGGATTACACAGTCAAGGAGGCAGAGCTGAAGATGGGAAGCTTGCTCGGGCTGTGCCGTGGCAAAGCCCCAACTTCCACTCAGGTACAGCAGTGTGGGATGGCAGGAGCCTGGTGCAGGGACTTTCCTCAAGAGAATAAAGGAAAAAGGGGGGATATTGCTCTTGGAATGTGCAAGTTGTAAATAGCCCAGAGTGGTTTGGGAAGGGGACCTTAAAGCTCATTCATCCCACCCCTGCCATGGGCAGGGACACCTTCCACTATCCCAGGCTGCTCCATGCCCTGTCCAGCCTGGCCTTGATGTGCAGGAGAAGGAGTAGTTGTGCATTTCTAGAGACCAGGGGTGGCTAAAGAGGATCTGCTGATGGTCATAACTCAACTCTCTTTGCTTTTTGTGCCATTGTAATGCTGTTTGATGACATTCTTGCCACAGGAATTGTTTTTGCACAGTGTTTCTACACTCCCATATTTATTCTGACAGTTTGTGTTTGGATTTTCAGCTCTTCCTGTACTTCATGGTTGGGAGTGACCAGAACTGCAGCCCTGAGATGGAGATAGTTGTGGAGGAGACTCTCTCTGTCAGAGAGGTGAGGCTGCTGCTCCCACAGCTCTGCTCCCAAGCACCTGGACAACATTCCTTACACCCTTTGCCCTGCACAGAACTGGAGGCAGAGGAGTTGGCAAGAGCCATGCACAGAGTGCAGGAAGCTCTGGGTGCTGCCAGCCCAGCAGTGTTGGCCAGTAATGGCTGGAAAGTGTTGAATTTGCAGCTTTGGCTTTTTATTTTAAAGGTGCATCTGCAAACTCTGGGGCAGAATTTGTTCAAGTAAAGGAACAAACTGACAGCACAGATTTAATTTTTTACAAGTTTGGGAAAGCTGCCTGAGGTGATGTGGTGAATTTCTTGCCTGAAAACCATCTCTTCCATGAAGGGCTTAATACATACCTCAAATACATCTTACCTTTCTCACTGTATTGTTTTAAGAATTGACCATGACTCTTTATGTCAGAAAATTCTAACATGGATTTGCTGAAAAATTTATTTCCCAGTCTCAGCGTTGACACAACTCTTCTCTGTGTTTATTTTTTCAGTGTCTCAATTTAATGCTGGAGAAATCTGGATTATCAGGTTGGTTGTGTTGTTATTCACATACTTTTAAAAGGAAATGTTAGCATTTTTAGGACAGCTCTTCCTACCCCTAAACCTTGTAAGTTTTTCCGTGATCTGTGTGTCATTGTAATGTGAGGAGGGGAAAGAATTCTAAACATGAAATCTTTATAATATAATTTTTATTTTAAAGAGCTTGTCATAAATTCAAATGATAATTTGACACATGGGAATTGCTTCTTTTTCCTTTGAAACCAGGTAAAATAATTAGGTGGGTGAGGAAGAAAAACCAATGCAAATAAAAGATTATTTTCATATAGCAAAAAGTCTGGGGAAGGAGGGGCAAGTGATAATTCATTTAGTCAGAGCTGTGTTTAAAAAGCAAATTGAAAAGAAAAAGGACCCTTAACACTTCTTAAGAGTTCTGTAATATTTTCCCAAACTGGCATTAGTGACTAATTGATTTTCTCTGTGTGTCTTTTTGGGTTTTGGTAGGTGACAACTGGCATTTGAGAAGGCTTGACTGGTGCTACGAAGCAGGGGAAGCATTAAGTCAGGAAGTAAGAGGCTCCTGTTTCAGTCCATGGGTTCTTTGCTCCATGTCCTGAGGAGAATTTTCCTGAGGAGAATTGTAGGTGTGGCCTGACACGGCCCCTGTGCTTTCTGTTCCTGCAGAATGCCACCCTGAAGGAGCTCAACGTTTGCAGAGGAGACACTTTGGTTGTAACTGAAGGAAAGCTTCCAGAAAAGGTAAAAGGAGAGGGCAGTGTCTGGGTACTTGGAATCCCAGATTGGTTTGGGTTGGTCCTCAAAACCCATCCAGTGCCACCCCTGCCGTGGGCAGGGACACCTCCCACTGTCCCAGGTTGTTCCAAACCCTGGCCAACCTGGCCTGGGCTGTCCCTTGCAGAATTGTAGCATCATTATTTTTGCTGCACCACCGTGCTCCCCTCTAAATCCCATCCCCAGGTGCCACATCCACACGTTCTTTGGACACTTCCAGGGGTGGTGACTCCCCCACTTCCCTGGGCAGCCTGTTCCCTAAGCTTAGGTTTAAGCAAATATCTTCTCTCTTCCTGTGCTAAAGGTGAAATTTCTCCTTGTCTGCACAGAACATTTGAGCCACCTGATATTTTCTGTTCTAGGGTTTCCTGAAAATCCCCATCTGGTGGCTGAAGCCTTCAAGCCATAAGAAACATGGAGGGAATGCCCAGGACCAAGTGAACGGGGTGACCTGGAAGATGGATGCTTTGCAGGTGTCTGCTGCAGCAGGTGAGCTCGGCCAGGCTTTGAAAGGAGCCATCTGTGGTTGCTCTTGGAGTCAAACCCCAATTCTAACCCAAAGCCTTCAAATCCTTCTGAAACCTAGCAGGAGCTGCAGGAGTTGCATCAAGGTTATGGTGAAAGGAGCCAGATGCAGTTTTGGACATAAATGCTGGATAATCCTATGTTCCTCAGCTGGATTTGCTCAAAACCCCACTAAATTTTGTAGCAGGGACTCTTTATTTGCCCATCTCTGTACTGAAGGCAGTGGCAGCATTGGAAAGCATCTCCTTCATGAGCACAGAGGTGATTGGCTTCAAGTGCCAGACTCCTGAGGGCACATTTAATTCCCTTCAGGCTGTGCTGCTTTTTGGGAAGCTGTAAAAGGAGGCATGGGTAAAGCCTGCATAGAATAAAAAACCTTAAATGCAGTGTTTTAACTGTTTGCTCTCCTAGAGGTCAAATCCAAATCAAAAACCAGCCAGGGCAAGAAAATCAAGTGAAGGTTGAGAAGGGAGAAGAAAATGAAGTGGAAATAACAGAATTGGAAAATGGAGAACAAAATGATTTTTCATTTTGTATTAAAAGTAATATTCCTCTGGTGCTGAGTTGTGCTGCAGGGCAGGACCCCTCTCCTTGTAGAAGTTTTCTTTGCATTTTTCTCCTTCTGTCTCAAAGCTTTTCTGAGTTTCCCTTTCTCCCCTGATGATTTCAGTAGTGGAGCTAAGAGCAGTTTAACTTTGCTTGCAGTAGTTTTAACCAATACCTAACAATATTTATCAGTACTGCATGAGAACTGCTCCCAGTTCTGCAATTTGCAGTGTAGGATCTGTGTAGGAACTGTTTGGAACCTCTCAGGGTGGGTTTCCCCTGCTGGATATGCCCATGGTGGGGGGCTGGAATGAGGTGACCTTTAAGGCCCTTTACAACCCAAAACACTGTGGGATTCCTTGATATTGTGTTTTTTTAGGTGGACTCCAAAAAGCTGGAGGTCAGGCCCCTTCTCTAAGTGAAATGTGAGCATGAAGTGACTGTTACCTCTCAGGACTATACAAATCATGTTGATTCTTCTGTTATTTGTCTCTTCCTCTTCCCTCTCCCTCCCCTTTCAAAGCTCCACCAGAACCCACCCACCCAGGCCTGGACCTTTGTTATGCTGGCAGGATAGAGATAGCAGGAGGAGCCTCTCTGGAAGATCTGAAGATGCAGGTTAGATGCTCTCCTGGGTTGGACTGTGCAGCAGCCTGGGATCACTTGAGCTCTATTAACAGCTATTCTTTATTTCCTTTTCCTTTGTCTCCAGTCTGTTGTGCTATGGCATTTATGCCATGGCCACTGGTAAGTACCAAGAGCAGCTGGAGCATGTGGCTCAGACACTTCCTTAGTGTCCCTGCAGTCCCATCCTCCCTGTCCCCTGGCCTGGCCTGCAGGAGCCTCGTTGCACTCAGCTGAAACTCTGCCTGCAGCCTTTCTCTTTTCTTTCCCAGTGTCAAACCTCTCCATGGGAAGCACACACATAACAAGCACCTCCTCAAAAGCCACTTTGCCATTTCCACATTGTTCCTGTGTCAGTTTTCTGCATCTTTTTATTGAATTTTTATTTCTGTATGTGGAACCTGATGAATAAAGAATTGCTTTGGGGTACACAGGTTTGTCAGCCAGGAACAAGTTTGGCCAGAAACTAAAATATCTTTGTATGGTTTTAATACACTAAAAACCAAACTGAAACAAACAAACAAAAACAAAAAAATCCAACAAACCAACAAAACACCTCATATGAAAAAACTAAACCCCAAAATCACCCCAAACCCACAAGAATGCATAGCCCAGTCCTATCAAAGGACTCAGTGTGGTTTAACCAGTCCATTGTTCTACTTGAACTGCATGGGGAAAGATCTCTCACCTGGTTCTGCTCCATACCAACACTCATTTTTTGGGTGGGACTTCAGTTTTGGGCTCTGCCAGGCTACTGCTGTGGAAAACTGTTTGCAGCTTGAGCAAGGAGAACTGGCTGAGCATGGGCAGTGTTGTGTCCTTGGGAAGGGCTTAGAGGAGCTCAGCACTTGGCCAGAGACTGGGGCAATGATTCCAACAGCCTCATTCCCTCCCAGTTGTTCAAATTTTGGTTCAAAAAAGGAAATTGGGTCCTTTAGAAATGGAAGTTGTGCTGAGAATTGTTGAGGGGGAGGGAAATCCAACTCCTTCTGAGGTTGAAAAGTGAATATTTTGGTCATAGCCACAAGCAACAGCTGATGTGGAATAAATCCCAATACCTCGCCCTCTTTTTTGAGAGTTAATCCAGTGGTTTTCTGTTTTTCCAAGGAGACTTGGCTGCTAAAATCATTGACAGTATTTCTGCTTTTCAGGCCCTGACCTTGCCCTGCTGCCAGGAGCAGGCTGTGCCCCTGCCCTCGTTCCTCAGAGCTTGGACAGTGGACAGCAAACGCCCTGGGAAGCTCCTCCGGGACAACAAGAGGAGACTCAGGTGGGACTCCTGGGGAATGTGCTGGATGTGGGATGGATTGTGGGGAGATGGATCAGCTCAGTTTGGGTTGGAAGGGACCTTACAGCTCATCCAGTGCCACCCCTTCCATGGGCAGGGACACCTCCCACTGTCCCAGGCTGCTCCCAGCCCCAGTGTCCAACCTGGCCTTGGGCACTGCCAGGGATCCAGGGGCAGCCACAGCTGCTCTGGGCACCCTGTGCCAGGGCCTGCCCACCCTCCCAGGGAACAATTCCTGCCCAGTATCCCATCCAGCCCTGCCCTCTGGCACTGGGAAGCCATTCCCTGTGTCCTGTCCCTCCATGCCTTGTCCTCAGTCCCTCTGCAGCTCTCCTGGAGCCCCTTCAGGCCCCCTGAGCTCTCCTTGGAGCCTTCCCTTCTCCAAGTGAGCTCTCCCAGCCCATTTCCAGAGCCATGGAATCCAATCTCTGTTCTGTTGTCAGTGACTACAGGCTGGGTGCCAGAGTGGAAATCTGTATTGAACCCTTGCAAGAAGAGGAGCATTTGGGGTAAGAGCTCAAGATCTTTGTTTCTCTTATTTCTTACAGCTCTGCATTTGAGGGGAGCCTTGACTGAGCAGCTTTGAACTTCAGGGCTCTCAGGATGTGGGAAAACCTTGGAAGTTGTTTATTGTTTTCTGCAAACAAAGTGAGGGGAGGGCAGGAGGGAGTGAAAGCTGGGAATTCTGAAAGCCTGGCTCAAAGAATGTCTGTTCTCTCATCCTGCTGCCAGCCCCCACGAGCTGCTGCTGCGAGTCCAGATGGGAATACCAGGAGAGAGGGACTACTCTGACTCCCAGGATTTGGTGTGGGATATCTCCAAGGAATGCACGACCTGGGCTCTGAGGCAAAGAGTGGCTTCTCACTATTGTCTCCCTGTAGATAAAATTGAAATAGCCAAATACTTCCCTGAGAGATTTGAGTGGCTGCCAATATCTAGCTGGGTAAGATCTGGAATGACAGAACCTAACAGTGGTTGGAGAGGAGCATGTGTTGGTTTGGGCTGCAGTTCCTTAGGGATTGTGTTTAAGGAGAATTCCAAACTCTTCTGCTTTGGTTTTATTCAGACACAGCAAATCTCCAAGAGGAAAAGGAGGAAAAAGCAGGAGAGTTTGCAGTCAGCACCTTATCACCTGAAGGATGGAGACATCATTGGGGTGAAGGTAAATTACCCTGGGTTTAATTGTTCATGAGGATTAGGTTCAGACACTGTCCCCCTTGCAGTATCTTCATTTCTTCCTGGTTTTCTGTCATGCTGCTGCATCTCTGAGGGTACAGGGATGTGGGTTTGGACATTGCATTGTGTTGATAGGACATTTCTTGC
>JACBWW010000047.1:5286638-5300542 GCA_020086605.1 Lanius collurio
TGTTCAGATAGCACCAGGAGCTGCTGTGCCCACTCCAGCCTGTACTAACCTGGCCTGCAGGGCCTCAGCTCCAGCAGCAAGAGGGGCTTTCCCAAAGTGTCTTCAAGAATCCCTGAGGAAAAACTGGGTGTAGGATTCAGGCTAACTCTGATTTTCTTCTGCTCTCTCTGGGGGAAGTGCTTTAAGGTCCCTTTCTCAGTGTGGTACTTACTCTCAGGCTGAGTAAATGCACTTTATGTAGGAGGAAAAGGATTAATATATTGTATAACCCCTCGGTGACTCTTTTGTCATCCCCCTAAATGCTTTGTTGGGTCAGGTCTGACCCCTTGCACCATCACTACTGAGATTAATGCTGTCATAATCATCTTTTTTTAGAGTTTTCTCCCATTTCTGATCACTGAAGTTACTGCTGATACCAGAATTTGGTTTTCTCTCTTTACCTACAAACCTAAGTCTGGAGGAGCTGGTAAGACCTGAGAATGAAGGAAATGTAGAAATCTCTGAACAAAGTGTAGCAAATTGGCTCAAAAAAAGAGCAAATCCAGGATCTGTCAAGATGTAGAACCCGGAGACCTTTTGTGATATGGAACAACAGGGAGATAATCTTTTATTTTTGAAGTTTCTAGCGCTTGTTTGGTTGCCTATAAACTCCATTTTGCAGTTTCTAAGGCATTTTTTGTTGGCCCTAAACTTCATTAAGAGACAAAAACGGTTGGAAAAAATGGGCAGATCTGATGTTTGATCTTCAGTGGGTTTTACTGTACTCAGGAAGAAAGCCTGTATTTATTGTCAGTGCTCCTCTTCAGAGGAATTTCCCTCATTTCTCATCTTTCCAGCTGTTCTGATACTGTTACATGGGAGAACAGGTTTCTCTTGGTGTCCTGAGCTGATTTCCAGCCTCTCTGAGAGCAGGGGCTGTGAGCAGCTCAAAGGTTCTGAAGTATTAACTCCTAAATGAGCCTGATTATCCTTAATTAAATCTGTGATAATGAGAGGACAAAACACAAGCTGCTTTTGGGGGCTGCAGTAAATATTTGACCTCTTTGGTGTAGGTTTTGTAGTAGGAGCTGCCAGTTCAGCAGATTCCTCAAAGTTTGGCTAAGGTGAGATTTTTCATGTACCTTTTGTAGGTTGACAACATTCTGGTGTTTGAGACAACAGAAAGCTCAAAACTGACACTCAGCCATCAGCAAAAAGGTGAAAAGCACCATGAAACACACGATTATTATTTATTTCTCTGCATATCTTTAATATTCAGCAGGTGCTCCTGTGCATTTTAGAGCTGATTCTCTGCAGAAGGGGCTGTTTAATGTCCTCACTTGCTTGAATCCTGAAAAATCCCAGTTTCATGGATGTTTTCTGCCCCATGGGAGGGCAGCTGATGTTTTCCCACCTTCTTTTGTGTCGCCTTCTTTCCCTATCAGGTGTTTTTGGGAGCCTGGGTTTACAGCAGAGCTGCTCATTCCACAGGTTTGTGTTTCTGGGTGGTTCCAGCCCACTGGATTTATTTGCTGTCACCTCAGTTCCTCTGGTTCTTGCTGGAGAGCCAGACTGAGCCCAGCCTTCCCTCTGGTTTCTCCCTGAGAACCCCAAGTTTGGAGAAATTGAAATGCAAATTCTAAGTGGGAATTTTGTGCCTTTGTTCAAGTGTAATGTAGCAGCACCTGCACTGAACCAATCTTGGATTAATTCTAATGTTGGCTCAAAATGCATTTTTTTGGTTTTTCCTTAAAACTCGTGTGGCTGTTCCACAGTGAGAGAGTTCATGGAAAATGGGGCTGGGGAGAGGAAACACCTTTGGAAAATGGAGTCTTTGTGACTCCTTGGGTTCTGGTGGTTATTGGCAGAGCCTGGAAAAGCTTTCATCTTTATTTTTCAAGTGTTCTTCACAAAATAAAATGTCATTTCTATCTGCCTAGTGGGTTTGTCTGTGCATGTCTCACTGGTTGGGAATGGCACAAACTGGTTTCTGACACCATTATTAATTAGCTTTAATTTTCCAGTGTTCCTGAACCAACATTCCCCTCTCTGGGTGAGGTTTCCCCATTCCTTGTGGCTCTTGTCTTTTCTTTGGTCCAGGCTGTGAGTGCAGGAGCAGCTTTGCTTTGTCTCTTGTTTCCAGTCACTGTGGAGAAAGCACTGGAGACACTGAGGATGGCAGGGGAGATTCTTCCATCAGGAAGAATCAAATTCAATTAATCAAATTAAAGCCACTGTGGAACCCCAGACTTATAAAAAGGCTTGGGTTTTTTTTTATCCCAGTTTTAATGAGTAATTTTGACTGGTTATTCTGAGCAACAGATTTTGAGTGAAACTGGCAATTAGCTTCTAGAAAATATTAAGCCACTTTCTGGGAAATTAATTTGGTTTAGGTTTTTTTTTTTTTTAAATTTTTTTTTCTCCTTTCTCTGTTTGTCTGGCTCATCCCAGCTTGCTCAGACCTCAGAAGACTGCAATCCTCTAAATGCTATAAAAGTGGGCAGCTGGGAGAGGGGAGTGCAGAGCCAGCAGCCCTTAGGAATTATCCCCATTCTCATGGAATACAGGTGTTTAAGCCTTGGTTTAAAGAAGTTATATTGGTTTATGAAGCATCTGTCCAGGGTTTATGCAGGTTCCTTAGGGATTTGATGGGATACTGGGATGAAATTCTTCCCTGTGAGAGTGGGGAAGCCCTGGCCCTTCTGAGGAAGCTGCTCTTTCTAGAGATCCAGCCCTCATGAAAGTTCCCTTTTCAGTTTTGGCAGGGCAGAGGGGATAGATCCACGCTAAAACTCAGGAATAGTTTATTCCATTGCTTTGACAGGATCACAGAGCATCCAGAGTTGGAAGGGACTCACAGGATCATCAAGTCCAAATTGCTCTTGCTGCTTCCCAGTTTATTTCTGATGAATTAAATCAAACTAATGGCTGGAAAGTTCTGAATCCCACCCTGGAGGAGGAAGCAAAGCTTGGAGCAAAAGGCAGCTGCTGTCTCTTCCTGCTTGCAGTGGTGCTGAAATGGTCTAAACAGGTTTCTGTGCCTCCCTTCAGATCCACAGGGATTTATGGAGATTTGATGTGCTCCTAGATTTTGGTTCTTCAGTTAAATGGAGCTGTGCTTCCTTGGGGTGCCTCTGCAGGAACACGAGCACAGCAGAGGCCAAATTTAAACTCCCCCCCGGAGCTTCCTCCTCAGGCATCTCAGATGCTTTGTAGAGAGTCAGTGGAAAAACCCAGATAAACCACACAAATCCAAAATAAACATCCCTCTTCCCCAGAGCAGCTTCTCCCCAGTCCTTGTGCTTCCTCTGAGACTTCTTCTGATGCCCTCGGATGTGGAAGCTCTCAACACCTCCTCCTCTTCCCAGGATCACCAGATCCTGGAGTCAGAGCCTGTCTGGGGACCTCCTCGGCAGGAGGAGGGGAAAGGTAAAACTCCCTTCCCTGGAGCAGCTGCTGGCAGGAGCCCAGGTGTGCTTGCCCAGTGGGCATGGAAGTGCCCGCTTCCCTTCTGCTGCAAAAACGTCCTTGCCTGTGCTGCCACCAGACTGATCTGCTTTGTACTGTCTCTTTTTATTCCCAAATCTGATTCTTAATTTAGAGAAGGGTTGGAAAGGAATGGGTGATCCAGTGCCACCCCTGCCCTGGCAGGGACACCTCCCACTGTCCCAGGCTGCTCCCAGCCCCAATGTCCAGCCTGGCCTTGGGCACTGCCAGGGATCCAGGGGCAGCCACAGCTGCTCTGGGCACCCTGTGCCAGGGCCTGCCCACCCTCCCAGGGAACAATTCCTGCCCAATATCCCATCCAGCCCTGCCCTCTGGCACTGGGAAGCCATTCCCTGTGTCCTGTCCCTCCATGCCTTGTCCCCAGTCCCTCTGCAGCTCTCCTGGAGCCCCTTTAGGCCCTGTAAGGGGCTCTGAGCTCTCCGTGGAGCCCTCTCTCCTCCAGTGAGCATCCCCAGCTCTCCCAGCCCACCCTTGGACCATCTCCCTGCTGGCCTCTGGATTTGCTCCAACAGCTCCTGTTATTCCTGTGTTGGGTCCCACGGAGTCACAGTCTAATGAAAAAGCAAAACAAGAGTAAGAACAACTTTTCCCGGTCCGATTCCCCAGGCCTCACACGGCATTTCTCCCTGACACATTTTATTCGCTGGGAGGGGCGGGAGGAGCTGTTTTGGGGCCGTTTGCAGGGCGCTTTCCCATCCCCTCACGGCGGCGCGGGGCGGGCCCGTTGCTATGGCCGCCGTGACCCTTAGCAACGGGCCGCGCGCACGCGCCGCGCGGGGCACGCCGGGAGCGCCGGGCCGGGGCCGGGCGGGTCCCGCCGCGATCCCGGTTCGAGCCCGCGCCCGGCCCGGTCATGAACGAGGCGGTGTCGCGGCGGACGCGGGAGACCCTGGGGCAGGTGATCCGCAAGCCGCCGCTCACCGACGCGCTGCTGAACAAGCCGCCCTTCCGCTACCTGCACGACCTCATCTCCGAGGTGGGTGCGTGGGTGTGCGAGTGGGGGGCCCCTCGGGGCTCCCCCGGTACCTCCCCGGGCTGGGCGGCACTCGCGGGGCGCGGCTGCGGGGGGTGCCCGGAGCCTTGAGTAAACCACGGGGGTTTGGGGGCGCTGAGTGAATTTGGGGGGCTTGGGGGTGAGGAAGGCATGTGTAGTGGTGGGAAAAGGGGCTCACGCTGGTAGAGGCGGGGTTTGGGCAGGAATTGTTCCCTGGGAGGGTGGGCAGGCCCTGGCACAGGGTGCCCAGAGCAGCTGTGGCTGCCCCTGGATCCCTGGTAGTGCCCAAGGCCAGGCTGGACATTGGGGCTGGGAGCAGCCCGGGATGCTGAAACATCCCGGAATTATTGAGGCTGGAAAAGCCATCCAGCCTGTGAGTCCAAGCTGTGCCCGATGCCCACCTTGTCCCCAGCCCAGAGCGCTCAGTGCCACCTCCAGCCCTTCCTTGGACACCTCCAGGGATGGGCACTCCAAGGCCTGAACTCCCTTTCCATGGGGAAATTCCTGCTGATGCCCACCCTGAGGCCGTTCCCTCTCCTCCTGTCCCTGTCCCTGTTCCCAGAGCCCGACCCGCCTGAGCCCCCTCCTGTCAGGGACTTGTGCAGAGCCACAAGGTCCCCCCTGAGCCTCCTTTGCTCCAGGCTGAGCCCCTTTCCCAGCTCCCTCAGCCCCTCCTGGGGCTCCAGCCCCTTCCCAGCTGATGTGGGCATCAAGGTTAAATATGGAATTAAACAGGAAGGAGGCCATAAGCAAGGATTGAGCCTCATTCCAGAGCACCTTCAGACCTCTGAACTTGCTGTAGAAATAATTCTAAACAAGTTGCCATCAACAAAGCCAACAGATTTCCTGCTGCCACACAGGATTTATTGAGCAGAGGCTTTAAATGTTCTTAACTTATCCCATTTCTTCTGTTTTTTAGGTGATCAGAGTGACTGGCTTTCTGAAAGGACTTTACACAGATTTTGAGTTGAAGTCAGATAACGTCAAGGTGGGCATGGGACTTCCTCATTTATTTAGCTATGAGTGTTCTTTGCAACTCTGCCATGGGGTTCTTTTGGTCTTTTCTGTGTTCAGCATCAAGGACTTGTTGTTCTTTTTGTGAAGGGGCTGTAAAAGTTGCTGCCTGTGGGTGATATGCACTCCATGGGCTGAACACCTACAGATTTGTGCACAGATAGGTTTTAAAGAGTCTTATGGTCTCTCAACAGAACCCATGGCCCTGAATTTATTACTTTATGTATTTGTGTTTGTAGAAATACACACACACACACATATATATATGGTGTATTAATATATACATTAAATATCTTTGTTGAATATCCCAGGACTCCCCTGTTAGGATGTGCATTCCCCAGTAGCTTTATTGCAGTGTCAAACTGGCTAACTACTGAAAGAGGAGGTTGATATTATTACTGAAAACTTTTTCTCCAGTCCAGTGGTGACTTCACTCTCTGTTTGCTGCTTTCTCTTGATTTTTGGCTGGGCTGATGCCGAGTTCTCCAACTCCCAGCCTGGTTTGGGGGCTTTGGTTGCTGATTCCTGGCAAACAAGGCAGTGTTTGTGTGTTGCCACTCAGGCTGCTGATCCCTTGGTGTTTGTTTAACGTGGCAACTGAAGAGTGAGCTCTGGGAGCCTGACCTCTCATCCCTCCAGCCAGTTCCTGCATGTTTTAGTCACTGATTAATGTGTGTGTTTATTTCTGTGACTGCTCCTACCACTGTCAGGATAACTAAAATTAAGTTATTTCTGTCTGAATTGTTGCTTTTTGTTGGTACTGTCCTTGTTGACCCAAAAAGCAGATTTCCCAGCAGCTCCTGAGAAGGTTTTTGTTGAAGCCATGTGCTGCTGCTGCCTCTCTGAGAATTTCTCTCACAAATTTCTCTCACAGCTGGTGAGTCCATGGGCTTTTCCAGCGAGCTCAGGCAGAGAAGATCAAAGCCCTGGAGTGTGGGGGAAAGTGGCTCAACCTTGAGTTCCTCTTCCCAAAGCTCTGGTCAGGAGGGAGAGTCAGCTGCTTCCTTACTGTGATTTCTCTTGGAGTTGTGGAAGACCAGGAGAATAATTTTTATCTGGGTAATCAATAGGAGAGAGCAGTAAGGAGGATTGAAATCATGAGGATTCCTTAACTGTGGGGACTTCTGTGAAAGAAATTCACCTCCTGTAGCAGCTGCTTTGGACATCACTGTCTGTGTGTTTATCAGAGGAGTTCATCTTGTTAAGTCTAATTAAACTTTCTTCCCATATAAATGAAAAATTGGATATCAGGCTTGATCTTAAAAGTTTTCATATCAGCTTTATGTATATCTATCTATCTATATATATATATTTATATATATTTATATATACACACATGAGAAGTTTTATATTCATTTGTATTTATATCCATCACATCTTCTACCAGTTGAAATTAGGGAAATACCTTTTTTTAAAAAAATCTAGTCAGTAAAAATCCCATCTTCATGGCAGTTGTTTGTTTTAATCAGTTTGGAAGAGGCCAAGGTGGGAAGTGCCCTGACTCTGGAGACTCTTCCCACTCTGCACGAGCCTGCAGCAGAACCCAGCTGTTTTGGGGAGAGTGGCTCTGGATTTTGGGATGCCACTGGAACAGCTCTGTTAAGTTCCATTTGCCACACAAAATTCTCCTTACATGGCTTTCCTTTTTAACTGGTAAATAGTGCTGGGCTAGCTAATACTCCTTGAATTTTACAACATTTTATTAATAAACTCCTATATTTTCCCTTCTGAGTGCTCTGCTACACACCAGGATTTCATTCTCTGGGCCAGAAACCCTCCAGTAAAATTTCACTTGGTTTTACTTTATAAAACTGAAAGAAATCTGGTAATTGTGGAGGTAAAAATGTCTCTTAATTGTTTTGTTTTGTTTTGTTTTTACCAGGATAAGGATTCCAAAATCAACTTCCTTCAGAAGGCCATCGATGCTGTGGTGATGGTGACAGGAGAGCCACTGTCAGTGAAACCAGCACGAGTTGTGGCTGGGCACGAGCCTGAAAAAACCAATGAATTCCTTCAGGCAATTGGGAAGTGTTGCTTAAATAAGGTAGGACAGAATTATGTAGATTTTATGCACACACTTTATCTCCTTTCAGTCAAGTCTCTTAATTGGGGGATGAAAGTCATTTTTCCACTCTGCCTTTTTTTTTTGACTATGGAAATGCAATAATGGAGAAATTTGCTAACTGGAAACAACTGCAGGGGCTGTTCTGACACAGAATTACTGCACTCTTACATGGGATTATGATGTTCTTACACTGACTTAAAATAATTATTACTACATTAATTATTTAATGAAATAATTTACTCCTCTCAGTGGTGTTTTTCTGTTCCTTGCAGCTGTCCAGTGATGCTGCTGTAAAAAGGGTCTTGGCAGGGGAAAAAGCTGATGCTAAAGGGAAACCTCCACCCTCCAAACCTCGAGATAAAGAAAGCAGAGAGCCCAAAGCAGAAGAACAAAAAAGCCATAGGGATAAAGAGGTAGCATTTGCATTTTTTGGGGGGGTACAGGGGTACTGTGATTTATTTGTTTGGGGTTTTTTTAGAATTTTTGTGTTTGTAAAGTCCCTATGGGATTGAGTTGCCATGTGCTGGAATTAATTGTTGGTGTTTGCTTTCTTTTTAGAGCAGGAGAGACACTGAAATTAAAGACAGAAGCCCAAGCAGAGACACAAAACCCAAAGGAGATTCGAAAGAGAGCAGAGAAAGAGAAAAGGAGAGGGATAAACAGAAGAATAATGAAGAGAGGCACAAAGAACATGAAAGAGGCACCTCGAAGGAAGGAGAGAAACAAGAGAGGGAAAGAAGCAAAAGCAGAGCAACCAAGCAAGGAAGAGAAGCAGAAAAAAACAAAGGAAAAGGAGATGCAGAACGAGGAGATGATCTTGGGCATGATAAAGGACAGGAGAGAGAGAAAAGACATGAAGGAGGAAGAGAAAAGGACAGAGTGAAAGGAAGAGACAAAGATAAGGCCAGGGACAGAGAAGGAGAGAAAGACAGAGAGAGAGGGAGAGATCGGGACAGACAGAGGGACAGAGAGAAAAAAGATGGGGAGCCTCTAAGGGAACATGGGAAGGAGAAAGCAGAGAAAAAGGTAATTGAGAGGTTATTTTGGGGAAGAACTTTCCCACCACATGGTTGAGATTGTGCTTGTTCCAGTGGCCTCCCATGTTTGGATTCCTGCTCATGTAGCAGGAAGGGGCCTTGTTCCAACCCCCTGCCATGGCAGGGACACCTCCCAATGCCCCAGGCTGCTCCAAGCCCCATCCAGCCTGGCCTTGGGCACTGCCAGGGATCCAGGGGCAGCCACAGCTGCTCTGGGCACCCTGTGCCAGGGTCTGCCCACCCTCACAGGGAGGGATTCCTGCCCAATACCCCATCTGGCCATGGGAAGCCATTCCCTCTGTTCTGTGCCATCCATCCCTTATCCAAGTCCCTCTCTGTCTTCCTGGTTGGCTCCCTTCAGGTGCTGGAGGGTCTTCTCAGAGTTGGAACTGGATGGTGTTTAAGGTCCCTTCCAACCCAAACCAGTCCAGGATTCAAGGATTTGAAGTCCTAAACTGCCTCAAGAGCCACCTCTCCATTGCCTTTCATTTTGTTATTCTTTTATCTTCCCTTCCTCTTCAGTATTTCCTAATTTACCTTTCTATTCTCTTGGTAGAAATTCAGGGTTGGTGGCACCAGAATGCTTCTCTTAGGAGGCAGCTTGGATCTAAACCAGTTCATTTCTTTCCAGCCCACAGATTCTGAAGAATCCACACTTAGAAAACCACAGAGGCCAACTAAAGACAGCAAGTGCCAGCCAGACACTGAGGTGAGTGGTGGAGAGGGCAGGAATATCCAAAGTGCTGCATTTTCAGTTGGGAATCTGCTTGAAAACAACGGGGGGTTGAAAGGTAGGTAGATGGGAAGTTTTAGGGCTGGAAAATACATGAAATAGATTCTTCCCTGGGGGTTGGAGTTTTTTTCATATTCCTTAAAAATTTCTCTGAGTTTGAACCAAAAGAAGAAAAATCTACTCAGTTTATTTCATTTTCTAGATTTTATTTCTGTCTGTTGATATTTTGGACACTTCTTAGGATCCCAGACTAGTTTGGGTTGGGAGGAACCTTAGAGCTCATCTCTTCCAACCCTCTGCCATGGGTTTTCTCTGTTCCTCAGAATCTTTCCTGGAAAGCCAATAGAGTTTTGTATTTATTTTTGGATTTTAGCAGAAGTTACCTTTTGGAAAGAAAATGAGTGCCCTGATGTTCCAGGGTGCACATTTTGCAGCTGGAAGAGCAGCTCTGCACAGGAGCTGCTGCTTGTGATACCTCTGGGCCTCCATCTGCTGCTTCCCCATGGCCTGAGGCAATTTGGGGGAATTAGGGAGCTTTGTGGCCAAATGTTTAAAGGGGGAGACTTCAGTAAATGAACCTAAAGCAGCACAGGCTGAGGGAAAGCCAGGCAGGAGCCCAAGTCTAGCAGGAGTCTCTGGGCCCACTGACATCATCGTTGTCTTCCCCAGGAGATGACAAATTTATGGCTCTTCCTTGGCTCAAATCCAACCAAACTCTTTAAGTTATTGGCACTGGCAGGGAGAGCTTATAAAAGTGGGCTTTTTTTTTTTAGCTTCCAGCAAATATTCATGGCCAAGTCAAACTTCCTGCAAATTTGGTCTCTAATGGAAATTCTGAGCCTCATCCCAAACTCTGGTCATGCTCTTGGGCACCACAACAATGCAGCAGGGCAGTAAAGTTTCATTTCCTCTCCTAAGTGCTTTTGGGAGGGATTCCAAGGCTTTGGAATTGTGACCTGAAGTCCAAGTGGCATTCTTGCCTCTGCCTGCTTGCATAACAGCAGAGGCTGCTCGTTTTTGTGGTGATGAAAACACAAACTTCAGAGCGTGGCAAATGTCATCATTTTAAGAGAGAGATGAAATGAAAATGCACCCAGTAAATTTTGGGAGCTGAGATAGCTGCACAAAGTGATTTAGGGGAAATTCCAGCTGGGAAATCACTGGAAATTGCATCTCCTGGACTAGGGTTGATCTCCTGGTCCTCACAGGAGTTTCCCAGCCTTGATTTCCAGGGATTTACCCTGATTTAACCACGGTGGCTGTGCTCGGGTCACGTGGCAGGGAAACAAATGTATTAAAAAGAAGGCAAAACAACTTTCTGTGCACATGAAGGATACTGAAGGACATTTTGTGGTGTCTGCTGCAGAATGAAGAAATCTTCAGCATCTCTCTTTTGCTTTTTGTATGTATTTTTTCTATAGATAGTTATATATATATATTCACTGTTATAGAAGTGAAACAGTTTGAGGCAGTACCCAACAAGCCAGCCACTGTTTTTTCCCCTCAGGATTAACCTCTTTACCTTTTCTCTGCATTTCCTTTAGAAATCAGATCAATTTAGACTTAAAAAAAAAAAATCTACATGTACAGCAAAGCTGTCACTTAAAGTTTAGTGCCTGGCTTTGCCTCAATGCTCTTAGGAGCCTTAGTGAGATTGTCTTTATTCTTGCAAATCTCAGTTTTTTTCTGCTGCTAATTATTAGAGGCCAGCTTTCAAATCTACTTAAGGCTGACTTTTTTTTGGTAGTTGAAATGTATTTTTTCTCTTGCTAAAGGAACTCTGTTTGTTACCCGGTGTCCAGTAGTCATCACATGGGTATCCATAATTTTTTGGAGCTAGAAGAAAGCAGGGATAAGTAGGAATTAAGAGACATTTGGCTACCACATGGCAATCAGAAGCTGCCTCAAGGCTGGCTCTTGCATCCCCCAGTTTGGGATTAGGGTTGAGTCGTGTTCTGTTCACTCTCAGTCCATCTCAGGGAAAAATCAGATTTGGAATGGCCTTTTGGACCTTCTAAATAACGAAGATCATTATTATTTAGGCTTGGCAGGAGGTGGGGGAGGTCACAGAGCAGCTGGTGCTGCAAGTGGCTGCAGACCAGGTAAATCACTTCCCCCTGAGGGCAGACACCTTGGAAAAGTCTCTTCCACATTTCCCGTGGCAGCTGGAGCTCTTGGCTGAGGTTTCCTGTAATATCCTGTCACTTCTGGCCACTGGCAGAAGGGGGGTGATTTTTGCCCTGCAAGCTCTGGAGCTGGTCACTGGGAGCAGCCTCTGAGCCCTGCCTAATGAGCTCCTGTTCCCCTTGGAGCTTGTTTAGGTTATTTAATGGAGCTGTGGAATGGAAAAAGGACAGCAGAGAGAATCATTGAGTGGAAATCTGCAGGACATGGCTCGAGTATTTCTGTTCTGGGGCTGGGAATGTCCCTTCCTCTCTGGTGTCACTCCACCAGGAATCCAACATTTAAATTGAGGCCTTGAAAACAGAGATTTTCCTCATGTCTTTGTGTTTGAGAAGTTTTAGTTTGCAGAATCTAACACCAGTTGAACATCATCTTGTGAGACTTTAGGTGAGGAAAAGATAATTGATTGATATTTTCCTAATAAGTCTTATCAGCACAGCCTTAAATTTGCCTTAGCAAGTGGAGGTCTTTCCTTGTGTGTGGTTTTATTGATATAAAATTATACCTGCACACTTTATATTGTAGAGATGGAAAGGTACCTCCTGGCACTGTCAATTTAGGTGGAAAGAAAATACTGAGGAGAGTTGAAGGAATTAAATTTGCTTTCACAGACTTAATTCTTATTTATTATTAGAGAACCATCAGTAGAGCTCGTGAATTAGAGGGGGAAATCAGAGTGGCTGATTTTATAATGAGCCCTGAAACAGCAGCAAACACTGATTTCTTGTGTCTTGAAGTGAAATTCAGCCTGTTTAAAGGTTATTAATGAGGACAAAGCAGCAGCCTGGATGGTTTGCAGAAGGCTCTGGATCCTCTCCACTTGGAAACATAATTACTCAGGTCTGGGAAGCGTGCATGCATCCATCAGGGGTTCCACTGTAATGTGTTTTTTCCAGGATGGTGTGAGATGAAGTGCAAGATTTCCCTTTGATGGCTCCAGTGGCTGCTTTTCAAAGTCTTGAAGGGGAATAACCTCTTTTATCTCCCCTTGGAAAGCCCCCAATCATAAATATTGTGGGATTTCTGGTTGTGTGTGCTGCCAGAGTGAGCAAACGTCAGCTTTCACCCTGCCCGTGCTGCAAGGCTGCACATGTGGCTCCCCAAAAGCTGTTTGTGGCCACCACCCCACATCCATAAATGACCCAATCCCCCCTTGCAGCAGCCCCAGTGCCTGTTCCCAGCTCCCTCCCCACCTGTGCTAATAATGACCTCACCCAAGGAGCTGCTGGGGCTGCAGTGCCAGATGTGCTCCTGCTGCTCTGGGAGCTTTCCTTCCCCTCCTTCCATAGTGCTGGGCTCGTGCAGGTCATTATGAGCAATTAAAATGAAGGTGAACCACTTTGAGATTGGAATTCTGGCTGGTTTTCCTTAGAACATGGCAGAATTTCCTGAAGAGGAGGAACTCTTCCTTCTGCTGCAAGGTGTCCCTGCCCAGGGCAGGGGGTGGAAGGGCATGAGCTTTAAGGTCCCTTCTCCTCAAACCATTCTTTGATGGCATAAAAATGGCAGAATTTGTGATTCTCTGGTTATCAGGATGGACACTGGAGGCTGGATTTACTGATTTTGGAGGTCTTTTCCAACCAACAGGGCTGACAAAAAATCTTGGATGAAAACTGCAACAAAAAAGCAGAGAGCACATAAGGAAGGAAATAAGGAAATCCCAGGAGGTGCTAAACATATTTCAGGGTGCTGGATAGGAGGCTTATTATCCAGGGTTTTTATCCAGGGAAGTTGCCATTTGAGTAAGGGACTGTGCAAGCCTGGTAGCACAATTTTGAAATCCTTGCCTCTGTTTTGGAAAGGAATCTGCAAAGATTTTGCAGCAGGTTGAAGAGGAGCTGTGTGTCTGATGCAGCTGAAGCTCAGAGGTGACTGCAGGAACCTTACTCACTGTATTCCAAGGCCAGCACAGGTGCTCTACAACTTCCACAAGGTCTTAGTTCCCATTTGGAAGTTGTTTTTCCATCAAATAAGAAAGAAAATACCTGGCACAGATCCAGGAAAAAAAATCTCCACAGACTTGGAAGGAAATAAACCCAACATAAATATGTGGATCAATTCTTAGGTCAATATTTATCCTGTAGAATACTCAGGAAAACAACACAAAGAAGGATATTTTAGATATAATGACGTAATTTCTGAAATCTACTGTTACATAAATTTCTGGGCTTGTTTTGTTTTGTTTGTTTGTTTGTTTGTTTTCCAGAATGAAAGTCCTGCAAGGATATCAAGGCAGCCTTCAGCAAAAGGAGCAAGGCATCACTCCAAGCCTGGAGGAGAAGGTAACCACAGGGAGGATATTGTTATTTCTATCAAATGTGCTGCAGGCTTACTGAGTAGGAACAGCAGAAATACTGAAATATCCCTGCTATTATTGTCAGGGTTTGGGTT
>JACBWW010000047.1:5300872-5329855 GCA_020086605.1 Lanius collurio
ATAATAAGATACTATTATTTAATTTATGGGGTTGTCCCTTCAAAACCAGGATCCAGTTTTCCTGATAAATGGAATGCAATGGATGAATTCCCCTGTGCTTTGGCTTTAGGGTGGCTATTTCTAAAACATTAATGTATTTATAGATTTTAATATTTGAAAATTTTCTTTTTATATATTTATTACAGTATCATTATCATATATTATTATGTTATAATAATGTACCATTAGATCATTGTAGTATTTCTATATTTATAATTAGAAATACTATAATTATTCATAAATTTTATAATTAGAAGTTATAATAAATACGTATATATTTAAATATTTCTATACTGAAATACTCCTCTTCTCCTGGAGCAGCACTCACATTTTAGTTTACCAGAGCCAGGAATATTTTGGGGCATTACTCCTCTTTTTGCTCTGACACAGTGGAGCTGCCCCAGGTGAATAATCCAGAGGGTAGGAAAACTTTCTGGAGCTGTGCTGATGCACTTTGCACAGTGGTGATGATCAGAGCTTTCTGTTTTAGCTGATACCAATTGGGAATAAATCAGTGTACAACAGGAGGGGATGTCTCTGCCCCATGGGCACATAAATGAGAGGTTTGTGCTGAATATTTCAGCTTTCAGGAGTTCAGTCAGCACTCATTTAAAAGTCTTTGTGCACCTTGAATGTGATTTATTGACACTGGAGAGGGTTTATTAAACTAGAAAGAAATCCAAGCAGGTATTTAGCCTGGCTTTTTATTTTGAATTTTTATTGGCTCTTGGGTTTCATTTGCCTATAAACTGGTTTGTTACAGGAGCTGTGGACACGAGGAGTGTGGCAGATGGGAGTTCAGAGGATGGTGCTGCTGAAGGGCAGGAGAAAAACGAACCAGGCCTTGCAGAAAGACAGGAAGGTAGGGAAAGTTAAACTGGGACTGCCATGGCAAGTCCAGCTGGAGTGTTTGGGGTCAAATCCATGCAGTAAATGATGTAAGAAGGGAGATTTACCCTTAATCCAGCTGCTGCTGTGTGGTTTAATCACCTCTGATTCATGTTCTGCTTTGAAAATTGTCCCTCCCCTGATAAAGCAACTCCTTCTGTTTCCTTGTTGCTGTTCCTCTGTTTCCTCAGTGTCCCAAGGACTCTGCTGCACCTGCATCCCCTGGGCATTCTCTGGAAGGAGTGAACCTCTGCACATTGCCTTTTTGTGCAATTATTTGGGAGTCTCAGTGGTTGCATTTTATAGGATTCCAGAGGAAAATTCCATCCCTGCCTTCTTACTTCTCCATTTCCCCCCCACCCCAAGCTGGATATGGCTGCCAAGACATGAATGTGTATCCAGCTCCAATATCTGTGGAGCCAATGGCAGCAAAATGCAGGAGGAGGAGCTGGAATTGCAGCAAAGTTTGTTCTCTCCAGCTCCAGCTGCCTGAGCTGCTTGGGAGGATGGATCCCATGGATGTGGGAAGGGTTCCCAGCCCACCTCTGGCCTCCAGGGCCTCGTGGCTGTGGCCCATGGCTGGATGGCCAAGGCATTGGTGTGACCTTCCCCAGCTGGGGGAGCCTCCAGGCTAATTCCCTGTCATCTCTGGGAGCTGTCTTGTGCTGTGGAATGTGCCTGGAATGGAATAAAAATTTAGGTTGTCATTGGGATGGGTGTAAGAGGAAACCCCCAGGTTCATTACTGCTTTGGGTTGGATCCCTGGGGGTGTAAGAACCAAATATTCCAAATCAGAACAATAATGAAGGTTGGGAAAGACCTCCAGAATCCCCAAGTCTGACCTTTATCCTTGAGTTCAACCTTTATTTTATTGGCTGGTCTTGATTTTCAGCTTTGTTCACCAAGACACTGTAAACCCTTCATTTTTTAGGTTCAGGACCTTTAAGGTCCTTTCCAACCCCAGCCATTTCGAGCCCAGGATTATAAAACTTTATTTATTAGCTGAAATAAACTGATTTTCCTGGATCTTTTGGAGCATTGTTTCTGTTTGCTTCACTTACATTTTGTTGCAGAGCACTGAGGCTCTGCATCCCAATTTTCCTGGCCCTGGGAGAAGTTCCCAGGTTCTGGATGTAATTCCTGTTGTGTGCTTCATGCCTAACTCAATAAGATTGCAGAATAAATAGAACTTTTCTGAAAAATCAATATATTTGTTATCCAAATTAATTGGTTTTCCAGATTAGTTTCACAGACAATGGCAAAATACCAGCATCAAACATATTTAAAAACTTCTAACAGAAAAAACTGCTTTTTAATAAATCAAGTCCTTCTCTAATGCTTTTTTGCCCTTTTTGTGATGTATTATAGAATTTTTAAACATAATTGGGCTGAGTTTAGGTGCTTTGAGTAGACTTTACTCAAGGAGTAGCCACCACCTCAACCAAGAATCCCAGCAGGGGAAAATAAGAGGTTAAGGGAAACAAAGGGATTGAGTGAGATGATGTCATTTTCAGAGAGGAGGGAATTCCACAACGTTAAGAAACTTATAAAAATAAAGGAATTTAACTGTTTTATTCAGTGCAGTGCTGTAAAAAAATGAGGTTTTCCTCACCAGCTAAGCCCCAATTTTATGTTGTTTTGTTTAATAGAAAGAGAAGAGGAGAATGTGGCTCCTGAAAAGCCTGAAAATGGGGAAGTAGCTCCTGACCCCCCTCCTCAGCCTGCCCAAAGGTGTGTTTTTATCCTTTCCTTTCTTAATGCAGAAACTGCTTCCCTGTAGTGTCATGGAAGAGAGGGCTGTTGGAGGAGAGCATTGCATTTCCTCTGGGCATTCCATGGGGATGGTGTTACAGATAAGGTGACCTCAGTTGGATTTCTGGGTGCTCAGGCAGGGTTTGTGTCGTTGTGCCACTCACTGAAGTCCCCTGTCCCCTTTCCCCTGTCCCCTTTCCCCTGTCCCCTTTCCCCGTCCCCTTTCCCCGTCCCCTTTCCCTGTCCCCCGTTACTCCAGGCGGGTTCCCCGTCCCGGCAGCGCGAGGCCGGCACCTCCCCGAGTGAAGCGTCAGGAGAGCACGGAGCTCTTGGTGCCAGCAGAAAGGTGAGGGGTGTGTGGGGTGCAGAGGGGTGTGTGGGGTGCAGAGCGGGTGTGCCTTGGGGCACAGCCTGCCCAGCTCCTCTGGGCACCACCAGTGTGGGGTGGGCACCTCTTGGTGGGGAGAGCCCATCCCTGGAGTGTCCAAGGAACAGCTGGACATGGCACTCAGTGCTCGGGGTGGGGATGGCTCACGGGTTGGATTGGGGAGCCTCCCCAGCCTCAGTGGTTCTGGGATGCTGTGGTCTTTTATGGCTTTTAGTTGAGTTCAGTGAATTCTGGGGAGATGTCAGTAATTGCCTGCACTGCCATTTTCCCTCTGTCCCTGACAGGAGCGGCAGCGCTAAAACTGCCCCGAACGTGATCAGGGAGCAGCAGGGGGCTGATGAGGAGGACGAGCAGTTCGTGGTGGAGGCAGCAGAGCCCCTGCCAGACATGCCAAAGGTCTGCTCCTGTTGCAGTTTACTGAACCTTTTCCCATGTGTTGTTTGGAATGTCCAGCCTGGAGAAGAGAACAATCCAGGGAGAGCTCAGAGCCCCTGGCAGGGCCTGAAGGGGCTCCAGGAGAGCTGGAGAGGGACTGGGGACAGGGATGGAGGGACAGGACACAGGGAATGGCTTCCCAGTGCCAGAGGGCAGGGCTGGATTCCTTCCTTGGGCAGGAATTGTTCCCTGGGAGGGTGGGCAGGGCCTGGGGGCTGCCCCTGGATCCCTGGCAGTGCCCAAGGCCAGGCTGGATGAGGTTTGGAGCACCCTGGGACAGTGGAGGCATCCCTGGCCATGGCAGGGGGTGGAATGGGATGAGCTTTGAGGTCTCTTCCCACCTAAACCATTCCATGATTCCCTGGCTTGTTGAAGTATTCTCCAGCTGGGTATTTTTGAATAGTTCCACATTCCAGCAATGCCAACTTTTTGCAACTAAAGCTCTCTTCCTGCATGTGTAGGAGCCACAAGTGGAGCTGCTGGAGGGCCAGAAGCATGGTAGGTTTGCTTTCCTCTGTGTTTATACAGATCTACACTCAAGCACTGGGTTTAAACCAAGTGCTGAACACTTAAAGTGCTGAACAAAGCAGTAAAATCCCTCCTGAGGGAAGGGGTTTGCAACGTTTGCAGGAAAACCAACTTATTTACCCAGGCTTGTTTTCCTGTGCAGCTGCATTTACAACTGTGTTAAGGACATGTTTTCTATGCATCTTCAATGTCAGCAGGATTTAAAATTCTGCCTAAAGCTCAGAAATTAACGTTTCTTCAAGTGTCAGGTACAGCTTGTCAGCTCTGAGATACGAGGTGGCTTTAAAGACAAGTTCTAGAAAAACTTGGGAGAAAAAAAGGTCAAATAACAAACACCTTGGGTGTCAGTGTTTAAAATACCAAATAAAATGCTGTTCACGTGGCTCTAAAAATGAAAAAAAAATTGCATTAAAAAATTAGGTGTGCATGAAAAAAAGCAGTTGGGTTATGTTTTATTGTCTGAATGTTTGAAACTGTTTAGTGGCCATCAATGCTTAGAAAAATCCTGATTTTTCAACAGGTGGGCTGGTGAAAAGGATCCTAGAAACAAAGAAGGATTATGAGGCGTCCCAGAAATCATCACAGACCACAGACAGGGTGAGGTGGCAATGGCCTTCAAATAACTGGGAGATTAAATGTTGCAATTGTAACCTTCTTCTTCACTTTAAATGTGTTTTATTCCATTTATGATCAAGCTTTTCTCTGTCATGTCTTGTCTTGCTTATGGGATTTTTTCCACAGTTGAGAAAGGGAAGGTAAGTTTTGTTTTTGCTGGTTTTTTTAGGGTTGTTTTGTTGTTGTTGTTTTGATCACTTTTGAAGTGTGTGGGAAGGATCACAAACCAGAAAGAAAAGTTTGGACCTTTCTTATTTAAGAGGCTTCCAGTTACAATGGAGAGCTCTGGCTTTGCAAAGCTCCTGCTTTGAGAGGCAGCAAAAGGCAAAACATTGGGATGGACTTTCCTGATCCCTTGACCCTGTGGAAAGTTTCTAAATGCATTTGGATGTGCTGGTGAGGGACACTGAGGCACTGGAGGGATAAAAGTCTCATAAAATTAGACAAGTGTGTGATGTTGTGTGGAGGTGAATGCATTTCATGAACTCTTGCATCTTCCAATCACAATTCTTTTAATCTTAATTCAGTGCTGTAGGGTTTTCCTACCTGTAGGCTTTTCAGGAGTAATCTGTAGGTGTTTGAGTCCAGCTGTTCACAGAGCTCTGTGAAATCAGTGGTGACTCTTGAAGCCTGGACCTCTTGTCTGCCTGGTTTTGCTTTCTTTTCTTTCCCAGCACGTTGAGAAAGTTGGGATGGCAGATGTGACTCTTGGGGGAGTATCCTCCTTTCTGGAGTTTGGGATTGGCTGAGATCCATGAATTCCTTTCAGGTACTGCAAGGGCTGTGGTTGATGAGCCCAGGTAGGGTTAGACTGGAAATTGGGCAGGAATTGTTCCCTGGGAGGGAGGGCAGGCCCTGGCACAGGGTGCCCAGAGCAGCTGTGGCTGCCCCTGGATCCCTGGCAGTGCCCAAGGCCAGGCTGGACATTGGGGCTGGGAGCAGCCTGGGACAGTGGGAGGTGTCCCTGCCCATGGCAGGGGTGGGATGGGATGGGCTTTAAGGTCCCTTCCAGCCCAAATTCCTCTGGGATGATTCTAATCCTTCTAAAAAGAGGAAAACACCTTTAGATTGGTGCCCAGCATCGGTGAGGAGCAATTTTAGCTTTACCCAGCTTGCTGAATGACATCCATTTGTTATAAATGTGCTTCTCATGGTCCCTGAGATCACTGAAACACCTCTGCCTGCTTGGCAGGAGTTCATCCAGGGGGGAAATTTGCCTGCTTGGAGAAGCTCTGCCTTTAGAGGATGGTTTGGAGACAAAGAAGGGCTCATTGCTGAGCTGGCACCTGAGACCAGGCCCTGCAGTTGTCCCTGTTCCCGGGTTTATAACTAGATGGTGCTGTTGGATCATCACTTCCCAGGCTCAGAGTGGGAAGAGCTTTAGGAGCTCCTGAATGCTGGCTCTCATCAGCCCTCCCCCTGGGCCCTCCTGTTTGCTGCTGTGTCCCGTGCACCACCGGCCACAGAACGGGATAATGGGGGCAGGATTTGCACAATCACAGGGATTTCAAGCTCAGGAAGCTTCCTCTGGTGTCTGTGCTAAATTTTCTGGTTGGCTTTCTTTTTTCTAACTAAATCAGTCCCTTTTTAACCCCTTAAATATTTTTAAATGGCCAATTGTGACCCTCTACAATAACCATTGAGTCCCACTGCTGGTTTTCAGCCCCTAAAACATTCATTCAGTGCTTGTTTGTCTTTTGTTGCACTTTTGAAGCCCTGCTGTGTGTTAGCAGTACCCAGAATAGACAACTAATTCTGGAAAAAAACCTGCTGACTTCCTAGTCCATCACGTGGAAACTTGCCCAAGCTCCTGGAATTCCATGGGATCGCCTATCCAAGCAGCTGGCTGCTACTGCAGGAGGTTTCCTTGCTGCTACTGCTTTTCAGATTATGGGCTGGAAGTGGTTGGGATCCAGACAGGAGTGTAGTCTTCCTGAAATTGTGATCCAGAGGAAAGTGTAGTTTTCCTAAAATTATGATCCATAGAGGAGTGTACTTCTCCTGAAGTTGTGATCCAGACAGGAGTGTAGTTCTGAAATTGTGATCCAGACAGGAGTGTAGTTCTCCTGAAATTGTGATCCAGAGAGAAGTGTGGTTTACCTGAAATTGTGATCCAGAGAGAAATGTGGTTTACCTGAAATTCTGATCCAGACAGGAGTGTAATTCTCCTGAAATTGTGATCCAGACAGGAGTGTAGTTCTCCTGAAATTGTGATCCAGAGAGAAATGTGGTTTTCCTGAAATCCTTGTGATCCAGAGAAGAGGGTAGTTCTCAAGTTGTGATCCAGAGAGGAGTGTGTTTCCCTGAAATCCTTGTGATCCTGAAATTGTGATCCAGAGAGGAGTGTGGTTTTCTTGAAATTGTGATCCTGAAATTGTGATCCAGAGAGGAGTGTGGTTTCCCTGAAACTGTGATCACAGTTTTCCTGAAATCCTTGTGGTCCAGAGAGGAGTGCAGTGTTCCTGACAGCAGAGTTGAATGGAAAAGATGATTAAAAATGCTTAGAGTGTGTGACAGGCACTTGTGAGTTCAGAAGGCAAGAGCTGGAGACACAACTGAATCTGGGAATTGATTTTAGAGGATGGAGTTGCTGTGACACAGGAGACACTAGAAGTTAAAAAACCCAAATTTCCAACATGGCCTTGTCTCTGGGAATGTTTCCCTGTCTGTTTAACTTGTTTTCCATCAAACCCTGCAAGTCTGATGGACAGAAATGTCTTCTGCATCAGGATGCAGCTGTATCCCAAACTGTGGTGTGCATCACAGAGTAAAATGAAGGGTACTGCTGCTTTTTTGGAGGAAGGGATCCAAAAATCCAGGGAATATTTGAAAGAAAACTTTGGGAAATTCCCTCTGCTGAAGCCATGGTCTGTCTGTCGCCAGAATGTTCATCTTCCCTCATTGGATCTATTCAATACATCCAAAAGAAATTAAGTATTTTCCCACTTCTATTCATTAGTCTTTGAAGCCTTGATCTTCTGCCAGCTGGGGAAACAAAGAGGGGGAAAAAATAGCAGGCTGGAACTTTTGGTTAATCCATTATCAGCTGCAGTATTCAGCAAAAAAATGATCAGTGCATCTACCTGATTTATTGGGGGTTAATCAGCCAGAAACGAGGTGAAGTTGGTGGATTAATACTTAATCCAAATGTAACAGTGGTGCCCTCTCAGGGATGTTTCACACCTTCCAGCTGCTGATGGCTGAGGAACATTTATTTATCTTAAAAACATTCCTGCAAAGCCCTTTCTGTGCTGTGTTTCCCAAACATGCATTTGCTTTTTGAGGAGTTTTACTAAAGGAAAAGAAGGGAGAAGCAAAGAAAACTGGGACTTTCATCATCTAGGTTTTGCATGTGTAGAAACTTACAATAATATACACAATTTTGAGGTCAAACAAAGAGGTCATTCTGGAAATACACAAGATTTTTGCTGCCTTGATTAGCTGTGTTCAGCCTAACAAATTCCTAAAAAAAACTTCCTAAGTGTATTTGTTTGGAATCTAAGCCTCTAATGTTAACCAGAGTAAGAAACAGATGTTCCATTTTGTATTCCACTTCATTTATTTGATGTGTGGAAAAACGTAGGCAGGTTATTAAATAGCTGAAGCAAGTGGGATAACAGAATTCCCATCTTTGCACTACCAAAAGGGCTTCAGAAAAGCAGCAGCCTGGAGGCTTCTGGGAGGAACAAGTGGTATTGAGTAGCTCAGCACCTGGGCAATATTAACTTGAATAACCAGTGCATCCATTCTGCACTTCAGAGCTTGGGACAAATCTAATCAGTGCTGATTGTGTTTGTTTGAAGTGCTGCAGGTCATTAATTTTTGCATTAATCCCTCAGCTGCACAGCTCTGGGTGTGCCCTCCAGGCTGTGCAGTTCATGTGCTGTGTTAACCAGCTGCAGCCAGAGATCCCATTATTTATCTGGCTGATTCCCACCACAGCATCCTGCCAGCCTGGTGTGTCCTCAGGAGTGCTGACAGGGAAATGGAGGCATCACCTGTGCAAGGGTTTTCACCTCTGTGACATCTCTGGTGATGATGATGTGGCGTTAATTCAGTGAGAAATCTCTCTCACAATTCCTCAAAAATAGGATTTTTAACCCAGGAGCTGAGCAGCACGGGAGCTGGGATGGAGGCAGTGTGTGCCCCAGTGTCCTTACAGTGCTCCCACAGGGAACAGAAATGTCCCCAAGCAGTCGTGTTCCAAGCTGGGAACACAAGAGCAGGGCTCTGGCCACTCTTGGGATAATCCTGGTGTCAGGGCTCCTTTGTGCCCCAAACCACAGAATTCCTGTCCTGTGGGTGCAGTATAAATGCAAGTGAAACAGCAGATGGACCTGTGAACACAGAGGGTGTGTAAAAGTGCTGAGGCAGCTGTGGTTCCCCCAGGAGAGGGTGCAGTGTGTAAAGGACACAGCACAGGGCCTGTCACAGCTTCCAAGGAGCTGGGGCACAGCCTGTGGGGAGAGGGGTTGTTTAACACAAGGAGCAGGTTTATTCCCAGTTCTTTTTCATCAGGAAAGGCTGTTCTTCCAAGAGGAAGAGGTTCTGGACACAGGGGGTGTGAGTTCAGCAGTGTGAGCAGAAAGGGAGGGCTGGGCAGGACTGGCACCAGTGTGGCATTGTGGGTGAGTGGGAACTGCTGGAATTCCAGCTGGAATTGTCTCCTGGCTTGTCTCCTCAGGCTCAGGATTCACAGGGCTGGAGCCAGACTGGGAGAGCTGGGGGTGCCCACCTGGGGAGGAGAAGGCTCCAGGGAGAGCTCAGAGCCCCTTGCAGGGCCTAAAGGAGCTCCAGGAGAGCTGGAGAGGGACTGGGGACAAGCGATGGAGGGACAGGACACAGGGAATGGCTTCCCAGTGCCAGAGGGCAGGGATGGATGGGATCTTGGGCAGGAATTGTTCCCTGTGAGGGTGGGCAGGCCCTGGCACAGGGTGCCCAGAGCAGCTGTGGCTGCCCCTGGATCCCTGGCAGTGCCCAAGGCCAGGCTGGACATTGGGGCTGGGAGCAGCCTGGGACAGTGGGAGGTGTCCCTGCCCATGGGATGGGATGAGCTTTGAGATCCCTTCCAAGCCAGACCATTCCATGATTTTGCTTTGTGTGCTGAAAATGCCCCAAGTACAGGAGATTTTGGGAGCTGACTTCTCCCCAGGACAGGCTGAACGTGAAGGAAAGCAAGGTGGGTGTGTGGGCTGGGGTGGGTGTTCAGGGACAGCTGAAAAGTCCAGCTCTTTTTTAGAAGGATCAAATATGAACTGGAGGGAAAACCACCACCCTCCAAAAAAGAAAGAAAGGAGATTTTAAAAAGTCCTGTTGAAAGAGCCATTCTTTTATTTCCTTGTGGAGCCTTCCAGCTCAGGAGCAGGTCAGACTGACTCTGGTAAAGAACATTGTGTCTCCAACTCCTTGGCCTGTGCCTGAACCCCATAGCTGGCATCAGCAGAAAAAGCATCCTGTTCATTTGAAATGCTTTAACATTTACTGTTCCCCCCCTTGGTTCTGTGAGTTTCTTACAGGGATCCCTGGTGGATAGTTACAATCCACTTAAAACACAGACTCTGTAAAAACCAGGAAAAGAAAACAGCCTTTATGATCAAAAAATACATTTTATACAATAAAAAAAAGCACCCCACCTTGTTGGTTTTGCACTGAATATATCCCAGTTCCTTGTCCAAAATGAAGTTTCTGCCCTGTCCTGTAGAAAGAGGTGGGGGGGAAATGGTGGAGCTCAATAAAACTGTGATTACTTGGGTCTGTTTTCCTAGTGGGACATAATAACAGAGTTAAAAGGGGCTGTAGAAACTATTAAAATGCTTGATGGATGTTTGCACTAATTCGATTCATATTTAAAAAACTGTTAATTAAAAAAAAAAAAAAAAAGAAACAAAGGAGAAGGTGTATAAAAGTAAGCAAATGCTGTTTCTCCAAATGCTGGTGGTTTCTGGAGCCTTGTTGATAATTTCCCCCTTATTGATTAAAAATGAAAATCCCTCCTTTCAGATTTCTCAGCTCCCTGCCCCCGAGTCCACATTGTGTTCTGCTCACGTTGAGGTAATGGGAAAAGCAGCCTTTTTTTCCAGGAATCCAAGGTAAACATTTATCTTGGTGCCTTATGAAAAACACCGAGGCAAGGAAACGTGTTGGGCCTACAGAAGCAATCCAGCCTTTTCTGTGGGGATAATTTATTGATTCTGGGGCTGCAATGAAAGGGGAGTTGGTTGAGGTGTAGGGCCTAATGAAAAAGCCTGGAACAATTGGGATCCTGGCCTTTTCCTCCCGGCTGGAAATCTCCTGTTACGCGTTCGTGCCGAGCGAGCAGAGGTGGCATTCAGGCCTCGTACCGCCCACGTCGCCCCGTGCAGGAAACCAGCTGCCACAATTCCAGGGTTTCCAGAGGTTTTAACCCATAACTGGAACCCTGGAGCTGCAAACGGGCGCTCACAGGGTTTCTCTCCCCTTAATTAAAATCAGTGTTAGTTGGCAAAGCTGGAGAGTGGCGTGGTGGTGACTCTGAGCCATGGGATGTGGATTGTCCAAGGACAGCTTGGATGGGCTTGGAGCAGCCTGGGGTAGTGAAAGGTGTCCCTGCCCGTGGCATGGCTTGGAACTGGGTGATCTCTGAGCTTCCTTCCCAGCCAAACCACTCTGGGATTCTGGGATCTGGGTAGCACAGGCGTTAATGAGGCAAGGAAATAGTGCATGGTGAGTTTGTGCCTGTGGGATGTGGGACACGGTGTGCCAGTTGAGCTCCTGTGCCTTCAGCCTGGGAAATCTGTCTTGGGGGAAATTTTTCTTGGGTTTTTCTGGAAGCTTGGGCGTTCTTACACCACTTCAGTATCATGTAGTAAGTGTTTCAAAGACGCTTACTAATTTTTAAAATTTTGGGGGTTTTATTTATAAACAAACCTATTTATGCGCCTCTCCATGTAGTACTTACTAGATTCTTATTACAAATAATATTTAAAAGGTTTTTAGTGGTGGTGTGTTCTTGCAGTGCCAGTTGGTCTTGGTGATCCTAAAGGGCTTCTCCAACCCAGACAATCCTGTAATTCCATGACTGACTTTGGATGGGATGGTATTTTCTCCTTTCAGTTTCACTTTTGAAATATTAACTGCACAAAGAACATGCTGGAATTACAGGGACACAAGAATTAATTTTTGGTATTTACTAATACACTTTCAGGGCTGATTCATCAAAAATATTCCAAGGGGTTTTTTTTGTTTTCACTTGAGCTTTTCAAGCAGTTGTGTATTTTAGCCTGGAATATTTCAAACTGTGAGCTGGATCTGTGTTTATAGACCTTTGTATTTATAGATCTGTGTATAGATACATTCTGTGTGTAAAGTGTATCATTCTGGTTTGCTTCTTTACTGAATTGTGGCATTTTCATTTCTGCTTTATTTTTAATTTTGATCCTGTGCTTCCCTGTGGAGGGAAGTGTGGCTGCTTGGTCTGTCTCAGTATTGGAGAGGTCATGTCAGCATTACAAGGATGAGAACTGGAATCTCAGAGTCATTTGGGTTGGACAAGACCTCCCAGGCCATCGAGTCCAAGCTGTGCCCGATGCCCACCTTGTCCCCAGCCCAGAGCACTGAGTGTCACCTCCAGGCCTTTCTTGAGCACCTCCAGGGATGGGCACTCCACTCCAAGGCCTGAGCACCCTTTCCATGGGGAAATTCCTGCTGATGCCCACCCTGAGGTCATTCCCTCTCCTCCTGTCCCTGTTCGCAGAGCCCGACCCCCCTGAGCCCCCTCCTGTCAGGGACTTGTGCAGAGCCACAAGGTCCCCCCTGAGCCTCCTTTGCTCCAGGCTGAGCCCCTTTCCAGCTCCCTCAGCCCCTTCCCAGCCCCGTTCCCTGCCCTGGCCACGCTCCAGCCCCTCAGGGTCCCTCTGGCAGGGAGTGCTGGGGCTGGCACAGCCCAGGGGCCAGTGGCCTCTTGCCCACCTGGGCTCATGGTGCTCAGCCCCATCCCCAGGGCCTTTTCCAGCTGCTCTTCCCCCAGCCTGGAGTTCCTCGGGGTTGTTTAGCCCAGGGCAGCAGCAGCCCTTGGCCTCTCTGCCCCTCAGCAGGTCCAGGCTGTGCAGATCCCTCTGGCACATCCACATCCCACCTGCTCGGTGTCTGCAGCTGCCTGAGGGTGCCCTCAGTCCCCTCATCTGCATCACTGATAAAGATAAAAATATGGAACAGGGCTGGGCCCAGTGCTGAGCCCTGGGGAGCAGCACTGGTGACCATTCCCAGCAGGATGTGACCCCATTCCCCACCCCTCTCTGGGCCAGGCCATCAGGCAGTTCTTATCCCATGACAACTGCACTTATCCAAGCCATAGGCTGCCAGCTTTTCCAGGAGAATGTCTTGGGAAAGATTCCAAAACTTGGCATTTGGAAAATAGAAATGAAGCAGGTTTTCACACACTAACCCTCAGATTCAGCCTGGCTGAGTCTTCTCCCTTCTGAGAGAGCCGAATGTGAAATAAATTCCTGATTTCTTGGCTGAGGCCATGGCTAATGGATGGCGGGGAGGAGAGTGGTGAGGGTTTGGAGCACTTAGGAGAGGAAAAACAAGGCAATGGGATGTGTTCCTGGGAAGCTGTTGGGTCTGATACAACTCTGCTGATGGATTGGGGTGTCTTTGCTTCCCAGTCCCATTTGGAAAGTGCAGTGCTGTGGATTAAGCCTTCCCTCTGGCTTTGGTGCAGCACAGAGTAGGAAAAGGAGCAGGAAAACAGAGAGGAGGGTTTGAAACGCTGTGAGAACACAGCCCTTGCATCCTAAAGGACAGCAAAGGCATGGATGGCTCCAGAAAAGCTCTGGATGGTGTGGTGTGGGGTAATGGAACACCTGCTGCTGCCAGGGCTGAGCAGGAGGGAATTTGGGGCCGTGTTGTGTTTAACAGCTCAGCCAGCGCTCCTCGAGTGCCTTGGGAAGCAAAGGGCACAGGCTGAGCAGCGTTTGTCACCTCAGCCCAGTTCCTAATGAAGCCACTGGAACTGGATCTCGCAGTGAAGTCAGAAATCCCAGTGTTTTCCTGCTCCATGTGTGTGGCAGAGCATGGGCAGCAGCCTCCAGCGAGGCTGAGCCTTGGGATCTTCAGCGAAGTGTTCTCCTCAGGCACATCTCCGTGTCCCCAAGTCCTGCAGCCAGCCCAGGGCTGCTGAAATGTGCTTGGCAGGAGGCCCTGCAGCCTCCAAAAGCCAGCTGAGCAAACAGGCCCAGCTCGCACAGGAAGCCAGGCAGCTGGGAGGAGGGCAGGAGGGGACACAGGGATGGATGCCCTGTGCCATCCTGTCCCAGCACGAGGGAGGAATGCACTGCCACCTCTGTGTGTGCCAGGAATTGTGCCTAGGGATTGGCTCACCCTCTGCTTGGGGTGGCAGGGAAAGGCCTTTCTAGTTTTCTGGCATAGAGTAAGCCATCAAAATGACTTTAAATATCAAGCTCTGTGTGTCTGGGCTTGGGAATTTGACCTGCAGGAGTGTTGGAAGGAAAGAAAAATGAGGTTGTTTTTTCTGCATGAGGGAGAAAATCCCCGTGGGCTTTTCCTTAATGGCTTTGCTGGAATAAGATTATTCCAGTGTATTAGCAGCATGGCATCACTTTGCTCTTTTTCCAGCATTTCCAGCATCCTTCTGCTCCTCCTGGCTTTGCCACTGGAGCAAACTCCGTGTTTAAATTGCAGTGAGCTGAGAGGCCTCAGGAGCTGCACCACAGAGACTCTGCTGGCTGCACATGAGGGAAGTAGCACAAGCCCAAATTCCTTTGGAGTAGTGGAGTTTATGGAGGCCACACCTGCAGCCTGCATGGTTTTACAGCCGTGAACAGGAGTGCAAGGCAGGGAATAACCAGGGGCTGTTTTAGCTCTCAAGTGCTGTTATTAGGAAATCCAGATAGGCACAGCACAGGGAGAGAAGCATCTCGAAGGGGCTGGTGCAGAGAACTCAGAAGAAACTGTGCCCTGGAGCTCCCACACAGCAACAAAACCTGCTGCTGCTTTCAAAGCTTGCCCAGAAAGCTGGGGCTGCCCCTGGATTCCTGGAAGTGTCCAAGGCCAGCTTGGATGGGGCTTGAAGCAACCTGGGATAGGGGAAGGTGTCCCTGGAGGAAGGAATGGGATGAACTCTAAGGTCCCTCCCAACCCAAGCCATTCTGTGCTTCCACGATTCTTTTCTTCCATTTCAGACTGTCATAACCACTTTTCCATCCAGTTCCCAGTCTCCAAAACATCCTTTATTCACCCTGCAGCAACAGTTTCCCCTAATTCTGATGCTCTCCCTATTTGTCCCTTCTGTTAGGAGAAGCCTCTTGTCTCGGAAGCCTCCAGGAAGAGGGAGAGAGACTTGGTAGCCAAAGAAATCGAGAAGTTCCAGGTGTCCATTCAGACTGTGTGTCAGAATGCCTTCAGGCTGGGCAGGATCGTGGATTATGTCCAGGAGGACATGGATGCCATGAGGAACGAGCTGCACGCGTGGCGGCAGGAGAACAGGGAGCACGCAGAGGCCCTGCAGAGGGAGCAGAGGTGAGCGTGGCCAGGGGGCCTGGGGGCATTTAGGGGCTCTTAAAACTTACAGACAACATAAATATTGACCCCAGAGCAGGAGTGGATTCCTAAATCCCAGCCTGCTCTTTGTGCCGTGGATTCAGCGTGTTCTGGTGTGAACGACAGGTTCTCACCTCTGTGTCTGTACACTCCTTGAAAACAGAATATCCCTTCTAGCTGAGTGTGCTGTGATCTTAAACATGAAGCAGAGAGCAGTGTTTTTGGAGCCATATTCAGCCCAGATAGCTTTGCTGCTCCCTCAATCCATGGGCTTCACCCCTGCAGAAGCAAATTGGGGGGGATTCTTAGCTGAGGCCTCTCCTGGTACACAGCACGTGTTAAATGTGAGCCCCAAATCAGAGCAGTGAGGCACTTGCACTCCTTCAGGACAGGATTACAGAGCAGCAGCCATGGAGAAGGCAGTGCTTCCCTTCCTGGGAGTGGGAAGCTCAGCCTTGCTTGCTTTGCTTCTGTGACAGACAACTGGGGGATCCCAGTGAGGAAATGTCCCTGCAGTTCCAGGGGGAAAAATGTCCCTGCAATTCCAGTGGGGAAAATGTCCCTGCAATTCCAGTGGGGAAAAATGTCCCTGCAATTCCAGTGGGGAAAAATGTCCCTGCAATTCCAGTGGGGAAAAATGTCCCTGCAATTCCAGTGGGGAAAAATGTCCCTGCAATTCCAGGGGGGGAAAATGTCCCTGCAATTCCAGTGGGGAAAATGTCCCTGCAATTCCAGTGGGGGAAAATGCCCCTGCAATTCCAGTGGGGAAAAATGTCCCTGCAATTCCAGGGGGGGAAAATGTCCCTGCAATTCCAGTGGGGAAATGTCCCTGCAATTCCAGTGGGGAAAAATGTCCCTGCAATTCCAGTGGTGGAATGCCCCTGCAATTCCTAACGATGCCTTTGGTGATTTTTGTGGTGGAAATGAGGGGAAAACCAAAGGATTTGGAGATGTGGGCTTTAGCTGGTGAGCCCTTGAGTGACTGGGAAATTCAGGATGACAGCAGGCTCCTGCAGGCTGCCATTTCCTGGCTGTCCAGCATTCCTGAAGATTGGAAAAACTATTGAAAAATTATGAAGGGGGCACATTTGTTTGCAAACCATTTCCTCATTCATTTAAGGTGCTGCTTGTGGTTCATTAGGGTAGGATTTATGAAATTCCCTGTTAGTGTGGCATTGCCTGTCCTTGGGCAGCTCCTGATGGCTCCCTTTTCACATCAGGGAATCATGGCATAGTTTGGGTTGGGAGGGACCTTAAAGCTCATCCCATTCCACCTCCTGCCATGGGCAGGGACACCTTCCACTGTCCCAGGCTGCTCCCAGCCCTGTCCAACCTGGCCTTGGACACTTCAGGGATCCAGGGGCAGCCACAGCTTCAGAGTTTTAGGAGAAGAACCTGATGAGCCAAGATGGGATTTTTGCTGTTGAATTTTGGGTGATCTCCCCTGAATGATATTCCCCTCTATCCACATTATTAGCTTTGTCTTTGTGCTTCCTATTGCAAACTTTCTTTCAGGAAGGCTGGGAACAACTTAAAGGCCAGGTTGGACAGGGCTGGGAGCAGCCTGGGATACTGGAAGGTGTCCCTGCCCATGGCAGGGAGTGGGGCTGGATGGGCTTTAAGGTCCCCTCCAACCCAACCCATCCTGGGATTCTGTGATTCCATGGAATACTTTGCAGCCTTTCAGGTATTGGAATGTACTTCCTTGGAGGATTAAATAACCTGGAGCAGCAGAAAGTCCCCACCAACATCCTGCTCCTTGTGTCTCTTGCAGCATCACAGACAGCGCTGTGGAACCTCTGAAAGCTGACCTGGCTGAGCTGGAGCAGCTGATCAAAGACCAGCAGGACAAGATCTGTGCTGTAAAAGCAAACATTTTAAGGAATGAGGAAAAAATCCAGAGGATGGTTCTGAGCATAAACTTGTCTTCCAGGAGGTGAAGAAGAGGGAAAAGAGAGAATTTAAAGAGCCTTGGGACTCACTGACATTGCTACCAAAAAACCAAAACCCAAATAGCAGATATGCCTTGTTCAGATGTCAAATGTTTAGGGACCAGAACCCTAAAAATTCTGTTAAAAACCCCATTATTGCATTGATTTTTAGATGTTGATATTATGCAGGATAAAATGAATGCTCAGGTTGCAGAGCTATTAAAAGAACTTGTTTGTTAAACTGTGAGCTGCTGCTTCTCGCTTCCAGAGCCCCCTGTCCCTCCCTGGCCACTTCTCCCTTCCTCTCCTCCTTCTCCCCCCTGAAATTCCCTCTGAACACACTGTCCTGATAAAGGGGTATTCAAGAATTCTTTTTCCCCCTTAAATGTTCCAAACTCCTGCAGGTCAGAAGGTTCCTGAACCCTGTTCAGAGCTATCAGGAATCTGATTAGGACCAAGTGAAAATGCAGTTCGAGCATCACCACCTAAGGGAGCTGAAGTGTTTTATCTGCACAGGTGTTAATTCCTTTTTTATTGCATATGTTCATTTGGAAAGGATTAATTTAAGTACCTGTTTCCTCCCCAATGCATGTCCTCGTAGCTTTTGCTACGGGAATAACCCCACTGCTTTTTGTTTAGTGAGCTGCAGATGTCTGTGGTGTTCTCCTAATGACCTCTGGAGTGTTCTGCCCCTGAGAGTCCAGCTTTAGTGATTCCTAAACCTGCAAAGAGTATTAGTGCAGACACAACTGTGGGACTCTGGGTGCAGTCCCCTGCAAGGCTGTTTGCAAGGATTTTATGATGTTGTTTGGCTCATGGATGAAGTGTTAGTGGCCTTGGTTTTCCTTCTTTGATTGGTGTATCTGTGGTTTTTCGGGTTGGGTTTTTTTTTTTCCTTCGTGGTTTCTTTATCTGGTGTCTGGACCTAAAAAGCTACCAAAAGATCATCATCATAATGTGAGTATTTAGGTGTTAAATACAGACAGGAAGGGTGGGAGGCTTTGCTGTGAGGGGTTTTGGGGGGGGATGTGGAGAAACATTTGGGGACTTGGGAAGGAAGAGGAGAAATTTTTTCATCTGTTGTAACAACAGCCTGTGAGCTCTTTATGCTTGCATGGCCCTTTTTCAATACCTGAGCTGCATCCCTGGTCTCAGCACACGAAGGAAAAGGGGTTCAGGATGTCCAGCAGCACCCCCAGAGCCCAGAAGTGTTGGTGAAAGCTTGTGGGGTCACTTCTCCTTTTAAATTCTTGGATTGTGCAGTACAGGCTTGGGTGGGATTGCTGACACTCCTGCTGAGGTGGTGTTTGTCCCCATGAGCTTCTCACTGCTACAAGGGCCCAGAGAGATTTGTCCCCTGTCCCCCAGCCTTTGTCACCCCTTGGTCCCCTCCCACACCCCCTGCATGCCCAAAATGCAGCGTGGTGCTGCTGGAGCACAGAACTGGCAGGAAAGCGGGCTGGGAGCAGCAGTGGGTGGGTGTTCTCCAGAGACACGGAGGGATTTGTGGGTTAAACAGGATTTAATTCAGCATTTTCCTTTCCCTCAGCTGCTCCATGAAGTTCTCTTCAGCCTTGCCTTGTCCTGGCGCTGCTGGTGGGCTCGGAGTGGCCTTTGCCTGGTGACATGGCCCACGTGTCCATCTGTCCTCGTGTGTCCTCCTCCCTTCTCAGGGTGGGAACCTTGGGCTTGGAGGCTCTGATTTGCTTCCCGGGAGAGCTCAGGGATGACTTTTCGCACCTTTATGTGCCCATTTTCTTGTGCTTGCTGACCAAATAACCCTTCAGACCAGCTCTGGTAGGTACTAAGGTTTAATAACATTTTAACATCTCACAGCCTTTACCCTCTCTGGGTTGGTTCTGTTTTCCAGGGCTGGAACAAAGGCTCGGAGCTGAGGCAGGTTGAGGATGCAGCCCCGAGAAAGCAAACGGAGCAGCTGTGCCTGGAGAAGGGGAAGGGGAGTGTGTGTGTGTGTGTGTGTGTGTGTGTGTGTGTGTGTGTGTGTGTGCACACCCGGGGCCTGGGGTTGTGTTTCAGCCTGTGGGTGGTTCATTAGCAAAGGAAACTCCGCTGGAGCGCTGGTTTGGGATTGAAAGCCCTTCTCATTGTCAGCCCCGGCGGCGCTAATGGGGCCTGGCAGTTCTGGGAAGCAGGATTTGTGTTCAGCCCGTGCCTGACATTCCTCCCGTGCTGCTCGGGAGGAGCTGCCAGCCCCGAGTGCTTCTCGGCTGCAGAGGTGGGGCTGGAGCCCAGAGTGGGATGTGGGCAAGTGAGGGACACTGGGGGGGACAGGAGCTCCCCAGGCCAGGAGGACTCGGGGACAGAGGAGGCTGGAAGGAAGGGGACAGTGGGGTGAGCTCGGGCATCCGTGAGTGCTCTGGGTGCTGGAGGATGTTCCTGAGGGTGGGAATGGCAGACATTTAGTTTTGTGTTCATCGGGCCAAAGGAAGAGAAGCCTGGAGGGCTGAGGTGTGTGACAAGGGACTTGGATGGAATTTAGGTACCAGAGGGTCCAGCTGGGGTCGTGAGGGCCGCTCTGCTCACCTGGGACCTCACCAGGGTCACCAATGCCCAATGTCCTGAGTCCAGCTACACTGCTCATCCGAGCTATTTCCTTACCCAGCTGATTTCTTGAGCTGTAGGACCTGAGGGAGCAGCTGGAGCTGTGCCAGGAGAGGGTCAGGTTGGATCTCAGGGAAAGGGTGGTGGGCACTGCCCCAGGGAATGGGCACGGCCCCGAGGCTGCCAGAGCTCCAGGAGCGATGGGACAGCACTGCCAGGGATGCCCAGGGGGGGATTTGGGGTGTCTGGGCAGGGACAGGGGTTGGATTCCATGATCCTTGTGGGTCCCTTCCAGCTCAGGACACCCTTACCCCAAATTCCCACTTCCCTGCAGTGTCCCCAGCTTGGCCAGGGCAGAGCTCCCTCTCGTTGTGGCCCTGCTGGGACACGTGTGGATGTGGAATGGTGTGGAATGTTTGTGCTTTGGCCTCAGAGGTGAACGCTGAGGGCTTTGTGTCTGCCCAGGCCGTGGCTCCAGGCTGTCTGCTGGCCTGGAAAAAGAGTTGTACCTCTGCTCACGTCTCATTATCCTCACCAGCATTGCTGGTTTTGCCTTGAAACCAGGAATTTCTGATGTATCCTGGAACATCCCATCTCCCACTCAGCTGTGATGTCCTCGAGTCCAGTCTGGATTTCTCACTCCCTTGAGCTGGTGCCTGCTCTTGCTGGCCTTGCTCCAACAGTTTGGCTTGAAATACAAAATATTCAGTGATTTTTATTTTTTTAATATTTTTGTCCACAAAGCACCTTGGATCCACCCTCTGGGGAAGGAACCACCCCAGCCTGATGTTGCAGAAGAGGAGGGCAGGACCATGGCTGTGTGAAGTTGTTAGAAGGATTTTTGGGAATGTGTCCTTCTCCAGCAGGAGAATCCAAAGACATAGGCTGGCACTAAGATTTCACTGATCTCAAATGGTTGGACTCTGCCTCCAATGAGTGCTCTTCCCTCCTCCCAGATTTACCCTCATGGAGGTGAGCCAGCGTAGCACAAGGGATGGATTTGGGATCTGCCAGCCACGGAGTCCCCTTCAGCTCTTGGAGAGCCCTGGGCACCCCCCACAACTCCCTGGAAAACTCCCTGCAACACCAAGGCCCGTCTCCTCCCTGCCCTGTTTTGTGAAAAAACACGGCAAAGTAACATTTCCGTTTTCCAGGGAGAAATTTAATTAAAAGGAATTAAGAGGTATGGTTTATAGTTTAATTTAACGTGATGAAAAAAGGATTAACTCCCACCCCCTCCCACCCAAATCCACGAGCCACGGGAGGGAAACGCTTCCCAGGAGAACAGGGAGAGGAATTCCCCCCAGATTTACGACTTGTGAGGCTGAGGTTGCTGGGGTCAGCCTTGTTTTATGCCCTGCTGGTTCCCACAAGCTTGGCTTTGTTGTGTGCCCAGGAATGGTCTGGCAGTGGCTGGGTTTGGCTCCTTTTTGCAGGGCACTTGGGTCACTGGGGCTCCTGGCTGGGTGTGTTCAGGTCTGTGGGGAAAGTGCAGGGTGGGGTTTTCCCTCCCAGTTTTCCCCTTTTAGGGCATTTTTTGGCTGTGGAGGAGCAGCAGGGACAATGGGAAGGGTGTGGCTGAAGGGACATGGATGTCTCAGGGTTCCCACCCAGCACCATCCAGCCAAGCTCTGCTTGGAGCTCCCCACTCCAGCCCTTCTGTGCCTCAGATGGGACACGTGGGACATGCAGGTGGCACCTCTGGCAATGCATCCAGCCCTGGAGAACCGTGCCTGCTGCATTATTTTGTAGAATCACAAAATGGTTTGGCTTGGAAGGGGCCTTAAAGCTCATCCAGTCCTCCTGCCATGGCAGGGACACCTCCCACTGTCCCAGGCTGCTCCCAGCCCCAATGTCCAGCCTGGCCTTGGGCACTGCCAGGGATCCAGGGGCAGCCACAGCTGCTCTGGGCACCCTGTGCCAGGGCCTGCCCACCCTCCCAGGGAAGGATTTTTTTTCCCCACTCTCTCTCCATTTTAGTCTCACTCTGCCTGCACAGGATCAGGCAGAGAAGGAAAAGGAGAAACTTTTAAAATACCTGAAGTAACAGATAAAGCCCCAATCCAGACACAAGCAGAAAGAATTTCCTTTCCCTGGGAAGGATGGCAAATCCTGCATGGCCAGGGCATAGCAGGACCTGTCCTCTCTCTGAAGCACATTTTGGGAGGTCTGGTACAATGCCAGGAAAGGGAATGGCCCCTGCTTTCCATCCACAGAATCTCCTGACCTGGAAGGGATCCCACAAGGATCATGGAATCCAACCCCTGGCCCTGCCCAGACACCCCAACACCCCCACCTTGGGCATCCCTGGCAGTGCTGTCCCATCGCTCCTGGGGCTCTGGCAGCCTCGGGGCCGTGCCCATTCCCTGGGCAGTGCCCAGCACCCTCTGGGGGAAGAACCTTTCCCTGATACCCAACCTGACCCTGCCCTGGCACAGCTCCAGCCGCTCCCTCAGTGAAACCAGGGGAATCCACGCAACAGCTGCTTTAGTTTGAAATGCTGATTATGGACATCAATTCCTCCTCCCTGACAGGCCAGAAGACCGGGATACAAACCACGGGACTTCTTTGGATTTCATGGAAAAGGTGTATTTGAACAGAGTCCTTTTTGTTTCAGGGGACTGAGCGGGTCTAGAAGGGAAGGGATGGAAAGTGGGACAGGAGCTGCCCAGAGTCTCCTCATTCCTGGGCTGGCAGCCTGGCCACAGGGATTGCTTCCTGGCCAGCAGCTTTCCCTGGGATCAGCTTGGTGGCAGGAGGTGCTTCATTTCTCCTGTGCTTTCAGGTTTTCTCTGATTTCTGGAACAGCATCTGCTGCTGCTGGAGCCCAAGGGCTGGCTGAGCTCGGGAGGAGCTGGGGATCCACGTCTGGGAAGGAGAAGCTGTTTAGATAAGCAGCAGTCGCTCCAAGCTGCTCTGGCTTTAACCTGGGCAGGGAGAGAGGGAGTTTTCCTGTCCAATTCAAATAATCTCGGCTGTACTTGCAGTGCACGTTAGGGCTGGGAACTGCAGTGAGCCTGAGGGGGGTTGGGGCACAGGAGGGGACAGAGATGGCCACAAGTGGCACTGATGGAGTGAGAATGAGCAGCCAGAACAGAGAGCTGCACTTTCATGGAATCCCAGAGGGATTTGGCCTGGATGGGACCTTAAAGCCCATCCCATTCCACTCCTGCCACAGACAGGGACACCTTCCACTGTCCCAGGGCACTCCAAGCTCCATCCAACCCAGCCTGGAGCACTGCCAGGGATCCAGGGGCAGCCACAGCTGCTCTGGGCACCCTGTGCCAGCAGCTTTGTCTCATCACATCCTGCTAAAGGCAGGCAAACAGCCCATAACAATTTGTACAATACTTTTATATTTTATATTTTATTTGGTATTTTATCTAATTTTATTTTATTTTGTACTGTATATTTCATTTCATTTTTCATTTCATTTTAATCTGAAGAGGTGGCAGTGCCTGAGATGCTCCTCTCCACAATACCCAAGTTACTCCCCTGACTATCTGTGGTGGGTTCCTGCAGGAACTGCCCCAGTGTGAATCCCCTTTCCATGGGGTCAGTCCTGCAGGAACTGCCCCAGTGTGAATCCCCTTTCCATGGGGTCAGTCCTGCAGGAACTGCCCCACTGTGAGTGTCCCTTTATCCATGGGGTCAGTCCTGCAGGAACTGCCCCAGTGTGAGTGTCCCTTTATCCATGGGGTCAGTCCTGCAGGAACTGCCCCAGTGTGGGTCCCTCTCCATGGGGTCAGTCCTGCAGGAACTGCCCCAATGTGGGTCCCTTTATCCATGGGGTCAGTCCTGCAGGAACTGCCCCACTGTGAGTCCCCTTTCCATGGGGTCAGTCCTGCAGGAACTGCTCCAGCACAAGCTTCCCACAGGGCCAGAGCTTCCTTTGAGCATCTCCCAGCTCTGGTGTGGGATCTTCTTCCCTGACAGTTGCCCTTGGAGGAGAGGCCTGCAAGGAGAGGCAGCGTTATTTAGGTTGGAAAAGATGCAGAGCCCTTCCTGGGATGTACAGGAAGGTTTATTTGTTCTGGTCCCACTAAGAGCTTTATTCCTGCTTCTTGTTGCTCCTGGCAGGGTGGGAGCTGAGTAAAAGTCCCACCAGTCCCAAACACAAATGTCCTGACAGGAGTGTAAAGGAGGATCAGTTCTGGAGGGCGCTCCTGGTTTTAAATTGAGCACAGAACCCCAGAATGGTTTGGGTTGGAGGAGACCTTAAAGATAATCTTGTTCCAAACCCCTGCCATGGGCAGGGGTACTTTCCACTAGCCCAGGTTGCTCCAAACCCCACCCAACCATGATCCAGCCAGGATGGGGTGAAACTGCTGAGCAGGAGGGTCAGTGGAGAATTTCCAACAGTGATGGGCTCTTGGTGTGAAAACTGTGCCTGTCCCCACACATGGGTGGAGTGGGGTGAGCAGAGATGGTCTCAGCATTCCTGATGGGATCCTGGAGCCAGGAGGAATTCCAGGCCACCCACCATAGCTTTGTGCTGCTCAGGTAGCCTGGGAGGAAGGGAAGGTGTTCTCCTCCGGTTTCAGCTCCCGGCATTCCAGTGAAGTGTTCCAGAAAGGGCTGGATTTATGTTTAACCCCACAGGGCTGTGAACTGGGAGCTCCCATTAATGGGATCCTTGTCTTTGGGGCGGGGTGGGAGCCCCGGCTCTCTCACACCCAAAGACTGTTCGATTGTGCTGCCTCCAAAGCTGCTGGTGGAGCCGTCGGGAGCCGCGTGGGAAGGAGCCCAGAAGGTGGGATTTGGTTCCAGTGTCACTTTCTCAGGTGTCAGGGGCTGGGCCTGCTCTCCGTGTGTGAGTGCTGAGAGCGCCGGGAGCGCGGGACCACCCCAAATCCAGCTGCTTCCAGAGGTGGGAAACGTGTGGGAACTTCCACTGCTGCCCTCAGCATCTGCTGCCACCCGGGCTGGGCTCTGTGGGATGGCTCCCCATGGCAGAAAAGGAGCCCCTCCAGAAGGGATGAGCCCTTCCCAAATTCATGGAGGGATGGCCACGCAGGGCCTGCAGCAGAGGAGCTGGTGGGCAGGAGGTTCTGTTGCACTTTTGGGGAGGTGTTGGGCTATCAAGGGCAGATTTCGGTGCCCAGTGAAGCCTGAAATGTAGCAAGGAGGGAGTGGGGTTTGTGTGAAGTGTCTGATGCCCACTGGAATTCACTCCCAGCTCCTTCCCAGTGCCTGGCCTGAAAATCTGTCCTTATTTTGTGCCCTTTGTTAAATCAAATAGGAAAGTGTGGGCCTGGCACAGCTTTACCTGCCCTAGGTGACCTCCACACCTTCACACACTCCCAGTGCTCCCAGCAGGGATTAATCAACGTGCACACACACTTAGATGTGGTCAGCTCCCACTCCTTTGGATTGGACAGCAGGAAGAATATCCAGCCTGGGCAGAACTGTGTCTCAGCACTGCGAGAATCCCAGAATCCCAGACTGGTTTGGGTTGGAAGGGACTTTAAACTCATCCAGTCCCACCCTTCCACTGTTCCTGGGTCACCTTCCACTATCACAGGTTGCTCCAAGCCTCGTCCAGCCTGGCCTTGGACACTTCCCAGGTTATGGATTTCCAAGCCAGAGCTAGGAGTGAAGACTTGTGCCACGAGGAATTAATCCATGGAGGCAATTAGTGGGACAACTCTCCAGGGCAGGAGGAGGAAAACGCTGTTGGAGGCAGCCAGAGCCCTGTTTTGGGGTCAGGACTGTTCTGTTTGCCCCATTGAGGGCTCTGGGGTGGCTTGGGACAGCTCCGGTGCCAGGAATGAGGATGGGCTAAAACAGGACAAAGGATGTGTTTGTCATTGCCAGGGAGAGCAGAAATGGCTCAGGGAGGCTGAGACATTATTTCTGGAGCAATGGCAAGCTTCTTCAAACAATTTCCTGGTTACTTTGACTGCTTGATCTTCTAGCCTGCTGTTGGTGCCCTGAGGATCAGGGAGTGAAAAATCCAAGGAAAACCTGGGATATATTTTCCAACCTGTGCCAGCTTCTCCCCCAGACCCCAGCAGCCCTTTGAACCTGCCCTGGTGGCTGAGAAAGGCTCCTCCTGACCCCAGGGCATTCTGAGCCCACCCATAAGTAGTGATGGACTTGCCAGCAGGAGAAAAAATCCATTTTTTATGGAAAAGGTCCAGGTGGGGCTGGGGCAGGGCCTGGCCACAGGCTCTGGTGCCAGAGGAACCACAGGCTCTGTGCCACCCATGGCCTGACAGCAAGGCAAGGAGAAGCACCTCATTTTCAAGTCTTAGGGATGGATCAGGGTTCTCATGGCTGGGCTCCAACCCTTTTCCTGCAGTGTTTGTGGCAGCTCCCAAGCAGAATTTTTTTCCTTTGAGCTCCACAACAAGAAGTGTGGTTAGAATTTTTTTTTTTTTTTTTTTTTTTTGGGATAGGGAAAGTTTCTTGCCTGGGGCCAAGCACAGAAATGTGGAATGGATTTGGATCAAACTTACTTTTCCTTTTGGAATTTTATTTGAAGAAAAAAAAAAACAAAAAACAAAAAACCAACAAACCTCGGGCAAGAGCTGAAGTGTGGAAAATTTCATCCCAAAAGGTGGACACTTTGTGAAATTATGAGTGTGTGAAAACAGGTGGTTAAACCAAAATGGTTTTGCAGATTGGAGTACAGAGGGTGCTCCCAAGAACCTGTTATAAATCCTGGAGTGAACTCTTCCTGAAAGGCAGAGGTAGGAGAAGAGGCCATCAGTGAGTAACCTGAGCCACTCCCGAACCCACAGGCGGCTGCAGAACCGCGGGAGAAGCCAAGGAAAACGAGGAGAGGTTTTTGGAGAGGTCAGCAAGGGAGCCAAGCCCAGGCACAAGCTTCAAACTGAGGCTCCCAAACGACACCCCCGTGATGGGATCTGGCTGGGACAGAATTTCCCTGGCAGCTCCTGAGCCAAGACCTGCTCGAGTCAGTGGGAAGCTCCTCAGAGTGTTGGATCAGGGCCTGAAAAGTGCAGCCAGGAGGAAAAATGTGTAAGGACAGGGCTGCAGCACGTTGGAGGGAGGGAATGACTGGTGAGAGGACCAGGGGGGAGAGATGAGGTTTGGATGGGATGTTGGGCAGGAATTGTTCCCTGGGAGGGTGGGCAGGCCCTGGCACAGGGTGCCCAGAGCAGCTGTGGCTGCCCCTGGATCCCTGGCAGTGCCCAAGGCCAGGCTGGACATTGGGGCTGGGAGCAGCCTGGGGCAGTGGGAGGTGTCAGGGTGGAACTGGATGGGCTTTCAGGTCCCTTCCCACCCAAATCCCTGTGATTCCATGGTTCTCCTGCACTGCTGGCCTCCAGCACTTCCTGCACATTTCCCACGTGTGTCTGGCAGTGGAAATGTGGCAGCAGATTTAGTGGCACTGAAAGCCAGGCTTTCCTCAAATTCAAAGTGGTCCTTACAGACTCATTTGTGGTACCACTAATGCACTGTCTGGAGGGAAAAGTGGAAACATTCTGTCACCACAAGGAGGAAGGAACCAGGAGAGGGTTTTGTAGCTGGCAGAGCTGACCCTCCCCACTCTCTGCAGATGGAATTGCTGAATTCCTGGGATTTTCTTTTAAGTTTTTTGCCTTATGCCTAAAATGGGCTTTTATTCATGGACTTGAAAGCTGTGGGGATGTGGCACTTGGGGACGTGGTGGGCTTGGCAGTGCTGGGGAACGGCTGAACTCGGTGGTCTTAGAGGGCTTTTCCAGCCTAAACAATTCCAAGATCCCAGGCACAAACCCAGGCTGTTTTTGCAGTCCTGCAGCCTGGGAAGGCCAGCCTAGTCACAGATATTCCCTCACCAGCCAGGGTGACACTCTGGAGTGTCCAACTCCTGGTTGTTACCTAGAGGAAAAGCCTCCCTTTGGCTGCCTTGGAAGCCAGGCCCTTTCCCTCAGGCGAGGGAAGCTGCTCCTGCTGCAGCTCCCAGGGGATCAGGATGAAGCTGGAAGGGGGAACCACAGCAGCAAGCCCAGAAAGGAGGAGTTTGAGGGTGGCAAGGGGGCTGTGGGCTGCAGTTCCTAGCTTTGTTGCTTCCTAAGGGAAAGAAATAAACACTGAAACCTGAGCAAAGCCCCTCCTGGAGGATACATTTCCTGGGAGCTCTCACTTTAATGGCTGGGAAATCCATAAAGTTTTTCTCCTTGGAGCTGGGAGACTCCAACCAAGCCCGTGGTTAGAGAAATGACAGTAAAAATAACTCACAAACACCCACACCTGGAGCAGCCCCGAAGGTGAGGTGCCTCTTTTGGGGGGGTGTCTGTGACCCCTCTGTGAGGGAAATCCAGTCAAGGGCGAGGAGGCCAGGTCCCATCGAGATATGGCTCACAAATCCATCAGGAATTCCACTTCAGAAGGAGATACCAGGATTTTACCGTGGCTGTCAGCAGCATTCTCCAGGTCACGCTGCTGCATAAAAGAAAGTGTTAGAACCTGGGACTTAAACTAAACAGATTTCCTAGAGGAAACACACACAAAATTACTTTGCTTCTAAAGTTACTTTTATAGACATTTTTCCCTGAGAAATATTTCTCCCTGGAAAAATAAATTCACAGGATGTAATTAAAACAGTTCTGTGCAGGCACGGGGCTGGCCCCCTTTAAGTGCTTCACCAAATGCACCAGCGAGGAAAGGAATGAAAGGCAGCTTTGTTGGAATCTATTAATGACAATCTGCATTAATTAGAAAATGAGACATTGTTCTCTTGGTTTATGGCTCTGAAAATGGCTGGTAATAAGGCTGAGGCTGCAGTGCTCAGCTTTTGGCTTCTCTGTGCTGTTGTAAGGCCTTGAAAAATCAAAATAATCTTTGATTTGTCAAATCCTAAGCTGATGAAGGCAATGGGAGTCAGGTTCCATACCCCTGGATTCTGGCAATAACCAGGGGCTGGTGGCTGGGGTTTTTTTTGGTTTCTTGTTTGTTTTTTTTTTTCCATTTTCTTTAGGTTAAGCTTTTAATGAAACAAAGCAAAGGAAGAGTGAACTGCGCTGTATTAGAGCTTAACTTCTACTCCTTGAGGGACAAAGCCTTAATAGGTTTGTATGGATCCCTAATTAGGGATAAAAATTCTCTCTGCTCCTCTGCCCCAGTCCAGCCACATGCAGTAAAACCACTCACCCCCCTCTGCAAACATTTTGAGTGCAGAAACAAGTGCAGAAATGAAGCATTCTGTGATCCTGAAAGCTAAACCCACACCTTTCTAGCAGTATCTAAAGGCTCTATTGCTACATTGCTGTCCTGATCACAAGTAAAACATTTTTATGTCCTTCAGGCACATCTGGCTGCATTTCCCGTGTCTCTCAAGCACAGCAGGGTGACA
>JACBWW010000047.1:5330240-5349445 GCA_020086605.1 Lanius collurio
CATCCGCTGCAGCCTGCCTTAATGAAATTGTGTGAGGTGCTTGCTGGAGGAGGATGTTTATTTTTCTCTGCTGATTCACCGAGGCTGCTGCAGGTCCTGTGTGCCCACAGAGCTGCTCCATAAAGGGACCCTTGTGCCTGGGGCAGCCCCCGGTGCCTGTGCTCACTCAGCACTGGGATCCTCTGGCTGTGGAGCAGGTGGGTGGGCAGCTGTAATTTTCAGGGAATTTGGGGGGGAAAAAGCGTGCTGAGAGCACGGTGTTAAGGTGGGAAAGTCAAGCACTTGCAAGGCCACAGCTGCCTGGAGAGCCAGCTTAATTCATCTGTTTATGTCTCCTAGGTTTGCACAGTCCCCTGCTTGCTGTATTTCCTCCTTTCTGACAGGATTTGTCCCCTCTGTGCTTCCTCCATGGATGTCCAACACCGTGAGCTCCTGGTGCCTGTTCCTGGCTGGAGGCACCTGCTCTGAGGGAATGTGAAGATGCAGATGCTGCCATGGGGTTCTCGATGAGCCTTTTGTCACTAATGCAGGTTTCTGATGTGGTTACTCAGGGCTGTTCATGCCACGTTTTGCAGACCTCGTTCACTCCCGAGGCACTGGGAGCTGCACCCTGGGCCTGGATCTGGACTGGAATGCCTTGATAAATTGGACTAGATGATCTTTAAAGGTCCCTTCCAGCCCAAATTGTTCTCTGATTTCTATGAAATATGCACCAGTTGATTGGTTGGACTGGATGATCTATAAAGGTCCCTTCCAACCCAAACCATTCAATGGTTTTGATGAAATATTCACTGTTTGACCTCTCAGTGTGTCAGAAACGCTGGCTTGGGGCATTGTGGAGCCTGGCAAGGTGCAGCATGGATGGACTGGTGTGGAAAATCTGGATGCATGCCAGTGGGCAGGAGTTCAGGGCACTCCTGTTCCCTTGGAGCCTGGCACTGAACACCCACAGAACGTTCCACTTCTGAGACACCTTCAGCCAAAGCCACCAGGCAGACGACGTGCCATGACAGCAGGAAGCGTTGGGAAATCAGGAATCTGGGCTCTCCTGATCCCTAATTCCTGATCTAATTGATCTAAATCAAATCTAGCACTGGTTTTGCAAAGCATCAGATTAAAAACAACCCCTGTGTTTAGTCCTTCCATTTTAGCCTTCCCATTCACCATCCCAAAGTTTCTACCTCACAATCCCAAAGGTTCTATCTCACAATCCCCAAGTTCCTACCCTCAGGGTATTTTGCAGTGAAAGCAGAGTGCCTGTTCCAGCACTTCCAGCTCTGCCTTCCGTGACATGAGGGACAGGAAATCTCCATCTTCCCACTGAGGAAGGAGCACTGGAATTGCCTCGGATTTGACATTTTTTGCCTAGTAATTGTTCAAGGTCTTTAACTATGGTGCAAGCAAAGAATCCCAGAGTGGTTTGGGTTGGAAGGGACCTCAAATCCCATCCAGAGCCACGCCCTGCCATGGGCAGGGACACCTTCCACCATCCCAGGCTGCTCCAAGCCCGGTCCAGCCTGGCCTTGAAGGTGGCTTTGCTGAGGGCAGTGGGATGAAGTGGACAATGGCCACGCCCAGGGGGAGAGGGAGGGACATGGAATCACAGAATCCCACAGGGATCATCGAGGTCCAACTCCTGTGCATGTTGGAAACGAGCTTTTCTCCTCCCCAGCTTTTTTTCTTGAGCTATTTCTTCTGACAATTCCAAACAAGTGCCAAGAGAAGTTGTTCAAGTGGCAAAAACAAAGAGGGGGGACGAAAACAACCCTTTCCATTTTTATTTTCCCATCAAAATCTGAATATTTTCTGAAGAGGGGAAAGAAACCCCAACCAGCTAAAATTATAAATAAATCCCTTTTGTCTGCAAATCCCCTGGTGGGAGTGGGGGAGGTTGGGCTGAAACGTTCCTGAGTGACTCATTCCTGGGCAGCCCTTTGCTGTGGATGGAAACTCGTCCTCAGCAGATTTTGAGTTATTTTCTAACCTGCCTGCAAGGAGGTGTTTCCTTTGTGGACTGAGGTGAAGGAGGCGCCTGCTTCTCCTTTGATATTCCCACATCTGCCTTCCAGGGATGGCTGTTTCTCCTGGAAAAGGGGGATAAAAACTCCGTCAGTGTTTTCCTTCCCTGCCTCAAGCTGTGGATGATGACGGCCCTGGGAGAGAAAATATCTGTGACTGTGCTTGATCCATGAGCTGGGAACCTGTGGCTGGCTCCTGATGGAGACACTGGGCTCATGGATTTGGGTTCTTCAGGCTCCTGAGGTGTTCCCACAGTGATTGTGGATTTGGGTTCTTCACGCTCCTGAGGTGTTCCCACAGTGACTGTCCCAGTTTCCTTGGGAGCAGCAGGGACACTCTGGTAGCTCTGTCCCGTGATGATGATGGGTGGGATTTTCTAGTCCCTGCCTTTTTGTGGTGTTCAGTTCAACCTTCACACCCTCTGCTTTCTGTCGGTCAGGACTGAAGGAGCAAAGTCCTGGACACCTGATGGAAGGTTAAAATTTCAGCTGGCTGATGCATCAGTGCTGCCTTTTCCCTCAGGACAGACGGATTCAGGCCCGTTTGCAGCAGAATTAACTTGCTGGACTCCAAGCAACCTTTCTGTTGTCATCTCTGTCCTAATGACATCCTGGCTGCTGGAATTCAGTTCTCCTCCCATCTATCATTCCTGTTTTCTGTTGTTAATGCACGGGCTTCTTGTCCACCTCAGGAACTACACCAATTCCCCAGAAAAACGTTGGGCTGAGCTAAAACTGAGGGGATGAGGAGATTTTTTTCCCCCTCTACCTCTTTCCCCACAGATGCATTTATCACTAGGGCAACTTCACTTGAGAGTTCACTACAAATCCAAGCCGATGGCTGAGATCCAGGCAGGCAGAAGTTTTATGGACTGAGCTAAGCGTGAATTACGCTTCTGGTCACGGCATTTATTTTTCCCCCCTTCCTTTCTTTCTTTCTTTCTTTCTTTTCCTTCACTATGACCCTGGCACCGAAGCAGTTACAATTGCAAAGTATTCCATAATGCAGCTTTTCTTCTGCTGCCTGGAAGGTCTGGGAGGAACCTGGGTGGATTTAAAAGGCGGGGTGCCCCTGGAAAAGGGCGTTGGAGGTGGTGGTGGTGGCGGGACTAACCACTGGTTTTAGCACCAGGTATAAATCATCATCCCTTTCAGGCAAGACTCCCAAGATGTCCGTGTTTATCCAGGAATGAGAGGGAGGGAGGTGCATTTTCTTCTCAGTCTGGCACTAAATGCAACCACTGGCTTCATTCCAGGGAGTAAAAGCCGTGGGTTAAGAGGAGTTCACCCCTGCCCCCTCTTTTCCCCTCATCCACATTCAGGTGAGGCAGAGTTTCTCCAGTGGCATGGGAGATGGGAAGGATGTGCAGCCAGGAGCAGGGTCCTGCGGGGAAGGGGCTCTGGTGGGGCCCCAGTGGATGGGCTGATTCCTTTCTGGTCCTTTCCGAGGATCCTGTTTCCAGGAGCAGGATGGGTGAACTCCTTGTTTTGTTTGGAGCACAAGGAGCATGGCTGGGAGAGGATGGCGAGGGGGAGGATGTGTCTGCCCAGGAGGGGCAGTGGGAAATGGTAGTGAATGTGCAGGGGTGGTTGAGACATCCTCTGGAGCAGCAGGAGGAGTTTTATTTATTTTCTTTCTCTCTTTCTCTCTTTCTTTCTCTCTCTCTTTCTCCCTTTCTTTCTCTCTCTCTTTCTCTCTCTCTTTCTCCCTCTTTCTCCCTCTTTCTTTCATTTTAGGTTTTTATTTTATTTCATTGCTTCAGGGTTAGGAGCTGGAGAACAGGTCTTGCCCAGGGGTGAGCCAGCGTATGTTGGAGAAGTGACTATTTGGAAAAAGTGTTTCCTAGGTGTTCACTGAACACCAGATTTTTGCAGATTTCCACTTTCCCATTGCAGCCACACAATAAATGGCATTTCCCCATGGGATTCCTCTCAAACACCCATGGATTCCCAGAGCTGGAGCTGAGTCTGCACAGTCACTCCCTCTCAACACCACTGTACAAGAATTCATCAGCACAGCTTGGGATGGGCTGCTTTTCAGGTGCATTTAAGGAAAAGTAAAAATAATGAGAGGATAAAAGCCTGGTTCAGGAGATAAACTGCTGGAAAATAAAGTGGTATGTAAGAACTTTCTGCCTTCATTGCAGCAAGAACTGAAGGAACCTTGAACCATGAGCAAACAACTCCAGCTTTGTCTGTCCTGTTTATCCACCACTTTATTCCTCTCTAGGGCTCTGCTTTGCCCACAGGGATCTATTGCAAGTAAACAGTGCTGCATCCTCTGCTCCACTTTCTTGCCTGTCCACACTTTCCCTGCAAGAGAAGAGAAGAATCAACTCCAAATGAAAAAAAAAAAGCCCATGGACCAACATGGTTTTTCCTCTGGATGCTCCACTGGAGCTGGAGGAGCTCATTGAATGTATTCCCATTAAATATGTAAGGGATGCAGCAGGGAACTGGGATGTGTATGGCTGCTTCCCTGCCCAGGAGTGGGGCACACAGAGCTTCTGGATGCAGCTGGAAATTTGGGTTAGAAACCAAGGAAGGAATTCCTGGCCCTGGGTTTGCCTCATCCAGTGGCATGAGGGCTGCAGGCAGAGGAAGGTGGCAGTGCTGGTGGATCTGAGATTCCCATCAATCCCATCCCCTTTTGATCTTCCAGCAGGCAAAGGGAACGGGTTCGATTTGTGGATTGTGCCTCTCTCCTCTGTGTTCCTCAAGCCCAAATTACAGCAGTCACAGGGTACCGTGTTTGCAGCCAGAGCCTGGTGCCTGTGGAGGGATAGCCTGCCACAGAGCAGCAGGAGTGGGGATGGATGGATGGATGGATGGATGGATGGATGGATGGATGGATGGATGGATGGATGGATGGATGGATTACTACCATTCCCTGCTGCCTAGAAAGTGTCCAAAGAAAGGCCACGAAGTTGGTGAAGAGAATAGAGAGAATGGAGATGGTGAAGCGATGAGGAACAGCTGAGGTCATTTGGCTTGTTCAGCTCCGAGGAGGAGAGGAGATCTGATCATAGCCTGCATCTTCCTCCCGAGGGACAGCTCAGATCTCTGCTCTCTGTGCCCAGGGAGCAGCTGGAGCTGTGTCAGGGCAGGGTCAGGTTGGGTATCAGGGAAAGGTTCTTCCCCCAGAGGCTGCTGGGCACTGCCCAGGGAATGGGCACGGCCCCGAGGCTGCCAGAGCTCCAGGAGCGATGGGACAGCACTGCCAGGGATGCCCAGGGTGGGGTTTTGGGGTGTCTGTGCGGGGTTGGACTCGATGGTGCTTGTGGATCGCTTCCAAGAGAAGCTCGCGGAAGCTGCGCTGCGGGAAAACCGATCAGGAAAATGACCAGAAACGGGGAGAATGTGACCCCATAGAAGCTGCGGGACACTGTCCGATCCTTCCTCCCGCTGCGGGCACGGCGGGGCTGGGCAGCGGGAGGAAGGAGCCGCCGCTCCCCGAGGGAACCAGGCGGGCTCCGCCCGGGGCGGGCCGGGCGGCTGAAGGAGGAGAGGCCGGGAAGCGGCCGGGCCGCGGGGCCGCCGGGGGGATTCCACCTTAACGGGAGCAGGAAGCGAACGGGCACCAATCAGGCCGGGCAGGGAGGCCCGAAGGAGGGACCGGGGGAGGGACGGAGGGAGGGCGAGCGCGGCCGGCGGGGCGCGATGGCGGAGGGCGGGGACCCGCCCGCCCCGGGCAGGTACCGTGGGCAGGGGGGACCCGGGGGTGGCCGTGCCGGGAGGGGCCGGGGGACGGAGGGGTGACCCCCGCCTTGCCACGCCGAGGGCTCATCCCGCTGTGTGCCTGTTTCCAGCGCAGGTCGCAACCTGAAGGAATGGCTGCGGGAGCAGTTCTGCGACCACCCCCTGGAGCACTGCGAGGACACTCGGCTGCACGACGCGGCCTTCGTGGGGGACCTGCCCACCCTGCGCAGCCTGCTGCAGGACGAGAGCTTCCAGAGGTGGGCACGCAGCCCTGGGGACACGGCCCCGCCACCTGCCAGCTCCCCCCGGGCTGCCCCGCATCCCACCCGCTTCCCACGGACCGCGCTGGTAGGGACCTTAAAGAGCATCCAGTGCCACCCGTGCCATGGGCAGGGACACCTGCCACTGTCCCAGGCTGCTCCAAGTCCTGTCCAGCCTGGCCTGGAACACTTGCAGGGATGGGGGGTTTTATGGGAGAGGTGTCAGGGAGGATGCTTCACTGGCCATCCTCACAGCTGTGCCTTTTGGGGACTCCCATCTCACCCTTTTTCTTGGGAGAGGTGTCAGGGTGCTCTGCTCGCTGTCCCCACAGCCTGCACTTTCTGGGGACCCCTGTCTCACCTGCTGTTTTTGGGGGGAGGTGTCTCCTGGGGTGTTCTCACTTGTCCCCACAGCCTGCTCCTTTTGGTGACCCCCATCTCACCCCATTTTTTTCATAGCGTGGTTTGGGTTGGAGAGATCTTCAAGCTCATCTTATCCCACCCCCTTCCATGGGCAGAGGCACCTTCCACGATCCCAGGTTGCCCCAAGCCCCATCCAGCCTGGCCTTGGACCATAACAGGGATGGGGGTTTTTATGGGAGAGGTGTCAGGGTGGGAGGATGCTCCCCTCTCCTCCAGATCATTCCCCTGGTTTTCCAGGAGGCAAATCTCACACCAGCTCATGAGGCTGTGGCAGCTGTGCATGAACTCTTTTCAGATCAGGATAGGAATGTGATACCAGGAAAATGGGAGCCTACAGATAATGGGAAAAGCACACAAATGGGATTACAATCAGCTATAAACCTGAAACACCCCGTGTTACAAAATCTGCCCAGTGCTAACCCTGTGACTGTGGGGATAGTTAATTAATTTTCCTGCACCGTGGAGAAATCTGCTTAGAGTGCTAAATGTCTCCCAGCCTCAAAAAAAGGTGTTATTTCAGCAAAAAATGAGAATGAGCCAGCCCTTCTTTCTGCTACCTGGGCAGCTGGGGCTCCTGGGACCCTTGGGCTGAGATTTTTTTTTTTTTGGTAGGAAAAAGCAGAGTTTGACAGGAAGAGGAGGGTGGGGCCCACAGCCCAATTCCACAGGTGATGGAGTGAGCAGAGAAGTGATAACTTTGAATTTGGAGGTAGATGTGGACCTCAAAGCTCATGCCATTCCACCCCTGCCATGGGCAGGGACATCTTTAACCATCCAAGCCCCATCCAGCCTGGTCTTGGACACTGCCAGGGATCCAGGGGCAGCCACAGCTGCTCTGGGTTACCAGTTTGGGACATTTCCCTGTAAAAAGAGATGAAAGGGAGAGGTTGTTTTTTTGGGTTTTTTTTAGGTGATTTTTGAGGCCGGGTTTGTGCAGGTGTGCAGCCCCTGGCACAACTGAAGCCCATCATCCGAGCACTGCTCTGCTTCAGGCCAGAATCTCTGGCTATCACCAGAGGTTATTGACAGGAGCTTTTGGGGGCTGCTAAAAGAGCCAGAAATCAGAGAGAATCATACCCTGAGATGGAAGGGACCCCCAAGGATCATCCAGTCCAACCCCTTGCCCTCCACAAACACCGCAACAACCCCACCCCGTGCACCCCTGGCAGCGCTGTCCAAACGCTCCTTGGGCTGTGGCACCCTCGGGGCCGTGCCCATTCCCTGGGGAGCCTGGGCAGTGCCCAAGCTTGCAGGGGGCACCCTCCTGGAGGGAAGGAGCGCTTCCCTAAGCCCGTGCTTCCCCCGCTGCAGCCGCATCAACGAGAAGTCGGTGTGGTGCTGCGGGTGGCTGCCCTGCACCCCGCTGCGCATCGCGGCCACCGCCGGCCACGGGCCCTGCGTCGACTTCCTGCTGCGCAAAGGGGCCGAGATCGACCTGGTGGACGTCAAGGGGCAGACGGCCCTCTACGTAGCCGTGGTCAACGGGCACCTGGAGTGTGCCAGGATCCTGCTGGAGGCCGGCGCTGACCCCAACGGCAGCCGGCACCACCGCAGCACCCCGGTGTACCACGCGGCGCGGGTGGGACGCGCCGACATCCTGCGGGAGCTCATCAGGTCACAGCTCGGGGCTGGGCACGGGGCTGGGCACGGGGCTGGCTCTCCCTTCTCCTCTTCCCCTTGGGATCCCTTCCCTCCTGGGCTGGCCACAGCCTCCCTTCACCTGGAGAGGAGAGGGCGGAGAGGTGCCCAAATCCTTGGATTTCCCGTCACTTGGCCTTAGCAACAGGTCTGTTCCCACGTGTTCCAGTCCAAGCCCAGGAGAGGAGTCTCCAGTTCTGAGCCCACCATCCAGTCAGATCCAAACCTTGCAATCCCCCCTGACTGGAGTAATGAGGGAGGTGATTCCCCCAAAGAACCTCCCTGGGTGTTCCCCCAAAGAACCTCCCCCAAAGAACCTCCACCCTCTCCTCTCTTCACCTGGAGAGGAGAGGGTGGAGAGGTGCCCAAATCCTTGGATTTGCCGTCACTTGGCCTTAGCAACAGGTCTGTTCCCACGTGTTCCAGTCCAAGCCCAGGAGAGGAGTCTCCAGTTCTGAGCCCACCATCCAGTGAGATCCAAACCTTGCAATCCCCCTGACTGGAGTAATGAGGGAGGTGATTCCCCCAAAGAACCTCCCTGGGTGTTGGGTTTTCCCTCAGGAGAGTCCCACGAGAGCACTGGCCTGGGGAGCAGGTTCAAGGTGTAGCAGGAGGCTGTGGGAGCTTGAATTGCTCCTTCTGTGGCGTGCCCTGATTATTCCTCCTTTTAAATGGGAAGATTTTTGTCTGAGGGAGCATGCTGGACAACTGGCCATTGATGCCAAAAGATAAGGAATCATAATGGGAAAATACAGGTTCTAGGGAAAAGTAATGAAAGAGAAGGAAATGGAAGGAATCCCTTTGATGACCTCAAATGCTAGAAAATAACAAAAGGATTTGAATAGGAAAAGTTTAAAAATCCTTGGGGATTTTTTTCCTTTTTTGAATTTTCATACAAGTGCAACTTTGAGGAAGAAGGGGAGCCAATCGTCCCCCTCAGCTTGCTCCTTTCCCAGCAAGCTGAGAGGAGGATATTCCCATCCCAAGCACAGGCTTGTTGATACAGGATTCAACTCACTGCATTCCCAAAAATCTCCTCTGCTCTCTCCACCCAGGCAGGGTGAAATGTAGCAAATGGTATTTCAGCAGCACAGGGAGAGCTGATGCCTTGATTTATGTGTCTGCTCCTTGGGATACCTTGCCAGCAATATTAAAAGCAAGATTTTGGACAACTTTCAGGATTAAAAATTAACTGGAGGTTGTCCAATCTCTTTTTATTAGGCAATGTCTCTCCCAAGGCTGCTAAGCTAATACCAAATTGTCAGATTGCCCAAAATTTCAGATGTCTCGGAGTAGGGATTTCACAGGTCTGTGCAGAGTTACTTAGTGAAAAGTGCAGCCTTTGTGTTACAGAGATTTTTGAAATGTTGGATTGACAGGATCTGGCAGGGGAAGTGCAATGAGGAAGACACTTTTCCTGAGACAGGAGGGAAGATTTTGAGAGAGTCTGAAACCCAGTCAGGTTTGCTGCAGGTGTCGAAACATCACCTGCTTTGAAAATCCTGTGGTAGCACCAGTGGGATCCCTGAGCATTCCTACAAGTGCTGAACCATGCAAGAGGTGAAGTGCCATCCATGGATTTCCTTGGCATGGCTGTGGAAGGGGGATCCATTTTATTAGGGGGCTGATGGACATATCTGGGGTTCTAACACCAGGGTATAAATGACATTCCTCATAATTTGGGATCATGCTCTGGTGGGATCCACCACCAGAGTGGTGGCAGGGATGAGGGGATCCTTTTGCCAGGCTAAAACTGGGAAAAAGAGAGCTGCCAGATCACCCCTGTGCCTCAGGTGCATGCCTGACCCTGCTAAAAGTAGAATTTGGGGTGTTTTCTTTGAATTGAGGGTTTCCACGGAGAATTTTGGTGGTAATTATGGGGATAAAAAGGACTGAAATGAAGGGAGATATGCTGTCTGCTCTGGAGGCAGTGGCCTTACAGCAGCCCTGTGGAAGTCCCAGAGCAGCATGGATAGCTCTGTCCAAATGCTTGTTGGACAAAATAATCTGATTTTAAGGGGAAAAAAATACACTTTGTGCCATTTTCAGCTCTGAGAGGAGTCTCTCAGCCCTTGTTTTCGGTGTGCTTAATTTAAATGAGATTCTTCCCATCCTCAGAACTGGAGGATTTGGTTAAATATTTGTTAAGTAGGGAGCAGTCCCTGCTGGTTTCAGCAAGCACTCTGCCTGCTTTGAGGCAGGATTTGTCCCCAAAGGTATTTTCCTTAGTTTTATGAACTCCTGGAAGGAATATAATTCTATCTAGGAAAAATCTAGATCTCTGAGTGCTCAGTTTGCAATCTGGGGAGGGATTGGTGGGTGAAGGAACCTTTTTTCCCTCTGTGGGTAGAACAGACAGGGCTTTGCAATGAAAACCAGCTGCTCCTTAGGGATTGTGTTGTCCTGCTCCCTCTTCCCATCCAAGCTGCATGGGAGGTAGGTGGAATTACTGCCCCCACTGCCTGGGGGAACCCCCAGCAGACTCCATCCCCTCAGGGAGCAGGGGTTTGTCACGGATGTTTCACAGTGGAGTGCAGATTCCTGTTTCCATTTCCCTGCTGCTCGGGATCCAGTGCCTGGATTGCTGGTTTGGCCTGTTCTGTCCTGGTGGGGAAGTTATTTCAGCATCCCTCCTCAGTGCAGTCATCTGGAAACATCCCTGCTCCCCAGGCAGCTCCTTAGCATCCAGCATGACGTGGTGCTGGCTCAGGGCTCAGCCATCCCTGGTGCCAAGATGCAAGAGGAGAGGAAAATACAACTAAAGGTTCCTGGGTTGAGATAAGGGATGGGAGAGATAAGGAAGGGGGGGGAGATCACTCACTAAATACCATCACAGGCAAAACAGACTCCACTTGGGGCTATCAGTTTAATTTATTCCTAATAAAATCAGAGCAGGGTAATGAGAAGCAGAATAAATCTTAACAAACACCTTCCCCACCCCTCCCTCCTTCCCAAGCTCTACCTGTTCCCCCTCATCCAACATGGGGGAAGCTTTTCAAAGAAGCCCTTTAGGCCGCCACTACCAAAAGCTGGCCATGCAAACCCAATCCATCAGGGGGGCAAGGATGCTGCTGTTCCTCCTCTCTCCCAGTCCTGGGCTGCTGTGGGCAGGGAAGCCTCTTCTGGGAGATCAGACCATGCTGGATGTGTTGTCCCCGCTCAGAAGCGCTGCCAGACCCACCTGAGGGTCGGGATGGGCGGGTTCCAGAGGTTCCCACTCTCCACATACCCTTCAGCCTCATCCCTTGGCACCACTCCCAACCCTCCTTCCCTCTCCCTCGAGCAGGTTCGGCGCGGACGTGGACGTGAACCACCAGCTGGCCCCGCGCGGGCCCGGCCAGGCGCTGCGGCCGCTGACCACGCTCGTGGTGTGCCCGCTGTACATCAGCGCTGCCTACCACAACCTGCCCTGCTTCCGCCTGCTGCTCCAGGCCGGAGCCAACCCGGATTTTAACTGCTGCGGGCCCATCAACGTGCAGGGCTTCTCGCGGGGCTCGCCCGTGTGCGTGCTGGAGGCCGTGCTGCGGCATGGCTGCGAGCCGGCCTTCGTCCGCCTCCTCATTGACTTTGGAGCAGATCTCAACCTCGTCAAGGTGGAGGCCTTGGGAGGTGAGGCCACGGGGAGGGTCAAGGTGAACCCCGAGGCGCTGGAGGTGTTCAAGGAGGCGAGGGGTGAGTGGGTTTGAGAGCCCGGAGCGGCGCTGTGGATGTGGGAGAGCTCTTTGGAGGGGCTGTTTGGAAGTGAAGGTGCTGCTGGGGGTGGTGGGGTGGGTGTTGCTGTCCTCACTTCAAGGACCTTCAGCAGTTTGATAAGTGGGGTCCAACAGGCTGACAAACGAAGCATTAATGACTTCACCGCTCCCTGTTTTTCCCCTGTTGCACTTTGTACCTTCACATGGTGTTTTCCCCTCTTGAGTCCTTCAGCAGCCCAACCTTTGTCTGTAACTCCACCTTTTTCATCTTTCTCAGCTCTTTTCCATTGCCTACCTTTGTAGGCAAGGCTTAGGGCTCCTTGCCAAGCTGGGCTTTGGAGCTGTGGATCACCAGTGGGATCCAGTTCTCCAAAGCCCCACAGGTGTGTCCTGTGTGACCGGGGGCTCTGGATCCAGGAGGGATTTTAATCTGGACAGGCTGCTTGGGAAGGAAAGCCACAAATGGTGGTAAAAAGGGACAGGAGGAAGCTCAGATGGAGGTGAAAAAATGTGGGGAAAAGTGCAGCACCTCAGAAATCCACCTGTTGAAGGTCATGGCTTCGCACCAGGGGTGGAAGTGGGGTTTCCCTCTTGAACTCCAGAGGAATTTCAAAGGGATTCATGCTGCGGGATACAACTCACATCCCCAGCTTACTCAGCTTTGCATGGGCCTGGTTTTCAAACCTGCCTGGGCTTCTGCTGAGAGAGGCTCACATAAGCTGGAGTTCCATTAGGCCTGGATTTAGGAGGCAAATGGGACTGCTCAGGTGGAGCATGTGTGATAAAGGGGTGGTGCCGTGGAGGTCCAGTTCCTGAATCAACATGGGCACCACCATCCTCTTGTCCTTGTGCTGGAACAGCTCTCCAGGGACTCAAAGGAAGCCCTCGAAAGATGGGACGAGGCCTGAGCTGGCTCTCGGTGCTGTTGTTTCTCAGGGGATGGGTGAGAGAAAAAATAAGGTCTAAGTAATTTTAAAATGATCCAAATAGAACCATGGAATATCCTGAGCTGGAAGAGACCCTCAAGGATCATCCAGTCCAACCCCTGGCCCTGCCCAGACACCCCAAAACCCCACCCTGGGCATCCCTGGCAGCGCTGTCCCATCGCTCCTGGAGCTCTGGCAGCCTCGGGGCCGTGCCCATTCCCTGGGGCAGTGCCCAGCACCCTCTGGGGGAAGAACCTTTCCCTGAGATCCCACCTAAACCCACCCTGGCACAGCTCCAGCCGTTCCCTCAGGTCCTGCAGTGGGCTGGGCAGTGATGGCCTCCATGGTCACCAGCCCATCCAGCCTCCAGCTGGCCCTTCCAACCTGCCCACGCTGCTCCAAATCCGGAGGGTTTGGCCTCCTCACAAGGCAGGATGTGAGCACCCTCAGCTCTCCTGCACCCCCTCGGTGTTGCTGTTCTCCCTCTCTCTTTCCCCAGTAATTCTTTGTTCCCTGTGTTTTTCCTTGCAGGCCGCACCCGGAGCCTCTTGTCTCTGTGCCGCATAACTGTACGGAGAATACTTGGCAAATCCCGCCTGGATCTCATCCATAGCCTTCCCATCCCAGACCCCATTAAACAATTTTTACTCCACGAACACAGTTAAAGGGCGACTGGCTGCTTTTGGGGACAGTTTGGCTTGGGAAATGAGTGCTCTGACAGAGCCCGGTGCCAGTCCTGCCCCTTTGCCCCTTACAGAGTGCACATCATTCCCTGCTCCTGTGGGTTTTTTTCCCCCCCTGCTCCAGATTTAGGGTGCAGTGATTCTGTGTGTCTTATCTCCCTGGGGAGAGGCTGCTAAACGTGTGTGGGTGTTGCTGGAGTAAATACAATATATGCTGCAGCTGTTGGCAAATGTGTAACCTCTGTTCCTGATCTGTGTCACACACACACACCTGGGGTCTCTGTGGCCTTTCTGTGTGGGGAAAGTGTCCCTGCTTTCCTACCTTCCCTTTCCCATCACAGCACATAAAACCACACCTCCCTACCCGCATTTTACTCCATGTCCCATGGTGAGACCAGAGAAAACCCTCCCAGATCCACTTCACAGGTTTGTTTTGTTTCTGTTGTGGAAAAGGGAGAAAGAAAGGGGTTTTTTTTGAGGAGTTGGGAGATTTTGTGCTTCTTATGACACTGTTGCATCCAGCAGCCTGGGGTCCTTTGATTTCCAGTGCCAGGAACTCCCAGAAGAGTCGTTCTGCAGGGAAGTCCACGGCCTTTTGTTGGGATCTCAGGGTCAGCCAGTGACATGGTCAGTGTAGTGGGATCGTCGTCGAAACAGCAACTTTAGAAGGATAGAGATGATGTGCCTTAGGATCCTGGGAAAAATCTCAGGTGGTAATTGGTACTTGCTTTTACTTTACTGATTCAAGTAAAGCCTCTGTGCTATAAGTTTATTTTTTTGGGTGATTTTTCTTTCCTAGTCCTTCTTCCCATGCTCATCCAGCTGGCAAAGGTAATTTTCCTGATGTGACCTTAAAGATCAGAGAATCCCAGCCTGGTTTGGGTTGGAAGGGACCTTAAAGCTCACCTAGGTCCAAGCCCTTGCCATGGGCAGGGACATCTTCCACTATCCCAGGTTGCTCCAAGCCCCATCCTCAGACCCTATGGATTTACCCCGTAGGCCTCGACACTGGTTCCAAAATGTTCTGTTTCCAGAGGTGTAAATAAATGCAAAGCAAACCAAAGCAGAGGGTATTTCCAGGGCCTCTCCAGGTGAGATGCACTGCACGTGGAGCTGTGGGCAGGTGAGGAGGGGCAGCTCTGCACCGTTCCCTCTCCAGCCTGCAGCTGGTTTCGGTTTTCCCAGCGCTGGCAGCGCGTTCCCTGCGAGTTGTGCTCCTGGCTTTATAGAGGTGTGAACATGCCTGGGAGATGCAAACAGGTTGTAAAGCCTCTTGGCACCTGGCTGGGGGATCCATAATGGTTTGCAGGAGTTCTCTGTGCTCCTGAGCTCCAGTATGGGGAGGCAGAAAATTAGATGGGTTGTCTTGAGAAAATGCCACGGGGACGGCTGTTGGGGTTGGCTTTTCCCTGTGGGTTTTTACCTGGTTTGGAAACGGGGCACCCAGCTGGGGTGAAGGTGGTAGGGTGGATGTGGGGAGAGCTGCAAGGACCCCCAAGGATCATCCAGCTCCTGGTCCTGCACAGACACCCCAGAAATCCCACCCTGAGAGCCTTGTCCAAACGCTCCTTGGGCTCTGTCAGCCCTGAGGCCTCCCTGTTCCAGTGCCCAGCCACCCTCTGGATGGTGGTTCCAGCTGGAATGAGCTACAGTGAAATGCCTCAGTGGGAATGATGGAGGGTGGCCCAAAAAATGGAGGGAATGGACTGCACTCAGTGCTTGATGGAACTCCGGTCTGTAATTAAAGCTGAGCCTGTTACAGCGCTAATTAGAGATCCCATCCAAAGCATTCCCCTGACCATGGATCTCTCCAGGTCTGAGGATGGTTCTCCCAGCCAGGTGGCAAACCAGCTTGAGGTTCACCAGTGACTTGGAGATGTGCAAAGCTTTGGAGCACCTGGATCGTCCATCCAACTTCCACCTTCACTGAGGGACTTTGCCTCTGGAAAAGGCCAAGCCTTTGACTTGAGAGCCTGGAATGAGGCCAGCTTGGGGACAACTGACATAATATTAAGATGTAAGTGCACAGAATTCTGCTGGAATGAAGTCCCTGTGGAGATTGGTTGCTGAGGCTTTGCTGAGCTGGTTTAATACACAGAGAATTTGGAATTTTCACTGTTCAGAGATAATAATGAATCTTAAAATAGATTAAGGATATTCATAGACTTCATTGTGCTGTCCTATAGGGCCAAACCCTACATCCTCTGCTTGTCCCTGTCCTTTAAAACCCAGGAAACAACATCCAGTATGAAATTTCAATAATATGTGCATTTTCACACTGTATAAACAGCATTTCCTTTTTCCTTTAGCTTGGACTTCACCATTCCCTCCTATGTAGCAAAGCATTCCCTTTTGTAAACGTGATTTTTTTCCATGTTGTCCATGGGGCACGCTCAGATAATCTGAGTAAAAACTGAGTTTTGTGAAGTTGTGGGTGGGAAATTAAACATTCCTGCAGTGTCCATCCCACCCACAGTGAAAAAGGCCCATTATATTTGTGCAGAATATGTAAAGTGTGCATGCCATGGCCTTGCTGGAAGCTTGGAGAGGACAGGGTAAAAAAAGATTTGGAAAATGCTTGAAGGACCAAACCAGATCTGGGATCAGCCAAGCTGATCCAAAGCTGTCTTTTCACGTTGGCTTTCCTGTCTTTGTTGCTCGGGGAGGGTTTCCAGGGCATGGAATGCTGGTAGCTGGGACCCAGTTATCATTTCCTGCTCATTTTGAAAAAGGTGGGGGAAAAGCATCTGTCGGGTTGAAGCGGTTTTTTGGTTGCTTATGGAGTTTTTTTTTTTTTTCTTCTTTTTCAATCCCCAAAAGTAAAGTAAAGTAAAGCCCTTTTTACCCCAGACCAGCCCTTGAATTACAGCAGTTTTTAGCCCTTCCTCTTCCAGTGAGGAACACCGTGGCAGGACACAACACAAGGGACAAAATGCCTCTTCCAGAAGTGCCCATCGGTGGCTTGTTGGCTTTTCCCAGGGCCAGTGGTCCGGGGCAGCAGCAGGAGCGGAGCTGAGGGCAGGTAGGAGGTGCCTGTGGCGAGCTTGGCTCCACTTGCAGCCCCAAAAAGATGCTGCAGTGCAAGGGCACGGAGAAGGAGGAGGAGGATGGCTCTGGCTTTGGGAATGCCTGCATCCTGCTGGCCTCTCCCTGTGCTGTAGCCACTGGAGGGGGCCGGAGAACCGCGGTCCCTGCGCGGGGGTTGCGGGGACAGCGCCAGTGCCTGCCTTGCCCCTCCGGGGCGGCTTTCAGGGCATCCTGGAATTTTTCCACCCTCCCACCAGGCTGAAGAAGGCTCTTTAAGCCTCTCGTTTCTGCTCCTGCTCCCTTGGTAGCTCTGGAAATGCAGCTCCTCTGTTTGTCTTGGCATGCAGGGAGATGTAATTCCTCAAAATATTTTGATTCTTATAACCGAGCTTTTTTATTTTGTGGCGTTTTTGCTGGAAAGCTCCCTGCAAGCTTGAGCTGCAGGAGTTTCTGCTGTTGCTGTGTTCTTCCTGAGGATTAGCAGGTGTACCTGAGGATTCAGTCCCTGCGGCTGCCTCCAGGCGAGGGCACAGTCCCCTTTTTCAGGATTCCTGCTTTTTTCACTTGAGAGATGTTTGTTGGATCTGGTGCCAGCATTTCCTCTGAAGGCAAAACCAGAGTTTTTCCTAAATTGGAAGAAAATGACCAAATGGTCTGGAATTATGGTGATGAAAAACAAAGCCAAACAAGCCCTGATCTTAAATTTTAACACCTGCTGCCTCAATATTCTTTTAATTTGGAGTTTTTCCCTCTTGCCTCTCCATGCATCTCCCCTCAGGCCACCCCAAATTAGTGGCTTCCCATAAGTCAGCTACAGCATCTCTGTGATGCAGCTTAAGCAGGAGATTTATCCTCAAATGGGAGATATCTGTGTGTCTGAGCTGCCAGTTCGGGGACAATAAATGTGCAAGTGTTTAAAGGAGTTGCATGTAATTTACCTGCCCCCTCCAGGACAGACAAGCTGGGATTTCTGGTCCCCTCTTGCTGAATTTCCTGTGTGAAAGACTCACCTGGGGGCCCGTCCTTGCTTTATGGAACAGCATTGCAACATGTTCCTTATTACTCACACCCGTTAATCTCGTTCTAAGATCTGCAGCAGCAAGGAAAAGATTTCTTCTTGCACTGTGTGATGCCCAAATATTCGCTCTGGGCTATGAGAACCAACCAAATCAGTCTCAAAGCATTTCCTCTAGGATCTGTTGTTCCCACTCCCCAGGCGTTGCTGGGGAAGCCCCAAGCTGTTTAACTTTTTGTTGTTGTTGTTCCCCATCAGCTCCTCTGGCCTTCCCTTCCCAAAGGAGCTCTTTGTGACCCCTGCAAGTTGCAACCATGAAGAACAAGAAAGAAAAGGGTTGTGGAAGAAAAAGAAGGAGAAGGTTCTGGCTGCCCCTGGATCCCTGGAAGCATTCCAGGCCAGGCTGGACATTGGGGCTTGGAGCAGCCTGGGACAGTGGGAGGTGTCCCTGCCCATGGCAGGAGGTGGAATAGGATGAGCTTTCCGGTGCCTCCCCACCCAAACTTTCTGGGATTCCATGGAGGGGGCAGTGGCTCCCCTGCCACCCCAGCCCTGTGCCCCCTGAGCCCTGCCTGGTGACAGGAGCACAACCCCCATGGAGATCCTTCTCCCACCTGCATCCAGCACTTTTCCCATCCTTCCCTGTGCATCCAGCACTTCTCCCCCCCCCGGCACACGTGTGCTGGTCTGTTTTCCACCTCCTTTCACTTGTTCTGTTGGTTCCCATTGTTCGTGCTTGGGAGAGGGCTGCAATGTGCTGTTGTTTACAGGAAAGCGCTCTTTGTTCCCCCAGCGTGGAGCATCTGGTGTTTGTGAGCTTTCCAACAGAAACTCAGCCAGCCCCAGCGTGCCTGGCCAGGAGTCCACGTGTGCCACCACGGCCTGCATCCTAAAAAGGGCCTAAAAACTCCAAACCGAGCCTGGCCAGGCTGGGCAGGCCTTGGAGCAGCCTGGTGGAAGGTGTCCCTGCTCACGGCGGGGCGTGGAACAGGATGGGGTTTAAGATCCTTTCCAACCCAAAGCATCAGCCATCCCACGATCCAGCACAGGGAGATAAATAAAGGCAGGATGGGTAGGATGGAGCAGGACAGTGCTGGTGATTTATGGCTGCAGCAGGGTGATGGACGATGTGTACACGCTCCCCTCCCGTGGCACAGGCTGGCTGTGAGCTTTCCAAACATACCAGGGTGAGGTGATGCTTGCAGACACGGCATTCCCCCCGATGGCGCCTTTCCACAATCAGCTGAAAGCTGCTCAGGGAATTTGGGAACCTGGGCTCCAGCCACGATCCACTTGGCCAACCCTGCACTTGCCTTTCATTTTAATAACTTGGCGACATCCATTTATTTTAACATTTTGCAAAAGTGGGGCCTGCGTTTCCTCAGAGAAAATGAGAGTTGAAGGATGGTAAAATGCCTCCATAAATTGGGAGTTCAATTAAGAAACAGTTTTAAGAGCACTGAGCGCTGTTAGCCCCATGTTGTGGTGTCACTTATGCCATTGTGGTACCCGTTGGAGGCACAGGAGATTTAGGAGGCACAGGGAGTGGGCTGGGTTGTTTGGTGGGTGTTGCTGAGCCTGCTTTTGTTTGCAGTTGGGATGTATTAATAGGTTCACCCCTTGTTTCACTTCCCACAAAATGCAGCTTTTAGCAAAAAAGTCTTTTTTTGGGCCTAAAATTTCAGCTATTGGGCATTCTGGGAGCAGCTTCTGGAAGTTTTATCCTTCTGATCTTATCTTTATACAAGGGTTTTTTACAGGGGCCTGGTGTGCCAGGACACAGGGAATGGCTTCCCAGTGCCAGAGGGCAGGGCTGGATGGGAT
>JACBWW010000047.1:5349845-5363319 GCA_020086605.1 Lanius collurio
AATGTCAGGTCCTTTAATTAGCAACCTCCATCAGTGCAAACTTTTTCCAAGCTAAAGCATTTATGGAATCCCAGAGGGATTTGGGCTGGAAGGGGCCTTCAAGCCCATCTCACCCCACCCCTTGCCGTGGGCCATCACTCAGGCAGAGCTGGGGGCCAGCTGTGAAATCTGACAATTGAGGACTATTTTTAACCCCGCAGCCTGAGACAGTGTCTGGTCCCTCTTGCCGGGAGTTGTTCTTGCTGGGTGTTCAGCGAGCTTTGGGCTGGATCCACAGACTTTCAGCTCAGTGATAACCCGGAATATTTCATGCCTCGTGGACCGTGAGGGATGCAGAGATGTCAGCAGAAGCTGTCGTGCCAACGCAAACAAGGCCGGGAAGTTTTGCTGTTCCCACTGCTGGGAACCTTCTTCCTCTTCGCTCTGTGGATGTGTCTGTGCATCAACAAAAGCCAAAAGGTGCAGGTAAACATAAATCCCATGTTTCTGTGCTATCCAAAGGTGAAAAAGAGGAGAGTTGGAGGTTTTTGGTGCGTTCAGATTTCTGTAATTTTGAGCTCTGTGCTGCTGTGAGGTGCCGCAGGTTTGTGCTTGCTTCCCATCAGACAGCATTCAAAATGCCACTGAGTCGTGGTGAAAATTGCATCATTCCACTCTGAACCAGCACAGAATTCACTGGGAAGCCTCAGCTGGACTTTGCTTCCCAGCTATGGTGTCCATCCAGCTAAAGGAGTAACTTCTCCCAGAGGGTGCTGGGGCACTGCCCAGGCCCCCCAGGGAATGGGCACGGCCTCAATCCTGTCAAAGCTCCAGGAGTGTTTGGACAATGCTCTCAGGCACAGGGTGGGGTTGTTGGGGTGTCTGTGCAGGGCCAGGGGCTGGATCTGGTCATCTTTGAGGGTCCTTTCCAGTTCTGGAGATTCCATGACTCTTTTCTCTGGCATGAAAAACACTTCACCCGGCTTTGAAGTGCCCGATCTGGTTAGCAGGGGTCAGATGTTCAAACACAACTGGGGATATTTTATGGGCTGATTAAATCAAGGCATCTGGCATGGACGTCCTCCTGCAGATAGGTTTCCATGGAAAACAGTTCCCGTGCCATGAATGTCACTCGGAGAGTAGATTACAAATCAGATGGGTCTCGTGTGCTTCCCGAGACCACCTCCCTTTAAAACGAGGCGTGGGCTCCCAGATGGAGCTGGTTCCACAGCCCAGGGTGCTGCTCAGGGGTCAGGCCCACGGCTCCCTCCTCCTGACGAGATTCCCAATGTCCCTGTGCAGGTGACTCCAGCATTTTGCCTTCCCAGTGTCTGAAGCTGCCTCCTGCATCCAGCAGCCACCTGGGATGGAGCAATGAGCTCCCCGGCTTGACATGCCTCGGATCCCATGGGAACATCCAAACCTGGGAGCAGCCAGACCCATTTTCTCCTTGAATTCAGGGTTTTTCCTTCACAACTCCGTGCCCAGACTCCCCGAGTCCAAGCTGGTCCCTGTGGACGAGTGCCACGTCTGGTGGCTGATTCACCGCCGGCAGGAATGCGCCGTGCCGGCGTGTGGGAAGTCCAGGCTGGCGATTCATTTCCCTGCAACTGCCGGGCAGTGACGTTGGTTCAGCCCCACTGGGGACAGGGAGAGAGGATTTTTCACCAAATGGCCCCAAATGTTGGAGTCCCCACGTGTTTCAGCTCTTACTCACCCTCTCTTACAGAGAAGTAGCCGCTCAAAGGGTGGGTCAGAGCCTCCCTTCGTGCAAGGTGACGTCGCCCACTGGAGAAGCAAAACCTGTTTGTACCAGAAGATTTTAATTAGTTCAGGACTTCCAAAGCCCAGTGAGAAACTGGATTTGGGCAAATTTTATTTTGCTGTCTGAGGCAGCACTGCACCTTTCACTCTGGATTTTTGCCCCTCTATTCACCTGCACAGCTGACGAGGAGCCGTGGCTTGTGGGCACTTGAGTTTCTGAGCAGCCTGGACACAGCAGGTGCCCAAGCAGTGCTGAGAGCCCCGTGCTGCAACACAGAACCAGGGGATGGAGGGGCCCTGGGGTTTTTGGGTCTCCAGGCAGATGAGGGACAGGCAGAACTTGATTTTTGGGTACGTTGTGGCTCGTGGGACTTGTGTCAGGCTGGGATTCAGCGGGAGCAGCTCTCTTGCCGGTGCTGCCAAGATCCAGGAGTTAATTCTTATTCCATGAGAAGGCCAGAGCTCACATCCAGCCAGTTCCCTGGGGTGCAGGGAAAGAAACGCTCTGAGAAATAAACACAGACACAAACAAACAGCAGACTTGGCGTGCGGCTTCGCAGGCAATGGGAATATCTTTTAGATTCCTGCCGCGGTAATTGGCCTGCAAGGAAGCTTCCCTGCTCTGCCCTTTGGCTCCCAGGGAGGCTCTGCTTGCCAAAATGCTTTGTGGTCCCTTGAGCTGTGCCTGGGCTGGACTCTGTTCTTCTGCCCAGCCCAGCCCGGCGCTCTCCCGCACGCTCGCCGTGTTCCCGGTCTAACCTATTCCCAGGGATGTGTGCTGAGCCTCCTTCCCAGGAGCCCCACCCTCTCCTCGTGCATTTTGTTCCAATTCTTGGTGCTCCTCACAAAAAAAGCTGCCCCAAAATCTCCCTTGCTCCTGCTGAAGTTGTCCTTTCTGTGGGGTCTTTCCCGTGTTGCTGGGGTAGGATCTGATCCCACCTGCAAGCCTTGGTTTGCATCGCTCCACACCTTCCTGGAAATCCAAGCCCAAATCCCTGATCTTACCTGCACTGAAGAACGCACCAGAGCCTGGGTGCTTTCCCCCCCTCTGCAAGGTAAACATGCCAGCGTTTTCCAGGCTCCCAGGTTTCATGGGAACGTTGAAAACCCCATCTTTTTGAGCTGCTTCATTTCCCCCCCACCCCGCAGCGCTGCAACTGTTTTTAGAGCTCTAAAATGCTGCCAATTTTCTCTCCTGGATCAGGAGGGAGAGGAATTTTGCTCTGTAGCCCCCAGACTGCAGCATGGCAGCAGGTGGAGCTCAGCACGGCTCTGTCATTCCGTGTGTTGCCACAGGGAACATCCCTGGTGTGTGGCGGGCTGGGTGCTGTTGACAAAGCTCCTTTCAAAATCCAATTTCCAGTCTAAATGGAAGCTTGACCAAGAAAAACGGATTTTTAAGTGGGAGTAAGAAGCATCGAGCTGTGCAGAGTCTCGTAAGTACTCACTTTGGGAAACCAACGGCTGGTTTGCAGCTTAGGCTGGAGATGCTTTTAAAAAATCCATCATTCAGCCACAGTGAAAGGCACTTTAATTCTCAGGGATCCTCCTTCAGGCAGGGACAGTTTTCCTGAGGATCCTCTCTGCATCCCCAAAGCTTGACCTTGCTTCATGCCAAGCAGGGAAAGTGACACCCTATGGTTTTTGAATTAGAAATGGAAAATCCATACTGTTTTGGAATAAACAGCACTGGCCATTAGAGAGTCTATTTGGTTACCATTTGGTTACAACTGCATCAGGAACAGCTCCAGTGGAAAAAAAAAAAAAAGAGGCAGCAGTAACAGTCAATCGTCACTTTTTTTTTTTTTCCCCTGCCTGGAAAACTTGGAATTTTATGGCCTATGAGCCACAATTAGAATTGCAGGCATCAGATAAAGCTTGGCTATAAATCCAGCTAATGCCAGCGCCTGTTGGCAGCTGCAAGGTGGGGTTTGTTAAAGTGCCCCTGTCAAAATGTGCCTGACTGGGATCTTATCCCCAGGAAAGGATCTCCTGGTGGGGCTGGATCCCTCTGGAAAAGTGGAGCATCCCTGGTGCAGCAGGCTGGCCCTGTCCCCTGGCTGGGGACAGAAGAGGAGGCTGCTGCTCCTGTGGTCAGCACCTGCCATCCCAGCAGGCTCCTTCAGCCTTTCCCCCAGCACTGCCCTGTTCCATCCTGCCCCAGGAAAGCAGATTTCTTGGCCATGTCTCTGGAGAATTCATCCCTGTACCTCTGTGTCCTTCCTCACAGGAAACTGTCCCTTCTTTCTGGCCTGTGGCTGCACTGCCAGCTGTCCCTCGTGCCACGCTGCTGGGAGCAGGACACAGCCCTCACCCACACGGGCCGGGATGAGGTCTCTGGGTGGGAAAAACACTTCAGACATCCCAGCCTGGAGCGAATTGCTCAAAGATGCTGCCACTTTAGGACTGGTGAGCTGGGCTGCCAAGTCTCCCAGTGCTGCTCCGGAAGGATCTGGGATCTCTGGGACATCTGTGACCCAGGGCAGCTCCACACAGGGCGCTCCCATCTTTAGGAAGGAGCCCAAAAAGTCTCAGCTTGGATGTTCCAGTGCCCACCCATGGTGTTTGTTCATGGCCAGGGCTGCTTTCAGCAGGAAACAGGAACAGCCTCAGGCAGTGGCTGCTCTTCCAGGGGCCAAGAGAGGGCAGGCATGGCTGTGCCACCATTTGGGATGTCTGGGACATCGTGTTTGGGACCTTGTGAGGTCTCGGTCTGAGGCGGTTCCTCGATTTGAGGAACAGAGAGAGTTTGGGCTTTTCCATTCCTGCTTAGGCACTTTCAAAGGTCCTTAAAGGTCTGAGGTGTCAGGGGAATGGGTGTTCCTAAATCACTGATGAACATGGGGAAAACCTGTCACCTCCTAAGCCATCAAGACAATTATCTGAGCTGGTATTTTGTTCTTGACCATGGAGGGGGGCTTTGGACAAAGGTCTGGAGTGTCAGGACAAGGGGAATGGATTCCCAGTGCCAGAGGACAGGGCTGGATGGCATCTTGGGCAGGAATTGTTCCCTGGGAGGGTGGGCAGGCCCTGGCACAGGGTGCCCAGAGCAGCTGTGGCTGCCCCTGGATCCCTGGCAGTGCCCAAGGCCAGGCTGGACATTGGGGCTGGGAGCAGCCTGGGACAGTGGGAGGTGTCCCTGCCATGGCAGGGGGTGGAGCAGGATGAACTTTAAGGTCCCTTCCAAGCCAGACCATTCCATGATTCCATGAGACAAGGATGTCAGGGAGCATGAGGGGAACCTTGAGTCCTCACATCCTGCCTTGGGCTCATCAAGCCACCAATTCTGTTGCTTACCAGCACTCCTGGACTCCTGAGATCACTTTCAGAATGAAGGCAGAACTTCCAAGGGGCACAGAGCCATTTCAGAGCATCCCAGAATCATTCTGAAATGCATTTACTTACAAAAAATGGCAACGAAATGGCCTCTCCCCCCCTTTTTTTTTTCCATGCCAGCATCATTGATGGAGTATGGTGTACAGGGAAATGTATTTCCTAAACCTCCAGGATATCCTTGAAATTTTTTTATTAGAGTAATTCCTGGACAGCACCCAGGATTTGAAAGCCAGATTTAGGAATAAGATCCACACAGGGCCCACAGTGATAAGACTGGTTCTGCTGGTTGGCTTGGGAACTAATGCACAGTGTGTCAATTAGACACATTTCTTCCCCTTTTTTTTTATTCCCATTAGCCATCACCATTAGCATTTGGACTCAAACAAACAAACAAATAAGCCCATTTAAATCCTGGATTTTTTTCCTGTCCTTCCAACCATGAATAATTACAAAATAATCACCAAAATCTGGTTTCGTTTGGCGAACGTTTCCAGGTTTTGTTTTCTTTTTCAATAATCCCCAGTTCCAGCAGTCCCACCAGCCTCTTGCTTTTATTTTTTGGGAGGCAATTTCAGCTGGTCACATTCCCTGATGCCTGGCACAGCACGATCAGGGAGCATGTGAGCTTCTTTTAATGCATTTCATCTTGACAGGGAACCTTTTCCCTGCCTTTCCTCACGGCCTGAGCACGCAACTTTTCCGAGACTGTTGGCCCCAAACTCCAGTCCCACTGCAAAAATGGCAACATCTGCTGGCAAAGCAAGTTTGCTCCCACTTAAAATGCTGGCAGGACCTAACAGGGCCTTAAAAAAATTCCTTTAATTGGGCTAATTGCATGTGGTTGAAGCCATGTTGAAGCTCAGCTCCAAATTCAGTGTTTGGTTTATGTGGTTTGGGGTCACGTGAGTTCAGGAAAAAACCCACCCTGGTTACCTGGTTTCCTTTTCCTTGCCCCTCAGGTATTTCTTTGTGCTTCAGTTTCACCCCAAACAGAACCTAAAATTTGCTTTGTTTCAAGCTCAAATGGGAAAAAAACCCCCGAATTTCATCTCATTTTCACTTGGTGGGATAAATCCCCGTGGATTTTTTAAATTAATGTCCTGTGTAACAGCACTTGCTGTGCAGTGCAAGCCTGTGGAGGGCAGAGAAAGCTTCTGGCAGAGCAGGCAGGAATATCAAATTCAAACAAATACAGGAATTTTCACCCGGTTGCTCTGTGCTGCTTTTATCTGGAGGCCTCGTGTCAGAGCCCAGGTGCCCAAAATGAAGCTTTTCCCTGTTTAATTATTGGAAAAGCGAGTGGTGCCTGAGGTTATCATGGTGCTGCTCCATCCAGGAAAGGTGGGAGGGGGTCCCAGCACAAGCTGGGTTATTTCATAGCTGAAAGCACTCCCTGCCCCAGGGAAGCCCGTTGGGAATAACATCCCTTGGCTCCTGCTCCTTTGGCAAGGACCTTATTTCCCCATCAATCCCTTTAAAACGGTTTTAGGGTTTTGCCCAAGGTGCTGCTTGCTGATTTTGTGTGAGGACACACACACACAGGCAGGAGAAAAGGTGGAGGTTTGGGAGAAGGGGAGGAGGGGAGTTCTGGGGAGCTGAGAGGGGGATGTGGGTGGGGAAGGTTGCACAGTCTCGGGGCTGAGGAGAGGAGGCAGAGTGCCAGTACCACAGAGGAAAAGGAATATTTGTCAGGCTCAGGAATAACTCTCGCTCCTTTCAGACCCTTTTCCTGTTTCTTTCCCTTGCCCTTCCTTTTGTTTCCTTGCTGGGCCCTCAGGTCTTCCCTTGGTTCCTGGGGCTCTAAAAGGGAACCCCTGGCTGGTCCCAAATGGAGGAGGATTGTTCAGGAGATCCTTTCTCCTCTACCATGGATATCCCACTGCAGGAGGCTGCAAGATCCCAGCTTTTGAGGGAGAAAAAAACCTGTATTTTGGGCCTCCTAAGGTTTTGGGGATCTCTCAGTGTTGTATCAGGTCCCTCCTCTTGTTTACTTGCTGGAACCTCGGGACCTCTCTTGGTTCCTGAAGCTCTGAAGGTTAACCCTTGGCTGGTCCCAAATGTGGGAGGCTCGAGCCAGTCAGGAGATCCCTTCTGCTCTAACATGGATCTCCCACTGCAGGAGGCTGCCAGATCACAACTTTTGAGGGAGAAAATTGCATTTAAGCTTTCTGAGGTTTTGGGGCTCTCCCTGTGTCCCATCAGGTGTGTGGAAGTCCTACCAGACCTCACGGAAGAGGGAGAGGAAGCATTTATGGGGCAAAACATACACAGGGATGTACTTCAAGGGGATTTCCATGAGTCCCAAGCCCTGGTTATCCAAGTTTTTATTTTCCATGGATTTACCTCATTAAGAGTGTTATGAGAAGGTGCTCCTGGAAAGAGAGGAAGGCTGAATTAAACGATGCTTGAAGCCTTGCAGCCAACGTGGGAATGAGGCCAGTGTCTGGAAGGAAAAATATTATTAATAATTGTAGGAAGAAGATGGCCAAAGTCAGAAACATGCTCTGAACTCCTCCAAAAATAGTACAAAAGAGACGCCAAACCCAACAAGTGAAGTAAAGATTTGAGGGCAGGGCAAAGTGCTGAGGGAAATTAAAAGGGTGAGAGGAGTCTCAGACAGGACCTTGCTGAGGGTGACGTTGCTGCCTCACGAGCTGAGCAGCTTTCTGGGGTCAGGAGGATCAGAAGGTGACTCTGGCCTTTAGGAAGATGAGCAGCCAGTGCGGGATGGCAGCCCCAGCCCTGACTGCAAGAGGTGCCAGATGTGGGGACAAACCCTTCACTCCTGTGGAATGATGGCTGTTCTCTGCTGCTTTTGCTGCTCTCCAGCGGGCTGGGGACCTCCAGGGTGCTCTGGTTGGCTTTTTCAGCTTTAGAAAGGATGAAGACTTTTAGGACAGGCATTAAATACAGATGCATCCCTAGTATTTGCTTTAAAAGTTAAAATAAACCGTATCGATTGGTGCTGGTGCCCCAGGCAGCCACAGGGCTGAACTCCCAGCTCCCATTTCCTTTCCTTGGGGGCATTTCGAGTTCCTCCTCTGTGCTGTGTGTAATCCCTGGCTCCGGGAGGGAAGGCAGTGCCCTGACCACACACAGGCTCTGCGCTGCCCTGGGAGCATCCCAGGCATCCACGAGCCACGGGCACCGAGCCCTCGGAGCAGCCGGGGGCAGGGACAGCTGTCCAAACAGAGGGACACCTGTGCAGGGAAGGCCAGGGCAACCAGAGACATCCTTGGCTCCAGAGGTGGCTCCCTGAACCTGCCCTTCTCCTTTGATCTTCCCCGGAGCAGCCTCTGCTCCTCTGTTTCACCCCGCGTTTGTTTCCCCCCCTCTTTCCCGAGGTGGTTCTGATCTCTGTTCCACCTTGGAATTACTTCTGGGAGCTTTCAAAGGCATCTGAGTGTGCCTCTTTCCTCCAGACACTCAGCTTTCCCAAGAGGGTGTCCTTTTCCCCACCCCTCAGGGGACCAAACTGGGAGGCAGAGCCAGCGCTTTTCCTGTATTTTGCCTGTTTCCAGCTATATTTTCTCACCTGTGGTTTACTCTTTCCTACAGGAGTTGTTGTGCTCCAAGAATCCCTCCTTTGTGTGAGTACTCTTATTTTCCAGCTAAAAAGCAGCCCCCTCAAATAATAGAATGGGAGCCAGGGGCTCTTTCTTGCCTTAATCAGACATCCTGGGTCAGGGTATGCTCCACGCATTTGTTATCCCGTTTAATAAATTTGTTTCTGGTTTAGATCTATCCAAAGTAAGACACACTGTGGACATCTGTCTTATCCAACAGCAGGTTAAACAAAATAAACCCTCCCTGGCTCCCTGGGAGGAACATTGGAATCATGGGATCCTTCAAGCTGGAAAGGACCTCCAAGATCACCAAGTCCAACCTGTTGATGTTGACATAATTTTTTTGTTGTTGTTTGTTTTCCCTTTTCTCCTTCATTCATTCAGCATAAAACTGATGTATTCCTGGAATGTCCCTTGGGTTTGACACCTGGAATGTCCCTCCCTTGGATTTTGGGATGACCAAACCCAACAGCTTCTCCAGAGCTTCTCTAGGCATTGGCTGGGAAGAGCAATCCAGCATGGAATATGGAATGAATTGGTTCCTCTTCATTCTCCTCAGATTTCTGAGGAGAATCCTTCACCCTTTGGTCGAGGTTTGTGTGTGCTCTGCTCCCCTGTAGTGCTGGGAGAGGGAGGCTGTGGGAGCCTGGGATGGGATGGAGGGAGGAGGGGACGGTGGGGATACAACCCGGCTTCTGATGTGCCAATGGAGCTGAGAGATTTCTTTTCCTCCTCTCTTTTTCTCTCCTTTCATCCAGCATTTCTGTCTGCTACACATGTTCCCCTTTACACTGTGCCAGAACTCTGACAGGAGGAAAGGGCAGGGAAGGGGTGGGGGAGGGAAAAAAAAATTTTCTCTGTAAATTTTTGTTCTGGAGAGAAAACAGGACTTTATCAAAATATTAGCAGAGCACCAGCTGGTGCCAATTAGCAAAGCCCTGGGTGAGAGTTTTCCATTTACCTTGCACTGTTTTTCTTTCTCTGAGCTGCACGTGCTCTCTCCCAAAGTGTGAAGGTTTTGGCCACCAAGGTTCATCCAGCTCGGGCACCGTGTCGTTTTTCAGAAATGCAGCGTCCACTCAAGCTGCACTCAGAAATTGCAGTGTCCATTCAAAAGCCTGGTTGGCCTGGGGGACCAAACACCATCCTTACAGGCTGGACAACGAGGGGTGAAGGGTCACAGGGACTAAAAGAGTTCTCATACAACTCCTAAAAGCATTGCACAGACGCTCATTAACCAACCAGCATGGCTGGGTGGTTTCCCCATGTCCAGTTTGCAAAGGTGCCAGTGACAGGCTGGATCTGATTCCCGAAACACCTCTGGACACCAACACTCAGCACCTTTTTGCAGGAGATGCTGCTGCTGCATCCTGGACTCCAGCCCGGTGCCGGCCTTTTGCAGAGGTGAGGAAAGTATTGCTCATTCATAAATGCGTGTTTTAAGGGATATTATTCCCGAATATTAAAGTAGAACCAGCTTTTAGAAGCGGAGGATAAAGATTTGGCTGGGAACCCCTGAGCTGGAGGACCAATAACTTGGGAATTGCTCTGAAGTGTTTGATCTGTCTCAGGCCAGCAAACGCTGAGCCAGCGCCTGCCGTTAAGTGGAAGTTATTTTCTGCATCCACCAGAGTCCCATAAAACCATTTCCTCTGGGATCTAGAGGGACAGCCAGGGCTGCTTTTTTTGTTGTTTTTTCCCCCCCAACAATATCAATATGTGAGTGCTGAGGGAAGGAGCACGTGCTGTGTGACAGATTTAGGAGTAGCCTCAGGGCTCTAGCACCTCTCTCCAAGCGGCTTTGCCAGAGTGCTGGAATCGCCTCCTCTTCATCTGGAGGGAAGGCTGGTTTGGGGATTAACAGGCAGAGCTGGTGCTGCTGGAGTCTGGGTCCTACACCCACCTCTGCTGCAGGCTCCTGTGGCAGCTCAAGGGAACGATGTAGTCCTGAAAGGGGGGGAAAAGGGCTTTTTCCTCAGCTGGAGGGGAGCAAAGTCTCCATCCATGCAGGAATGGATGGGGCATGCCCCAGAAATCCTGCATGGATGGGAGATGCCAAATCCCACAGGGCAGCAGCACGTTTGTGTTTGTACACCTGGCATGGAGGAGGTTGAGTCCCAGGTCTCCAGATGGAACCTCCCCATGAAAAAAACCTGCACCAGCCAGGCTGGGAAGCTCCTTCCTGCCACAGACATGCTCCATGCAGGCCTCTTCCAGAAGCCTCCAGGGGCTTTCTGTTCCAAGTGTCCCAAAAAACGCTGCAGTCTCTGCAGCTGCCCTTTGCCTTAATCCCTCAGGGCACTGGCATCGCACAGACCAAGCTTCCTTCAAGGATCTCTGCAGAGGCCTTGGATTTTCTGAGCCCTGTGCCCCTCCCCAGCCTCGTGTCACCCCTCCCACCTCCTCACATGTGATTTTGGGAAACCTTCAGCCACCGAACCTACTCAGTGTCCTTTGGTGCCTCTGGGCATCCCAGGCCTGTTTGGAGCATATTCAGCCCCAGAACATGCAGGATGGGTTGTGCCACCATCTTTCAGATAACAATCCTGGAGGCTGGGAGTACATGGAGTCGTTAAATCATGGTATGGTTTGGGTTGGAAGAGACCTTAAAGCTCATCTCATTCCAACCCCCTGCCATGGGCAGGGACACCTCCCACTGCCCCAGGCTGCTCCCAGCCCCAATGTCCAGCCTGGCCTTGGGCACTGCCAGGGATCCAGGGGCAGCCACAGCTGCTCTGGGCACCCTGTGCCAGGGCCTGCCCACCCTCACAGGGAACAATTCCTGCCCAATATCCCATCCAGCCCTGCCCTCTGGCACTGGGAAGCCATTCCCTGTGTCCTGTCCCTCCAGCCCTTGCCCAGCTTCTATTCAACATTTCAACATTCCCTTCAGCAGGGGGTTTCTTTGGCAACAAAAAACCAAAGGAGTGATGGGAGAAGCGACACCTCCACCTGCCAAGTGATGCCTTTCAGCTCTTGCATTCGCCTGAGCCAATTATTTTTGGGGGGGGGGGTTGGAAGCCCATTTGCAGAGGCTGAAGGAAAGAAAAACAACCTCTTCCCCCCGCTGCCCCACCACCTAAGTGCTAAAGCAGATCCCAGAGGTGGAGCATGGGGAGCTGTAAGCAGGAGAAGACCTGGCAGGAGATCTTGTTCTCCGGTTGTGCCTGGGGGCTTTTCCCGTCGGAGCCCCTGGAAGGCCAGCGGGGAAATGATTCCAATCCCAGGCTTTCCAGCTTCCACGCTAATTTAACCCAAGCCGTTTCCTAGTCTCCGAGAGGGGAGCAGGGATGAGGTTTGCAGATTGGAAGTGTGGGGGGGGAGGAACTGCAAATGATCTCAGCAGTTTTTACAGCCATCTCTTTTCCTGGCAGGACATGAGGGAGAGCGTCTCCCTCCCTGCCTCTGGGATGGAAGGTGGAGGAATGCAAATGCTGGAACACTCCTCAGTTTGCCCTGATTGTCTTTCCTCCCCCAACAGTTTTATTGGTGTCCATAAATTCACAGCAAACATTCCCACGTGCATTTCCACCCTCAGTGGCCTTGGAGGTTGCTCATCCCGAGGGATTGCTGTGTGTCCCAGAGAAGCCTTCCCCATCCATGCCAAGCCAGTGCCAAACAACCACTGGGTGTCACCTCCACCTAGAGAGAAGAGAAATCTCTGGGGAAAAGCGTGTTTGAGGTGAGTGCTTGCATGCAGACTCCTTTTTGGGGCATCTGTGCCTCATCTGCCACGCTCCCGTGCAAACGCCTTGAGCAGAGGCAGCTGGGAGGGAGCCCGGGGGCTGCAGGGGGTGGTCAGCAATCCCTTCCTGCTGGAGACTTCCATCCCATCCACCAGGAGCAGGGAGCCTGCCTTTCAGGCTCAGATCTTCCCTCACAACAAAAATGCATGCCTCCATTTCCCACTTCTCCCAAACCTGTTGTCCAAAGCTCATCCTTTGCTTTGAAACCTCCGTGTGACACGTCAGATCCTCAGGTCACCAGCTGGAGCCAGTTTTCCACAAAAAGAAAGGGAAAAAAACCCAGGAGAAATTGATGCCCTGCTGCTGCCTTTGCTGGGATGTCTCTGTTAACATCCTCAGCACTTGGAGAGAGCCCCTGGGGGAATAACAACCTTTTGGGCAAGAGTTTCTTTTTGTGGCAAATAAAAATATATCCCATAGTAGAGGCGGGCCACCTTTATAATACATAAAGGGCAACATGGTGGGAACCTGTTAATTAATTAAATTTATGCCCATTAGTGAAGTGTTTTGGAGCTGGTCTGGTCCCACCATCTCCACTTACATTTCCATGGCAAAATTATAGGGTTTTCTTGGGTGGACCTGATGTTTTTGATGAAATTCCCGCTCCAGAGCTGTGTCTCCCCATGGAGAGGACCATCAGCTTCTCCCTGAAGATGAGGACTCAGAGCATCTCTCCACCTCCTCAGCTGCTGAGCCGTTTGCAGTGTGGGGTCACTGACCTGGCTGTCCCTCCACGTGTCCTCGGTGGTCCTCAAGAGGATGGCCCAGATGGACACCAGTCCTAAAGTGGGTGATTCTGGAAGAGGAACCATCCCATTCCTCGTGGTCAGAGTATCAGCCTGGAAATGGGGGGATTTGAGGCCAGTTCTTGCATCTAGAACCCTTTCCCTGGCAATCAGCTTGAGCAGAGGTTCTTCTTCCCCAAGTCAATGTAAATCGGTGATTCAGCTGAGAAATCAGTTGATGATTGAGACTGAAAGAGGGGAAAATCAGACTGAAAGAGGGGAAATTTAGTTGAGATATCAGGAAAAAATCCTTCCCTGGGAGGGTGGGCAGGCCCTGGCACAGGGTGCCCAGAGCAGC
>JACBWW010000047.1:5398163-5445321 GCA_020086605.1 Lanius collurio
CATCCCATCCCATCCCATCCCATCCCATCCCATCCCATCCGTGATCCAGGGCCTTTCCAAGCAGCCAGCCTTCATCTCTGCCACGGTGAGGCTTTCCCTGCCCTCTCTGCAGCCAGATCCATCCTCTCCTTGACCTTTGCTGGACCAAAGCAGGGCAAGCATCGGACCAGGCTGCCCAGGGAATTGGTGGAATTGCCAGAGCTGGAAGGGTTCAGTGGATGAGGCACTGGGGGATGTGGTTTGGTGGGGGGGGAATGGCTGGACTTGATGATTTTGGGGTGCTTTTTCCATCCTAAGTGATTGTACAACCCACAATTCAGGGTGTAACACGGCTGGGGGAGGCTGCTGGAGAGATCTGGAGCAATCCTGGCACAGAGAAAAAGAGGGTCAGGCTGTGGAAAGGTTAAGGATATGTTTACACTGCTGATCAGGAGGGAGACCACAGGATCAATGCTTGAAGGGAGTGGGTAAAAAATCCTCATTCACAACATTTAATGAAAAACATTTTTCCCTCCTGCCCTGCCCCGGGACAGTTTTCACAGAACTATCAATCTCCAATTCCTGTTTTTTTGTTGTTGTTGTTTTTGGGTTTATTGAAGAGAAGTCCATTTTTCATGGAGAAAACAGCAAACCCCTGCTAAGCTTGGGGAAACAACAACAAAATAAGAGTGAAGGGAAAGAAAAGAAAGCTGTTTCCTGGGGAAGGTCTAAAACCCTCGAGCTGTGGTTTCTAACAGAGAATAAATCCGACTTATTTTATTGCTCTTAGGAGCCTAATTGCCATTAGACCTTAATTGTCTGCTGGCTTGCTTTGCAAAGCACGGAATGCACAGCCTGTGCTGGCCACTGGATGCGATCATCTGCTCTTTTGATATTCATGGGCGCATTTCCCCCTTTCATCTTTCTGTAAAGGAGGAAGCAGAAGCTGCTGTGATCCTCCTGCACCTGACAGCTTTATGGTCCGGGCAGGGCTCCTGTGGCCCAGCCCACGGGGCTGTGGCTGGAGCTGTCTGAACCAGACACAGCCCCCTGAGCTCTCCTCCTGTTTCTTCTGGCACCCCTTTTGTCCTACTGCCACGTTCAGCAGGTGTTGCTCTTCCTCTCCGAGCAGATCCCTTGGAAAAGACATCAAAAAGCTTCGTTAGGCACAAGAAAAGGGACATTTTGCTTAGGCTGAGTTTGTTCCCTAATTGCCATATATAATGTTCCATCAACAACAAACAGAACTGGCCATGAGGGCTGTGTTTTTAAAAGCTTAATTGATCCGAGTGGAGCCTCAGAACCGCAGCCAGATGAAATTATTCTGCTTGTGTTTGAGCACGAGGTGGTTTTGGGGCAGCAGAACCAGTGGCAGAACAGAGCACGTGTGGCCAGCACCCTCCCTCGGGGTCACTTCAACTCAACAAGTGACCGCTCACACTCCTGCCAGAACGGTTTGGGTCGGAAGAGACCCTAAAGCTCAACTTATTCCACCCCTGCCATGGGCAGGGGCACCTCCCACTGTCCCAGGCTGCTCCCAGCCCCATCCTTGGGCACTGCCAGGGATCCAGGGGCAGCCACAGCTCACAGGGAAGAATTTCTTCTGAATGTCTAAACTTAACTTACCCTGCTTCAGTGATTCCCTCCAAACAAGGTGGGACCCAGCACAGCACCCAGAAGATGCAGGTGGAAGCTTGCCCTTCATTCACCATCCTCCTCTCCTTTTCCCCCGACAATCTGGGCAATCACCAGTGGCAAAAACGGAGGGATTTCCCCCCAACTTCTATTTTTTTGCTGAATTGCCTTTCCTGGTCTCTGTGGGATTGGGATTTTCATGCAGTGCCCATGTGTCAGCGCAGCCCTCCGGGGCTGAAGGGGTCACTCTGGGGCTGTGGTTTAAAGCTTTCTAACGAGGCGTGAATGCTGGGGGCAATCTCTGTCTTTATGAATAAATGCCCTGTCTCCTCGGATTTCTGCTGGTGCGAGGCTTAGCACATCCAGTACTCTTCAGCCTTCTAAGGCCTGAAAATAAAAATTATAAAATAACAATAATCATCAGACAGTTTGTGATTTTCCTTAATAGCATCCAGGGCATGGAAAGCGAGTTCCTCTCCCCCAGAGCAGCAGTGATTCAAAACATGAGGCAGCAAAGTCACGGCATTTCGAGAGCAACACCAGGAGCAAAGTCTGCAGCCCCAGGGGCTGAAGAGGCAGTGAAAAAAGAGAAAAAAGGACCATCTGCAGTCCAAAGTGTGGACAAAATACAGCTTGATAGAGATAAGGGAGGTCTTGGAACAAACCTGCAAGAGCAGCTACAATTCCATGCATCAGCACAGCAGGAATTAGCTCAACTTCTCAGCATTCCTGCCCAGGATGGATACAGGAGCCAGGATAAAACGTTCACCATGAGGAGGAGAATTAATTTTTGGTGCCAGTCACAGAATAGCTCAAGTTGGATAAGACCCACAAGGGTCATGGAGCTCCCTGCTCCTCACAGGACTACCTGAAACTAAACCACATGGCTGAGAGCCTTGTCCAGATGCTCCTCGAGCTCTTCCAGGCTGGGTGCTGTGACCACTGCCCTGGGGAGCTTCTTCCAGTGCCTGACCACTCTCTGGGGGAAGAACATCCTAAAATCTTAGCTGGGATGGACACTGAATCCCAGAGTGGTTTGGGCTGGAAGGGACCTTAAAGATCATTTAGTCCCACCTCTGCCACGGGCAGGGACACCTTCCACCATCCCAGGTTGCTCCAAGCTCCATCCAACCTGGCCTTGGACACTTCCAGGGATGGTCACTCCATCAATTCCCTGGGAAGCCCATTCCAGTGCTTGAACACCCTTTCAGTGAAGAGATTTTTCCTCATATCCAACCCCACCCCTCCCCTCTCTCTCCTGCCTGACTTTATCCCCAGCCCTGTGTGCCACGGGCAGCTGAGATTTGGGATGGAGGCTCATCCTGGGGGGATCTGACGGATTTTAGCCAGGCTGTTGTGTTGCTGGGACAGGGGTTGGACAACCTCTTTGTGTCATTCCTCAAGGAACCTCAACCTTCCTGACTGACTGACTTTATCCTGGCACTAAAAACCCCACAATTTATGGGGATTTCACGCAGCTGGCTCTGCCTTCTTCCCTTTTACATTTATTTCACATTTTAGAGGCATTATTTTGGGTTTTACAACGAGCAATCTCCCTCTCTCACCATGCAGTGCTTTGGATTTTTGGCAGCGTGGCCGAGTCATCGTGGGGGAAATGCTCCTCTCTGGAACAAAAGGGGGGAAATGTGCACATCCCACGATGGGCAAAGTCTCTGTAGCACATCTGGGAACATCCCTTTGCCAGGACTTTGCCAGGTTTTCCACATGGGATGTACACTGTGATGGCAACACACCCCCTGGGCTTGACAGCAACATGGTGGTGGCTCGTGGGAAGAGTTGAGGTGTGCAGAAATTGCCAGGACAGTGATTTTGGGTTCACACATGGGAATTCTGCTCCATTGCAGCCTAAAGCTCCAAGCTTGCATCCCTCAAACTGAAAGGAAAAGAGGAAAGTGCCAGAAATGAAGAAATAATAAAGATGAACACATACAGGTCCTGGGATAAATTAACTCTCTATTCTTAGAGCTGTTCCCAGCTCCCATGGTCACTTCCATGGTTTCTGCTTCCATGGTCACCCCCGTTAGCCAAGTAAAAGATTTGCATGGGAAGTTTCCATCAGGGCTAATGCAAGTCATAGGTGGCAAGAGGGAAGAGAAGAGCTGGGTGAAAGAGTGTGTGCCATGAAAAAGTGGGATACTCGGGTGGAAAGATTGGAATTTTGGAAAAGTTTCTTCACAGAAAGTGGTGGAGTGACCTTTTTTTTGCCCTGGTGGGTTAAAAGCTGTGTGGATGTGGCACTTGGGGACAAGGCTGGTGGTGGCCTTGGCAGTGCTGGGAGAACATTTGGACTTGATGATCTTCAAGGGCTTTTCCCACCTAAATATTTCTGTAATTCTAAAAAGGAAGGGGAAAGGGGGCAAAGGGACAGTGATGGCCATGGAAACCCAGCGGGTTAACCCCCCCAGGAAGCAGCAGCAGCCATGCTCATCCCACTTCCCTGACTGCTGCTTTTTCCTGCCCTTCAGTTTATCCTCAGCCACATCACATGAAAGGATCACAGAATGTCCTGTGTCAAAAGGGACCCACAAACATCCTTGAGTCCTGGCCCTGCTCAGGACAGCCACAATGAAAGCTGAACAGCCTCTACTTTTTTTCTCAAATATTTTCTCCAGGCACTTTCCTGGATCCTCGCTCAGGTCAGGACAACAGGTAACCAAAATGAGATTTGCTGCTGGCATACACAAATGTCCCAAACTGCAACCACTTCCAAAAGTTTTTAGATTAAAGCCCTTGTAAATATCTTTCCATCCCTAAAATCAGGACAGCTTCTGAGGGAGACTGCAGCCTGCCCATCACCATAAGGCTTTTCCCCTGAGCAGATGCCTTTTCCCAAGGGAGGCCATGAAAGACAGCTGTGCTGGGAAACCAACATGCTGACAGCCCCATTAATTAATCCTGTACCAGGACAAATTCTTGGTAAGTGCTGTAATGAGCCAGCTAAGCATGTTGTCTTCAGAGGAAACAATAAAAAAGAGAGTTACAAAACAGATTCTCTTGCGAAATCCTTGCCCGAGAACCCCAAACCTGCAATAATCTTCAGCTCACACCACAAGAAAAGGTACCTCTGGCTTTATCTTTCCCCTGACACTTCCCTCACTGCCAAGTCCTTTAAAAGCCCACAGCAATGTGCTTCCCACATCTCCCAGGCTGGGGAGGAAGTGGAGGGAAGGCCAGGCAGTGAAGCAATGGGGCCAGCAGTCACCTAAATGCCATTTGCTCCCTCAGCCACATCTCTGGAGCCAGGCTCCCTCTGACAGCTTCTTCAGCTGTTTCCACCCCTGAATTCCCCGGTGGAGGAGCCAGGTATCCTCCCCCAGTGCTCACACACACACTGGCAGCCACCACACCCTTAAAAACAGGGTATAAAACACAGCCAAGGAACCACAGTGCAGCCCCTGAGGTGCTCTCCCCTCCAGGGTGTTGGGAATATGTACCACATCCATGGAGCAGCCTGTTCCCGAGCCCTCACAGCTTGGAGCCTTCCCAAAGTGCCCCCACCCGTCATTTCAACTGCAAAAAAAAGGGGGATGTGCCTGTTTTTAGTCCCTTTAACATGCCTGAGCCTCTGCTGACAGAGCCCTTGCTGTTGGAAGGCACTGGCAGAGTCGAGGCTGCAAGGTGAGGGTTGCCAAGGAGCCAAACTGCAGCCACGTGGATGAAGCTTCAGAGAAAAGTGGGAGAATGGCTATAACAGCCTGACCCTTCACCCCTGCCTTCATCTGTCCCAGTCCTGGTCACCCACAGGTCTGAGCCTGAGGTCTAACATAAATCTGATCACAGTGATGGGCTGTGGGACTGTAAGAGCTGTAAAACCCCCCGGTTCAATCCCAGCTCCAAGGCTGCAGCAAAGATGAAAACCAGCTCCCAGCACGGGATATTCAGTGCTTTGGACAAAGTCTGGGAGGGTTTTTTCTCCCAAAGGCCCCAGCACTGGCTAAGAAGGCAACACGGACTGTGAGGGAAATGCTGGCAGTATCAACAATGGTTGTCCCCCCCAACCACAGGCTGATGGAGCAGGAGGGGCATCTCAGCAAGACCCCAAAGACTGCACTCACCACAAAGGCAGAAGATGCCCCCTCCAGGGAACACAGGCTCCTACCCAAACCAGAACCCAGGAAGGTGTGGGAGAAGCCAGGGGATCAGCTGGAGCCAGAGGTCTCATGGGGTACCTCATTTCATCCATTTCTGTGATGGTCCTTTGAACTGAGGTGCATCAGAGCATTTGTTTTCATGTCTTTAACTGGGGCAGGATTCCCACCACATCTCTCTCATCTGTTCTTTTTTTCCACCTGCCTTTTATTTTATTTCTGCCTCTTTATGGCCTCCTTTTCCAGCTGCTTACTATTATCACCTACAATTCTAATCCCTCCTTAAGTGCTCACATAATCACCCCTTTATTTGGGAACCTGCATTCCTACCCTTTGATCCCCAGGTTGTCCTTGTATTTCCTGATCCCAGTTTGTTCCAGTGGTTCCCAATGTCCCAGAACCCTGATTTGCTTTAGCTTGTCCTTCTTTCCATGGGAATGAAGGGAATAATTAGCAGCAGAACATGTGGGATTTTGGTGTTGGGAAGGGGTGCCCTCACTCTGTGAGCAAGGTTTTTATTCCCACATTTACCCACTCCTGCCCATGGATTTGGGCAAACAGCTGGAGAGTTTTGATGGAGCCCTTACTCTGCATTTCCATGCTTTTACCCACTGCCCATCACATTCTTCTCCATCTCCAAGATCTCAAAGATTCCAGTGTGCAAGAACTTCAGCTATCTCCCTTTTTTTTTGGCCAAAAATTTCCACTGTCAGCCAGTTATTTAGGAGGCAAATGGATCTGCAGCTCAGTGGGAAAAAAAACCACCCAAGGACACAAGAAATGGAAATATTGCAGTGGATGTTTGTGGCCGTGGTTTAACCCTCACAGTTCCTGTGGCTCCTGTCCCTCTGGCTGGCAAGGAGCCACATCAGACGTACTCCAAAGTTTGCATTTTCTCCTCCTGTAACTGCATTTCTGTTTGCATTTCTCCTCCTGGCTTCTCCCTGTAATTGCTTCCAAATCTGGAGTTGAGAGGTTCCTTTTTCCTTGGAATAACACCCTCCCTCCTCTTTTCTCTCCCCATGGAGAGCTCATCCAGTCCTAGAGTGCACTAAGATGAGTCTGAAAAACCAGGTTTATTTCTCCCCACATCCAAAGTGGTTTCAGTGCAATCCAGGAGCAGCATGGGAATGGTGAGAATGGGAATCACCTTCCCTGCTGTGGAATCGTGGCCTTCTGACAACATTCTCCTGAGCTGATACATCCCTGTGTCTTCACCTTCTGCATAAAATGCTCTCACATCCAAAATTGTCTCCCCAAAGAGACAATTTTTGGATTGGGAGCGAGTCAACACTTGAATTTCCAGGGAAAGTCTGGTTTTCATCTCTTTTCTGCACCCTCTCCCTTTTATTGCATCTTTAGCTGAGAGTTGTCACTGCTGGTATGATATGAAAGAATTAGCCCAGGGCACCAATTTTAGATCCTGGGCTGGGATAGACAGGAATCCTCTGCTGGGTCCTGAGCTGGATCCCAGCAGGTAACTTAGAAAGCAGCACAGTAAACTGAACACTGGCTGTGGGGTAAATGACTGAGAACGGCCATGAAAATTGTTTTTCAGGGATGGTCTTAACTGGGAACCCCCAAACCTCTGAGTTTTGCAAGTGCAGATGTTTCCTTTGAGCAGGGAATTTCTGTTGGTCATTTGTGTGAGGAGTTTTGCACCATTTGGTCAGGCACACAATTACTCAGCCTTCAGATCTGCCACCACTCGGGCTCAAATCAGCCCCAACTGATCTGCTGACAAATTGGCTTCCAGTGACCCATTTCCAAAGGCAATGGAGCTGTGTTTTGACAGCCCCCTGAGTAATTTCCGATGAGTCCATCTGAGTCACGTCCATGCCCAGCTCCTTGAGCTGCTGAGACACATCCCACCTCTCAGAGGATGTGTCATTGCTCCTTCCAAAGGCTATGAGTCTGCTCAGCTCCTTGGACTCAGCTTCTACCCTAAGGTACCTTAAGTAACCCTCAATTCCTGCAGCTGAGAAGGTATTTCAGATCAGGCCTGGAAGCCTGGAGTGATCCCACACATTCTTGGCACCTCATCCCAGGTATTATCCAATGTATTTTTATTAAGCAGCTCCATTAGTTGCTATTTTTGATAATTAACCTTTATTTGCATCAGCCCTGAACAGGGAGACATGGACAGGGCTCACTCTTATCCTGAAACCAGAATTTTCTGGAATTTCTGCAAGGAATTTCCTGGTCAGTACCTTGATTTCTGGGGCTTCCATGCCCTCCCATGCAGGCTGCACTCTCTTGGCTCCACCAAAACGTGCTCACAGTGTGCTGGTGCTGGGCTCTGCAGTTAGAGAATGTCTCTGATATCAATTCCTAAACAGAGTCATGGATGAACAAGAGATGAAGCCCATCCTCTCAAAAAGGGTATTTTGCTTTCTCTCATGCTGCAACAAACACGGGTGGGCTCAGCGGGTTTGCACCTCTGGGGCTTCCCAGAGAGGATGCTCAGAGCTCAGCCTTGGTTTCAGATGCCACTGTGCTTCAAAACTGCCAGAAAAACAAAACCACTGCAGCAGAAAACCTGGAAAACTGCAGTTTCCTGGGAGCAGAGACAATCCCAGTCAGCTCTTGGGTGCAGCACCCTCAAAGTCACCCCAGGGCACTCCAACCTTGCACCGCCCTGAGCACACACAGCACAGAGCACCTTGAGCACACATCCCATCATCGGTGCCAGGGAGCTGCCTAGGTGGAGAATTAGGCATTCCAAGGCTGGAAATGCCTGATCCAAACTTCTGTGGACAGCCAAAACTCAGTTCCCAGCGCAGGCTTTTAGGAAAAGCACTGGGAGTCAGGTTACTGGAGGCTGCATCAAAGCACATGTGCGAGATTACAGTGGCAGCTATAAATCTGGCATTTCCTCGTGTTCCAACACTTCACTTCCCCTACAAAAAGTTAAACAGTTTCCCAAGCTTCCTTTGGGGTCGGGAAAGCAGAATTTAATCAGGAAAAGCCCCGGTGTGCTCCAAGCTCCCATCACCAGCACTGCACAGACTCCAGCTGGCCTCCATGGCATCCCTCAGGCTCCAGGCTCTGCAGGACACGGCTGCTCCTCCCCAGGGGAGGCAGGATGCTGTGTGCAGGATTTTTGTTGTGGTCCATTCCCAGCCAACAGCCCCCAGAGGAGACACAGGTACCCCCAGGATGGTCCACACCTGCAAACCCACTGTTCCTAAAGCATGAGGCATTTTAAGGGCAGAATGATGCCCTTAGTGTGGAGCTGTTTTGACAGGCTTTCCAAACCCTTCGAGCTCTGCAAAGTACAAAATGGCAGCATTTGAAGGTGACTGAAGGATGCTGCACTCACTGATGGCATGAGCAGGAATTTCTCAGGGTCTCTGAATGGACAAAACCTGCCTTGAGAGAGGGACTGAGAGGTGTTGGCAGCTCTGCCCCTCCCTCCCACCAAGGTGGGAAGACACCGGTCTGAGGGGTTTTGTAATGAGGCAGCCTGAGAGCCAGCCCTAAGCTGCTGCCATGGCCTCGGGCTGCTTCTCAACCACTCACTCCCTACAGCATCCTTTAAGTGCCTCCCACCTGCCCCAAGGCAAGCCCATCCCTCATCCCTGTCACACACAACTGCTCATCTTAATAGCTCCAAAGCCTGGAGCTAATGAAAAAAACCCACATCTCTCCATTATTAAAAAAAAAACACCCCAAAACATGCAACCCCTCGGTGGCTGCCCTCTCCACATGACCATTTTTATGTGCTTTGCAAGAGCTGCTTCCTACTCTGCCCCCAGCTCCCAGAGCTGAGGCCTGGGGCAGAGCCTGGCCCATCCCACAGGGGCAAAATTCTCATTTCCTACACAGAATCCACAATGAATTGCTCTGTTTCTGTTAGAAAGAAAATGTTTCAGCTCCCCATGGTTGGTTTTGGTAGCATTCCCTGAGAACCAGGGACATTTCAGCTGTTTTGGGGTGTGTTTCACACAAGGGAGAAAGGCAATTTTAGGGAATGGTTTATTCCCTGCCATGGGGTGGGTCAGGCCTGGCATCTCCCCAGTCCATTGGGGTGAAAATGGAGAGCTGAGTGGATCAGTATTTCCAGTCCTTTGGGAGTGATTTTTTCCCAGCCCTTTGACCCCCGTTCCAAGGGGCTCCATGTCTCACCCAAACTGCTCCCCTCATGCCTGATCCCTGTCAATCGAACCACCTGAGATGTCACACACGGAACAAAAACCCCGTGGGAGGGAGCTTAGAGGGCTCTGAAGGAAGGAGCTGGGCACACCAAACTGCACCAGAGAGATGGTCAGAAGTCCACCTCACCTCTTCATGCCTGAGTGATGCACCCTCCCTTTCCCCCCATGCTACAAAACATGGGAGCCTGAGGCAAAGAATTTCCCAGTTTGCCACCATTTCAGGTGAGATTCGGGCACGTCCCTCCTCAGCCTCCTCAGAACGTTCACCTTTGCACCTGGGCAGGGCTGGAGCAGTTCCCTGATCCTGGGAGACTTCCCAGCTGCCTCCTGCCCCTGCTGTCCTGGCTGTGCCCAGGGGAGAGGTGTGGGAACAGCTCGGGGACAGGGAATTTTACACCCATTAAGGGGCTCACCCAGAGTTTTATGGGGCTCTGGTTTTAAGGCTGGGGAGAGCCTGCATTTGATGTGGAACACAGAGCCTGCAGGCACCGTTTCACCTTTTCCCTCCTGCTCCCATGCCAGTTATCCCCTTGCCTTCGATGTCTCCCACGCCCTCCAATGGAAAAAATTCCCAAGGGATGCTCCATTAGGGAAGCAAGGCCAGAGATAAAACTGCTCTCTTCAGATTGTAAACATCCCAGGGCAAAGAGGGAAATTTTCCAACTTCCAGGCCTCTTTGGCTTCTCCACTTTTCAGCTCACCGAGCAATTTACAGCAACACTAATTGTGTGTTTTCCCTGAGCTGGGAAAAGTTATAGGCCAATTATTTCTCCTCCACCTCTGTGATGCCTGCGAATTACTGAAAGGAAAACTGTGAAGGAAGAAGCCAAATCTTTTTGACTAAGCAGCAAAGCACCATCATTCCTTAATGTTCATTAAAAAAAAAAAAATTCAAACTATAAGCAAGGAAATTGAGTGTAGAAAGTTTTATGCCGCTGTGGTTTCAGCACAAAAAGAGGTAAACTGATGCCTTCATCATCCCCAACTGCTGCTGTCCTTATAATTTAACTTCCAATTTATGGAACAGATTTCTTCTGAGTGGCAAGGATACGGTTTTATTCCCATCAAAACTTGGAAACCCTACCTGTTCCCGTCCTAGGATCTTTTGGGACTTGAAAGAAGGTCCCAGCTTCAGAGAAGATCTGATTTATAAAATGCAGGTGTACTTGAGAATTAGCTTAGATATCCACCCTATTTCAAAGCTCAAAGTTTTAGAAAGAAAATTGGGGATTTGCACAAAACCAGGATGCCAGCTCCTTACTCAGAGTGAGAAATCCAGATCTGCCTTGAGGGAATTGGAATTTTAATCCTCAGAGCTGAGTGACAGAGAAGGGAAGGGTGAGGGAACACCTCATGTCTGCCACAAGGTCTGTGAACTGGTGTCTCCCAAATCCATTTCCTTTTACACTGAGGAATTACTCTGATTTACAGCCAGACCCAGTCAAATGGGCTTTGATGATTGGTATAGAAATGTCACTGCATAAAAAGGATTGGAATTCACTACAGACACTCCCTTGGAATGCTGACCCATCGGAAGTGAGCAGTGTGTGGTTACAGTGACAGGCAAACAAACTCCCCAGCAGTTCTGAGGAACAATGACAGCAGAATGTAACGTAAATAATGTCATTAATATGGCCTGTGTTAATTAATATGGCACATGGCTAACACAAACCCAGCAACCTCTCCCTTCCCCAAGCCCACAATCCTTGCCCACAGCCTCTGGAGCATTTACAGCCTCACATCCAGATGCCAAATTAATAAACCTTCCCCTAAACCCACACAAATGCAGAGACTGAGGCTCACCACCAAATTCTTCCAGGTTTTCCTCAGGGAGGAGAAGGATCTGACCACAAGGCCTTGACAACTCACCTGTGCCAGGGCAGCAGCCACCGTGCCCACAGCCACCAAGCTCTGGGCCCCAGAGACCAAACCAGGACATCTCTTGGAGGCCAATGGATGTGTCCCATGGTCCCCCCAGTATTTCCACTGGGAGAAGGTCCCCAGGGAAGAGATCAGATTCTCTGGCTCCGTGGGTGCAGCCCTGTTGTGTCCAGGGATGCTGCACCAATGTGCTTCTGGTCATTCCTCAGCATTCCCACAAACCAGTTGCTCCTCCACCGTGAGGACTCACTACAAAAAGCAGCAGCCAGCCAAGGTCAGAGAAATGATTTGAAGGTGGAAAGCTCTTTAACCTCCTCTGAAACCTCCCCAGCCCTCACCCTCACCCTCAGAGATATGATGGTTATGTGCAGCCTGTGGATCACAATAAAAGCGAGGAGGCCAAAGACCTATCAGGGGTTTTTTATTTTTAATGTCTATTTGGCAAAGTTACAAGACAACAATTCGCTTTCCTGGGACCTTTTACTTTCCTATGAATTCCAAGAGCCACGTTTAAAAGTGAATTGGCAGATACTGGGTTTTTTTTTGTTGTAAGGAAATTTGTTTTGCTCCAGCAACAGGCAAACGTCTTCAGTAAAAAATGATGAAAGGGAGGGCATGTTCCCACCAAAGCCAGCCTCAGGCAAGTGGGATCTTCATGCAGAAAGAAAACTGGGATTGTGTGATGAACTACAAAGAAGATCTGCAGAAAGCTGAATAACACTTTCTGTCCGGAAACCTGGAATTGCAGGCGCTTTTGGAAGGCTGTGGAATGTGTTACAAGTTGTAATCCTCCCAACAGAACCTCAAAAGCCTTGGCTTGTTCTGCCCTTTTAAATCCAGGACTTGACAGCTCTTTAACCAGAACCACAAGTGCTAGAGGTGGAAAAGGCCTGGGGATTATCTAATCTATTCCATGATTTAACCAGGCAACACTCAAACCATGCTGCAAAAGCGCCGTGGAAGTGCCTGCACGGGGAGGGACCGGCCAGGCTGGTGCAGGCAGCACAAGGAAGCACATTCCCCTTGTTTGCCAACTCGTTAATTAATCTCTGAGTTTGAGGAGCAGCTGTGGAGTTGCTGCTGACCAGAAGGATGATGACACAATAATCTCCTCCAAGGCTGCCAGTGGGTGCCCACACATGAAGAATTCATCTTTCCAAGTGGTGTTAACCCACCCAGCAGATTCCCCAGGAGGGAAAAAAAAGGCAGTGGCATTCATCCTCCACCAAAACATGCATCTTTTATACTTTTATAGCAATGTTGCTTTGAGTCTTAAGAAACAAACTCTCTATAAATCACATCATAAAATATATCCAGGCTGATGGTTTACAGGAAAGCTCAGCAATGGCAGGGAGTGTTTTGGGTGGGTTTTTCTGGTGATAATCCACCTTAAAAAAGGCAGTTTGCTCCTGCTGCTGGAGGTGGGACAGTTTATTGTGTGTGGATTAAAAGCCTTGCTCCTAGATCAAGAATTGAAGGTCTATGAGCCACTGGCAAATGAATTCCACCACTACCCCCCCCCCTTGTTTTATTGGTATTAATATTTGTGCTTCGCAGGTCTGCTGTGAAATGGATCGTGGTTTCCTGAACTTTTCACCCTATTTTTTCCACAGGCTTGGGAATTCACAGAGGGACAGCTCAGTTATTTGTGTACTGGTGTAAAAAAAAAGGGGATCTGGGCCTTGACCCAGGATTTTCTGAGACTTCTGAGTGATGGCTTAAAGGTAAGAGTCTCTGGAGCTGCAGGTAGCAGGAGAGTTGGAGAGCAGAGGGAAAAGGTCAGGCAGGACTCCAACCCTGGCAGATCCAACTGCTGTGAGAAAATAAGGGAGAAGATGCCCCCAGACACCCAGCTTTAGGGATGGTGCTCCTCTCCCAACCCACACAAAGATCTCTTTGGAAGGATCGTGCTGGGATTGCAGCCAAGGAAAGCCATGGAATGAGATAACAGCAACAGATCAAGGAAACAAGATCAAGGAACAGATCACAGACGGTTAGGGATCCATTCAGCTCCTGGCTGCCCTCGCCAAGAGACCACAACTGGTGGACATGTGCTGTCCTGTGCTGCCACCAGCTTATGGAGTGTCCCCAGTTGTCCTTCTTGGATGCACAAGGGACATACGGAAAAATCCCACCTCCTTTTGGATGCTTTTAAGTTCCCAGTGGCCTGAAGCAGATTTTTACCCATGCAGGATCCCCTGTGCCTCACAGATAACCTCAGCCCCAGAGTCTGAAGCTCCTTCATCTGCAGGATACACCTCCCAGCCCTCAGAGTAACACTCACACCAAAGCAAGAGCAGATTTGTGCTTTTTAGCACATGGGATCTTCAATTCCAGCTGGTCCCACCCAGGACCCCCAGAAACCCCAGGCCTTCTGCCACCACCTACACTGGGCAGAGGAAAACTTGGTTCTTCCCTGTATTACACCTCTGTGATGGGAACTTTGTTACCTCAGCACAACAACATCAGCTCGGCCAGGGCTCAGCTCCTTTCCTTGGACATCTTGCAGGCTCCTACTGACATCTGTTAGGGGACAAGGAGGATTGGCTCCACTCTGGAAATCATAAAGGCAGAATCAAACCTTCCCATTCCTCAGGTCGAAGCAGGAGCAAGGCTTTGCTTTCCAAGCAGGTTTTGGGTCAGGTGACCCTTGGGTAAGACCATCCCTGAAGCCCATGGTGGCACTAAAGCAGCCCAAAACATGGATCTGGAGGCTTTGCTTTATCATCTGCACTAAATACACAGTGAACCAAGGCTTTTGGGCACAGAAAAGCTGCAGGCAGATGGCCACCACCTCCCTCTGGCCTCTGCTCTGCGTGCCACTGTCCCTATCGAAGGGAACAATGACACATTCCCAGCTGGAGCGCAGGCTCTGCTGGCATCCAGCAGCCCAGATGCTTTGCTGAGCTCTTCTCCATCCCTCCACTCTGCAAGGCTGTGCTGGGAAGATCAGGAGCAGATTTCTCCTGAGATTCCTGGCACTGCTCCTTCCAGCCATGACCGGCAACTCCAGGAGAAATGACTCCCTTTCATGTTCTGGCACTTCCAGCACTGGCAGGAGGGAGGATGGAGGAAAACAAACCTGAGCCTCCCAGAAACTCCACAAACAAACAAAGATTTCTTTTCAATGTGGTTCTGAAGAGAGCCAGAGATCTGGGGAGCAGGAGGAGGGAGGATTGGCCAGTGTTTCTCCCAAACATGGAACAAAACCTCTCCTGCAGATGACACCACCCAGAGTAGACAGAAAAGGGATCTAATTGTGAGGGAGAGACCCCTCACAAAGTGCATTGATGGTTTGCCTTGCCCTAGGGCATTGGGGAGTGCTGGCAGGCAGAGGAAATGCTGCTTCAGCCACAGGAATCATGGAATACTTCGAGTTGGAAGGAACCCACAAGGACTATCCCAGTCCCATCCCTGCCCCTGCACAGACACCCCAACAATCCCACCCTGTGCATCCCTGAGCGTGTTGTAGCATTGTCCACACTCTCCTGGAGCTCTGGCAGCCATGGGTCTGTGCCCATTCCCTGAGGAGAATGTTTAGTCAGCCCCCAGCACCCTCTGGGGGAAGAACCTTTTCCTAAAACCCAGCCTAACCACCCTTGACACAGCTCCATGTCATCAAGAAGAAGGGACAGGCTTGGCTACATCACAGCAGATCAGCCACGGGGGTCTTCCAGGTGAGGAGGCACATCCAGTACCCCTGGACAAAAAGGAACAGCTTGGACTCATATGGATGAGTTGTTCTAGAAGGAACCTCTCCTGTTCTCCCTCGACATATTGAGGTTGTCCAGACAAGAGCTGCTCTTCCCTGAGCACGACAATGATGTCCCTGAGCCCAGGGGTGGGGTGAGGAGCATTCCTGCTGCTCCATGGGCCCCTTACACTGAAGCTGTAGGATGGAGAGGCACCACCTCAGCCATGGGTGAACACTGAGTTTGGGAGGCCATTCAAGTGTTGGTGAGACAGGAAAAGTAGCTGAGAGGAGCATCCTCACTGCCCTTATCCAGCCTCCTGCTGCTCTGGAACCACACTCACAGCATTTTTTTCTGGAGAACACAGCTAGATTTTGCCCAGGATTGTTCTCCTTGGGCAGTGCAGTCCAGCTTTACTCACAGATTAATCCATGTCAAGCTCACAAGCATTGAGCTGGACAAGTTTGTTGAATACTGATGAGCAGCTGCTGGCCCTAACTCAGCTGATCCTAATCCAGCTGGCTTTCTTGGAAATCCAAAATCCTGATTTACTGCCACACATAGCCCAAGGAAGGGTTTCTGTATAACTTAAATACACCTGATTTCTCTTTTTCCTCCCCCTCAAAATGGTGGTGATTGATAAAACCAGTTGTTAAAATATGGGGTTTTTTGTGATGGTGACTTAAATCAAAGATCAGGCAATCCCAATCTCAAGAACACCGGTTTAGTTAAGCTCTGCCTCCTGGCCAAACTTGCTGTTTGGCTGTGGAGTCACTACTGGACAGATGTGATCTGAAAAAAAGCCATCTGGTCAGATAACAAGAGCTCAGCTCTTAATCCCATCATTAATGGACAAGCAAGTCACAAATGAGTCACTTCTACCTCTCTGGCTCAGTTTCCTTGCTAATAAAAATTAATAAACTTTTCTTTTTTCTTCTTTGTGGTTTTTTTTTTTCTTAATTTAATTTATCTGCTCTGCCTGCAGACTGATTAATGAGGTGTTTGTTCTGTGAAACAAGGGAAAAAGGGTCCTGGGAACAGCCTTCGGAGATGCTGCTGAAGAAGTGCACATTGTCAGGGGTGATAGAGCAGAGAGGCTACAGAGTCAATTCACAACTCTGCAACCTCAGGGCATTGTGCTGCCGGTTCCCACTCATTAATTTTCCCTTTTTGGACTGTTTTGATGAAAAAAACCCAGGGATTCTTCAGGCAGGCAGCTCTTGCAATGCAATGAAAGCTGTTATATAATGAAGCTGACTCTGTAAGGGCTGTTTCCCCCAAGAAATCACACAACCTACAACTTGCTGCTCTGCTACTCAGGCACTTCCCAGAGGAAATGGATGCATGTATTTGCATACATCCACTTCAGCACTGGCTGCTTTCTGCTCTGGCTGCAGCGCTCAGCTGCCCTTGGAAGCCGTTCACACGCACCAGCACAGGGAATGCCGCGAACTTCCAGGAGAGCTTCGCACGCCCGGCGGGGCCTGCGCTAGGAAGGGAAAGCACCACATGTGCCCAGGCTTTCTGGAGGCTGGGCCGTGCTTTCTGAGCCACAGGCCCGGATCCTGGGACAAATTAACATTTTCCATCCCCAGCTGTCCGTTCCGCCTTGTTGCGACACCTCTTACCTACTTTCGGGCTGACCTTGCGCTGGGCTTGAGACTGTTCACGAGTTTTTTAGTCATTGTTGAGAACAAGGAGAGAGAAACAAACATCTGGTTAGCAGAGCTGCCAAGTGCACATTCCTTCCTTGTTTTTCAACCTTTCAGTCCCTTTGTTTTCTGCCTGAAATTCCGTTTGATAAATGCACAGAGAGCCACAGGGCACTGATTAGACACAACTCCTGTCCTGACCCACGCTCACCAGCGTTGCCTCGCTGGAACAGACACAGACCCCAAAACAAGAGCAAGGCCCTGGTGGAACCACCCCAACTGTGAATGGGGGTCTGATCCTGCTCCCACTGAGGTCAATGGGAGCTTTGCCACCGATTTCAGTGGGAACAGGACAGGGCTTTGCTGTCGTTCCTGCAGTGAATTGGTGCTCAAGCCCATCCCCTGCCAAGCTGTGGCTTTGCCGTTCCTACAGCTCTCATGTGGGTTTTTTTTTTTTAATTGAAAACAACAACTTTATTGAATCTTGGCCCACAATGCTGGCACAGCCTGACCAGACCAGGTGGGGCTGCTCCACCAGAGGCTCATGAAATATCAGACACAAGAGGGGCCACATGACAGCAGCTTTGTCTTCTTTGCCTGGTTTTCTGCCTGGAATTCCATTTCGAAAATGCTGCTGGAGAGATGCTGGGCACTGCTTAGATGCAACTCCTGTCCTGTGCCACCATCACCACCACCACATCCTTCAGCCTCCTGCAGCTCTGCACAGCTCTGTCCTCCTGGACCACAACTCCCGAGATCTGCTGGAAGTTGGGTCCATCCTCCCCAGCCATAGGGACCTCTCCACACCAGACAAGTCGAGGATGAGCAGCTGCCTTAGATTCCACCTCCCTGCAGAGAGACCTCCCCAGGGGCCGGATCAGACCTTCAGGAGGCTGTGCCACTTTCCAGCAGCACCTGTCTTTTGAAGGACCCTGCTAAGGCAAGACAAAATTTTGATTTGAATCCAGGACCAAGAGCCCAGTGGGAAAAAGAACTTGGAATCCCTTCAGAGAAAAATCCTAGGGAAAAGGTGAGGTGCGAAGGGACCTCGATGTTCTCACCCAACTCAATGTCTTCACAAGGCATTGCTCTCGCTGTTGCTTGGAATACCAAGCGTCTGAGTCTCTTAAAAGCTTCCCTCTGTTTTTTATTTACGTGTGACTGAGTCTGTGTGCCTGAAAACCAGATTGGAAGATCATTAATCCGGGACCAGAAAGCGCCAGACTCATAGAATGCTGTCCCTCCCTGTTGTCAATCCTCGCCGACCCCAACCTACGCAACGACTGACGCTCTGGAGCGGGATTGTACCGGCCTGGAGAGCCTCTCTTTTCCATCAGGGATGCCAAATCCGCGGCGTGGCTCGATGATCCAAGTTGACACCGGCCATGAGAACAATTCCATTTCCTCCCCGCTGGCCACTTCCATAAATGCCAAGTTCTGGGCAACACAATGTTCGGCATTTCCAGCAAACCGCTCCGTGATCTCATTTGCGTCGCCAGATTTATTTATTTTAAAATGCCTTTTTTTTTTTTTTCCCCCCCTCTTGCGGCCATACATTTTAGATTAAAAAATAATAATCATGCAATCTCGCAGGAAATTGGGCTTTCAAAATCGGGACGCGAGGAAGTATGGTCCAGTGGAGATTTGATCAGGCAGATTTTACAGCCCTGCGGCTTGTTGGATACCCTTTTTCATTAAGATTAGTTTCAGTTTCTGGCCCCTGTTCTCCCATCACGAGTCAGGTTTTTTTTACCCAATGCCTTTTCAAGGGAACTACAAACTCAACAGCCAGTTATTAATTTCACTGGTGAATGCACAGTCCTCATCGAGCTTCGATTCTGATTTAAAGTGGTTTCTGAGTGAGGATATTACAGCCCCAAGGAGAGCTATTGGCTGCTCCATTCCTACACGCAGGAGGTCTGAACATTGTCAGTGAAGCTGCTCAGAGAGCTTTCAATCCCTTCTTTCAGAGCAAAAAGGATTTGGGATGAGACTGAGAATCTGAATGCAGAAGGACCTTGGCATACTGGATCTGTGTTGGCATTTCCAAGCCTAGATTGCAATGCCCTTTCATCAGCTGGAAGGAGGGACTACACCACTCACTCCTGGAAATGACACAATATTTGTATCCAGAAACTTGGACAAGTGTGGTGGAACTACTGGGAAGTTCTGCTTTGCGGGTGGAAAATGGTTAAAACTTCCCTCAGCTTCCTGTCAGTTCCATCCATTGAGTCCTACCAGTTCAGAGGGGCTTAACAGCCTCTGCAAACCCACAAAAAGCACCAATAAAATCTTTAATAAAGAAAATGTTTTGGAAAGCCAGTTTGACTAGGCCTTCTCCAAACGAAGGGACTACACTCAAGCCTTGGAAATTCTTCCTCTGTGCTGTACAGATGCCCTCTCACTGACCCATAACTTCATTTAACTCTCCTCAAGAGGAAGAAAGGAATCCCTGCTAAAATTATTAGCTTTCACAAAGAATATTTGCTTTGGGGGGAAGGCCAGAACACGTGCTTGGCTTTCTCAAAGGACTTCCATGACCACAGCACAAACTCTGGGCTCTCACAGCCAGGAGATTCCTTTTTTCCCCCCAAAGGAAACACATGTTAGTACCCTGGAACACTCCATGGAGGTGCCCCAGCACACAGACATCCCTTCGTGTCCATGCTTTGGATTTTGGTGTCCCTTGGCCCCAAATTGCCTTTACTTCCATAGGCACAAAGAACAGGGTGTTTGGTGGGTACCAAAGACATCCAACAGATCCCAACCCCTTTTCCAGCTGCCTGCCCACCCCCAAAAGGAGCATCACAAAGTGGGAGATCCAGTCCTGAAACGCAGCCCAGGGGCTGGAACCCCATGGCAGCCTCAGAACACAACATCTGCCCTCGCCTTCTGAGGGGAAAACCAAACCAGAGCGAGTTTGCGCAACGTGTAATCGAACCCAGTTGTTCTCCAAGGCAGGAGGAAGATGTTCGTGCCGTCCTCCGAGCATCCATCCAGGGCTCTGTGTCCCCAGACTCCACCCTGCGTGATTTGTTCAGATCTGGTCGTGTTTTACGTGTGTTTCCCCCTCATGGAGGTTTTCTAACCATGAGGGTTGCAAAGAGCACAGGAATATTAAGAGCAGTTGACAGAAGAGCTCTGGGGGGACGCAGTGCACAGGCCCTCAGGATAATGCACATCTCCTATTGTTATAATTATTAGGACTTTCATTAAAGTGGAGGAGATGAGTTATCCAGGAGGGGAGGAGAGCCTGAAATCATGCATATCTTTTTTCTGAGGCCCAATACAGGCTGTGGCCCGAGTCAAAGTTCTCAGACAGCCCAACTCATCAAATCCATAGTGGAAGGAGACCCACGAGTTATTTGATAAAATGCCACACTGCGAGATATCACAGCCTCAGGTGTGGCACTTCAAATCTACTCCCAGTTATGGCTCTCACACAGGGTTGATGCACACTCAGAGGGTGGGCAGGCCCTGGCACAGGGTGCCCAGAGCAGCTGTGGCTGCCCCTGGATCCCTGGCAGTGTCCAAGGCTGGGAGCAGCCTGGGACAGTGGGAGGTGTCCCTGCCCATGGCAGGATGTTGGAACAAGGAGGTATTTAAGATCACTTCCAACACAAACCATTATAGGATCCTACGGTCCCAGGCCACATTCAAGTTGTTATTCCAGCTCAGAATGTGCTAGAAAGCGGGTAAGTTTTCTTTTTGACCAAGAGCAGATCAAAAGCCCCCTCAGCTCCTCATTTCCCCACAGCCAGGAGGAAATTCAAGGCAATTTTCCCTTGCAAGACAACACTCTGCACCATGACCTCATTTCAAATCAGATACTCCCCCCCAAACCTGAACACTTCTTAGCTGGTGTATCTGTTGCACTAAATAAACCCCGAGGCTGCTGAAATGAGAGCACAAAGCACCCCAAAGCTGCTCTGCTTTGCTCCTGCTGCTGGGATTTGCAGGCATGCAGGAGTGGGAGCAGTGAGTGACTCATGCCTGCTGCTGGCACAGCCAGAGGGAGGGGATCTCTGGCAGCAAGAGGAATCGGGGTAGGCAGCAGGAACATCTGCTGGTGGCTGAAGCAGGCACAGCAAACCCGTAACCTGTCACACTGTGAGGAACAGGCAGATTCCTCAGGCTGCTTCCATGTCCATTCCAAGGAGTGCTGCTTCAGTCTGTCACATCACCCAGCCAACACGGGGACAAAGTGTTCCTGTCTCCTGCTAGGGCCACACTGGAGCTGGAATCACCACATAGACTTTCACTGCACCTTCCCAGCATAATTCAGACCAAAAATCAGTGTAACCCACAGGTTCCACGGATGCCAGATATTCATTGACACAGTTGTTGTCTCAGGTATCACAAAACCACCGAATCCCAGAACGGTTTGGGTTGGAAGGGACCTTAAAGCCCATCCCATCCCACCCCTGCCATGGCAGGGACACCTCCCACTGCCCCAGGGTGCTCCCAGCCCCAATGTCCAGCCTGGCCTTGGGCACTGCCAGGGATCCAGGGGCAGCCACAGCTGCTCTGGGCACCCTGTGCCAGGGCCTGCCCACCCTCCCAGGGAGCAATTCCTTCCCAATATCCCATCCAGCCCTGCCCTCTGGCTGTCTGAAGCCACTCTCTCATGTCCTATCACTAAAAAGTGCCTCTCCAGGCTTCTCATGGCCCCTTTAGGCACTGAGCCTTCTCCCCAGTGCTCTGTGCCCCCAAAGCAGCTTCCTCCAGCTTCAAAATGTTCCTCCCTCCAGCGTGTTCCTGGCAGCTCCACACACACAACTCACACACAGGCCACTGGCCCCGAGCAAGACCTGGTGTCACCTCCAGGGCTGTGTCCATCCCACGTTCTTCAGCTCTGGGGTGAAACCTCTCGGAATTGGCAACAATGGAGAGAAGAAACATATTAATCTTCCTGATCCATCTTCCTCTAATCCACCCAGGAGTGTCCCACAACGTGTGACTGATGGCTTCTTACCCAGTCCTCCCAGAACACATTAATCACTTTAAGACACATTTAAGCTTTCTACTCAAGAACAAACCACAGCTGTTAAGAAGAAGCAAATGCTGGGCTCGCTTTCGTGGGCACATCACGCTGCCCAGTGGGGGAACTGCCCCTTCTGATGCATATAATGGACATTAATTAGCACAAACAGAAGGTCTGTCATGGCATTTATTTATAACTAATTTAAGATTTTCATTGTTGGATGCATTTGAGACAGGATGCACTCGGTGAAAGCGCTCCTGAAATGAGCTGGTAACTTGAATTTCCCCAAAATATTAACTTCACATTCTTTATCTTTACCTGCCTCAGCTGCTGACAGCAGATTTGGCCATGGGCTGTACAGATATCTGTGCTTGCCTTCACAAAGGTGAGGTCATAACTACATAACCCAAGGAAAGGGAATGCCAGGAGGTCTTGGGCACAGGATCTGTGTGAAAAAGTTATAGGGTGAAAAATTATGGGGAGCCATACTAAGCCCTTCAGCCAAGTAAAAGGCAAAGAGGAAGCCATCACACAGGACAGACTGTGGAGTCACAGGCACCAGCAGAAACAAGGGAAAAAACACTTTGAATATTAGGAAACGTCTTTCTGTTAGTAGGGATAGGAAAGGACCCTGTGAGGCTTCCTATATTCGTCAGCTAAAATCAGCATAATAATTCCTTCCCATTCTGCCCCTGAAACCTTCTCTACCACCTGTGGGCTCTGCACAAACACATCCTTCTGCAGAAAAAAAGCACCAGATAACTGCCCCAATAGTTGGAGAAGTATAAATCCTTGCACTTGTGGATGAGGTAGTTCTGCTGTGCTCCTCTTAAAACCCATTCATCACCCATCTTTTGGCCCATGAAAATCACATGTGCAAAGGGGGCAAATGAACAGAATGTCTGCAGCTTCCCTTCAGGATTCCCAAGGAAGGCTCGTGCTTGCTCCCTCCGAGGTCACATAAAGAGCCAGGTTTTCCATTTCTGCCTGTTCATGTGTGTGAGGACATGGGGAAGTTTATTCCCTTCATTTGTGGGTTTCGCTGGTATTTCCACCACAAAGGACAATGCTTTGGAGGCTGGGTATGTTCCTTAATGATTCCAGAGTGCAATTCCATTATTAGTCCTAATAAAGCATGACATGTCCTGCTACAGCACATCTAGAAAGAATTTTTACATCGTTCTTAAGACTCCAGAGTCCCTTCAGCCCAGTGCAGGCAGCCAGTCGCTCTGGAATACCAGCTGCCCAGAAGAACAAAGACTAGTTAAAAGAATGAAGTGTTTAAATCCTCTTTTTTTTTTTTTTTTTTTTTCCCCAAGAAGTGCCTTTCCTTTGTCTTGCTTCGCTGCTTTTCAGTGAGCTGGACAGATTAAGTTACTGCACCACGAGCAACAGCTGAGTTAGGATCACGAACATGCCTTTCTTTGGTGAACTTGTCGAGAAAATGAATTCCATTTCTCCACATACCTGAGGAGCAAAAGCACTTGTGGAGAGGAATCTCTCCCACAGGGAACCCTTGTGTACTTTGCAGTAGTATTTTATTAAGAGCTGGAGAGTTCAAGGGTCTCACAAATGTAAGTTTTCAATTAGCTTTCCATTGTGTCCCAAACAGTCTCTAAATACTCAACTAAACTTTAATCCAATCACTTGATTTGACTCCAAGCATGATTTATCTTTTAATCATCATTTGCTCAATGAGGGGGGGAAAGAAAGCAAACTTGTTCTTGGCCCATCATGACTCATGCATGATTTTACTGCCATCACAGTTGTGTTTTCCTTTTGGCTGATGTCTTGGCAAGTGCAAGCACTGCCTTTGGCTTTCTATTTAGGTATGATCTTTCCTGCTCATTTCCCCACCTCCCAAAATGCTGAACAGCACTGGATGTTTGTGCTTTATACTTTTTCCCACCGAGGCAGTGATTTTTTTCTTTTTTTTCTTTTTTATTTTTTGCCATCTCTCGATGTTGCATTAATCAGAAGTGTCTGCTATTTGACCTACACTCGAAAACACAAATCAGGCCTTGAAAAGGGGCTCACTCTTTTAAACAAACAGCAGTTTCTGGAAGGACATATCACACAGAGAGCGCTACACCAAGACACAAAGCAGCCAGGACCTTCTGGGCACTTACCAAGACCTCAGCTCTGGAGCTGGGGTGAGCCTGGTGGGATTTAACCCTTCCTCCACATGCTGGTGGTGCCTCAGTTTCTCCATCTGCCAATGAGATTTTCAATGCAGGGCTTTTCAAATATTATTCTCCATTTCAGGGGTTCTCCCTAAGATCAGGATGCCCCTTGGCCCCTCTGGGGCAGTGACACCAGCCCACCACCCTCTCACCAGCAGTACCCCAGCCACCCTCAGTGCATCTCTCCAGCAAAAGTGAGGAATGAAATGGAGCCAAGCTCTGCCCAGCAATGCCAGGAGGTGCTGAGCCTTTGAGGTCTGGAAGTGTTGCACAACATCTCCCCATGCTCTGTTTTTCCTGTCAGGGGCTCGTGGAGCTCGCAGCTCCAGTTTCCAAAAGCTGCCCTCATCACAGTTCACCCAGAACTGCCCAGAACACACGGGTTCCTCCAGAGGTTTCCCATATAAGCCTTCCTCTCTACCTCTAGAAATCTCAAATTCCTTGAAGACTGACTCAAATGTCAGTGCCAGACTAATAGTTTTTGATGGGTCTCTCTGAGTGCCAAGTTTTGAAGCAGAAGATTGCATGAAAAGCTCAGGTTTCTTTTTTTTTTTTTTTTTTTTGGTGGGAAACCCAGAGCACATAACCCTAAAGACAAGCAGCCTTCCCCAAATGCACTGGGATGGAAAAGAGAGGAAGCTTTCTCAAGCTGACATCATCCCCTAATCGACCAGTTCTGCTCGGCATGAGAAGATACTTCCCCACAAATTTCACAGGAGCAGCCATACTGTGCCTGGCCAGGAATTCCACACTTTCCCAGGGCTGGATGCTCACAGAAAGAGCACAGGAATCTGCTGATAATTCCCCTGGCATATTCCTTCAGCCTCTAGCAACAATTTAGGGATTTCTGGAGCTGTGACTGCTTCATGCTGTGGTTGTAACTGTTGATCATGGAGAGGGGAGGCTGGCCTCTTTTCCCAGGGAAATATCAACAGGGCAAGGGAAAACACCCTCAGATTATGGCAAGGGAGGTTCAGGTTGCATAGGAGGAAAAAGTTCTTCACTGAAGGAGTGGCCAAGCACTGGAACAGGCTGCCCAGGGAAGTGGTGGAGTCACCATCCATGGAAATGTTCAGAAAACAGGGAAACATGGCACTTTGTGATGTGGTTTAGTGGGCACGGGGTGTTCAAAGGCTGGACTCGATAATCTTGGAGAGCTTTTCTGACCTTTAAGATTCCCTGACTCTCTTTGAAATGTCAGGGCTTCTTTCCACATGGATAACCCCAGGCAGCAAAGGAGGCATGCAGAGGGGTGGGGAAAGAATCAGGCATTTGCAGGCACTCCCATGCCCAAAATAATAAATGTACTTAGGTTCTTGTTCAATAAAGACAGGAAAAAAGTGCCTGTCACTCCTCCAGATCCTCTGGTGGTTGCCCCCAAGGCTCTGGCTCCCCCCTCATGGCTGTGATACTTGTCTGTCAGAGAGCACTGACTCCTCTTTGATCCAGCAGTGACCTGACAGCTGGAAAAAGGAAGAAAACACTGAAAAATACAGCGGGATCATCATCCCTGAGCATCCCATGATCTGTGTCACCCCAAACTTCCCAGGCAGGGCATGCTCCAGAGTGGTGTCCTCATCAGCTATATTCAATAAATAGCCCATCCAAGGGGTTCCAAAGTGCTTTAAGACTGAATCTTTGCATTTTCTATAGGGTACAGCAGGCCCCTCACAGTCCTTCAGTTGCCCTCATCTGCTCCTTTCTTTGTCCAGATTTGGGATGAGATTTTCTCTTCCAGACTAGTTTGTCATCATGGCTGGCACCCGAGCTCGTTCCCAGATTTCTGACTTATGTCTCTTCATTTTGAAAAGGCTTCTCTGCAACACACACGAACAGAACAAATCCCAAAGCAACCCACCCTCCCCTCTGTGGCCAGCACAGCATCGCCATGACCCGGTGTGACAGCTCTCCGGGACTGCTCCGTCCTGCCCCTCTGCCCACAGAGCCACCCCGGGCATGCAATCGCATCCAAAGCACTCCCAAGGTGGCTGGGAAAAGCCAGGAAGAGCCCCCTTCCAGCTGGGGAGCGGGCCTGAGGCCTCTCCCGCAGGCAGGGAGCCTTTCCCAGGCCGTCCTTGCCGGTTTTTAGTGGGAACATGTGCTGGCTGCCCATAAAGCGGCAGCAGCTGCCAGTCAAGCAGCCATCACTCTGTAAAGCTGCCCGGGGGACGCTGCCTGCAAAGCCGGGCTCTCCAGGCAGGTTTATGAGGTGCCACCTGCGGGATTTACAGTTCCCAGGGAAGGCTGTGCAGGTGCAGCCAGCAGGGATGGGGTGCTGGGAATGGGTCCCAGCCCAGCCACAGCCTGGGCTCCAGGCTCTGCTCTCTGGGTGCCCAGTGGGAGCCTCGGGCTCCAAAATCCCACAGAAGTGGCAGGTTAGTGGGGAAGATCACTAGATTTGTGGTAGGGCTGCAAGCTGGAGCTTGCACAGGTCTCTGTCTCATCCTTTTGGCTGTTCCCAGCTGTGTCTCCTCCCCATTGGCTCTCTCCTTAGGCAAAGCAGGACAACTAAGGAAAAAAGCCCTGGAACGGGTATGGGAGACAGGGGGTTGGGGGTTTTTCCCCTGTAATTTTATTTTTCCTTAAGTAATGATGACAAAACCCACAGATATTCAGGATTTCTTGTACCCAAAGAAAGGGCTCCAGGGATGGGTAACCCACCTCCATAAAAACTGTACAAGCACCTTGCAGAAAACCTATTTTCTACAGTGGTTTTGCAGAGGCAACCCAAACCTTCTGGGAGGGAGGTACCTAAAGTCACCACACAGAGGTATCCAAATAAACCCACTAAGAACAGCATCAAATGTCACATGAATGATGAATTTTCTTTTCCCTAGAGGTATTTCTCATTGGATGTGGGGACAGGGTTATTCATGAGAATTATCTGCAATCCCAGCCTCATGTTAACCCTGCTGGGGGGGATGTTTCAGGTGGTTCAAGAATTACAGCATCATGGAATGGTTTGGATTGGAAGGGATCTGAAAGCTCATCTCATTCCACTCCCCTACCATGGGCAGGGACACCTTTCACTATCCCAGGTGGCTCCAAGGCTCATCCAGCCTGGCCTTGGACACTGCCAGGGATCCAGGGCCAGCCACAGCTTCTGTGGGCAAGCAGCTTTGCCAAGGCCATTTCACAAGGAACACCACTTCCCTCCAGGAGCTCCATGAGCACTTCCACACCCCTTGAGATGAAAGCAGAGGCTGATGTCTCCCAAAAATGGCCATTCCCTCCCAGAAGCAGTCACAGAGCAGTGATTGGATAAGGAAACACTTGGCAGCAGGAGCCCAGAGGTCATCCCCCAGCTCATAAAAGGCTCTGGGAGAAAGGGGAAACCACCAGTGAGTGCTTTTATGAGAGAAAATACCTTCCCTCTCCTGGAGACTGGGTTTAATTTTCTGCTGCTCTGCAAACACCCTGCAGAAAGGTTAAAGGGACTGTGTTCACTTTTAAACACCAAAGGCATTTAAAGCAGAGACTACCTTGACTAGTTTATACCAAATTTGAAATAAATCAAAGTTATATTAACAACCACTCACCAGTGTCTTCCTCCTCATTCTCTGACATCTGAGATTTCTACCTCATGAATAATAAAGGTCCTATTGCCTTCTTCACTTAAATCAACATCCTGCAAAGTTTTGCTTCACAATTCTTGGAGCATCCCAGAAGTAGCCATCAGCCCTTTGAAATCTTCTTGCCCTGGAAATCCTTGCTCTGCTTCTCATTATGCCCTTACATTCACAGTTGTTTTAGGTTAAAGAGCAGAAAATTCCATTGTTAAATGATAATACCTGCACTTCTCTTGCCCCCAGCTCTTGTCAAACCACGTGCCCAGCGATTCAGGTGTCCCAGGCCTGGCATGTGGCTCCAGAGGAGCTCCAGGAGCTTGGTGTCCATCCTCTATCTGGGATCTCCACCAGCCAGGTCCTGGAGATCTCTCTGCAGATGCATTTTTTGCCTTCACTCACAGGTGCTGAGGGAGCCACACCACCACCAGCTGCACCATTCCACCTGGATAAAGCGTTCCCCAGGATTTTTTGGCATCTTTCATCTGCTCTTCCCTGCTCATCTGGGCCCCAATTCCCAGCTCTGAGGATGAGCTGCACAGTGTAACGTTGCATTAGCAGCTATGACATGATGGACTTGTTCTTTGGAGTCATCCCACTTGAAAGTGAAGCATCTGGTCCTTTCTCCATCTGTTCTTTGTCGAGGCCAAGGGCTGGCTGCCTTTATTAAGCAATTAAAGATGATGGAAACATACTCAAGCTAAAATCCCACAAAAAAAAAAAAAAAGCAGAAAATATTAATAATAATTAGCAGTTTTGTCTTTGGGAATGTTCCCCAAGCTGATCTGAAATCAAGCAAATGGGACAAGAAGGGGAGAGAAAAAATCTATTTCCAAAATAACCTCAGGTGACCCATTTATCTTTGAGATCCAGGTACAGGGTAACATTTTCCAGCTCCTAAGGCACTGCAAGGACAAAAAAAACCTGCAGTGGAAATATTCCCTGAAAGCAGGTTTGTACCCAAAATTCCATGAAACCACAGAGTTTGCTGTGGCTGGACTTGTGTAGAGGGCAGAGGAAGGGGGACAAGGCTGAGGAAGGCATTCCCAGCATGAATATTAAATTTTTAAAGGCAGATCTGGATATCCAGATCTGGAAAATCTAAACCCAAACAATGATGGCTCCGTCGCCTACCACAGAGCTACACCCAGGGCAGAGTTTCTGACTCAGGAATTTGCTTTCATCAGACCCTACTCATTAACAATGACCAGCAGCCAAATGTTATTTCTGGATCCTGCTGGAGCTGAAGGGCTTTGGGAGAAAACAACAGCTGAGCAGCTCTTGAAATTGTAACAACACACCTTAAGCAGCAGCACCCCTGCTCAGGGTGGTGCCCCTGCTCCCGCCATCCCTTTGGGACATTCTTTCACCAACAACTTCCAGACAGGTGAAAAATTATCCCATTTATGTGCACACTCCCTCCCTCTCTGATGAGCAGAGCTGCAGAAACCCTGGCAGTGCAGCAGGTCTGGAGCTGTGGTGAGGGTTGCTCCTGTCAGGGATGGGAACCTCGTCTTCTCTCCAGAGACCCGACCTCTTTCACAGCCGGCTTTCCAAGGGGAAACCTTTTCTTATTTTCTCTTTCTTCCCCTCCCCTTCCCCCTCCTGCCTTGTCCAGGGACTCTCCAAGAGAGCCAAATTCCCCTTGAACATGCTAAAAGTAGGCTTGCTGGAACATCTGCTCAGCATCTGTGGAGCCAGACATATCCCCAGGCAACACTATTAGCGGTGATGGATCTGGGAGGGAACGTGGGGCGCAGGAGAAGCATCTGCTCCGAGAGAGGAACCCAGCACAGAAAACTCACCGAGGCATCTGCTGAGCCTCCTGGGCTCTGCCCCCTGTTCCCAGTGGACAATTGTCTCCTCCAGAGCCCTCTCCAGGAGCAGAGCTGCTGTTCTCTTCCCAGTTTGGTGTTTCCAAACGTCTCCTGCTTGTGCCAAATGAGCACCACCAAGTGCTCGGTTCCACAGCAAATGGGGAGCTGGAGAAGAGCCTGGAAGAGGACCTGGAGTGAGTGGTTTCTTTTGGGAGCACGGCTTGGACAGGACACTGGGAAATACAGCTGGGATGGCAGCTGGACTTGATGAACTCAAAGGCCTTTTCCAGCTTTAATGATTCCATGACTTCAAAGAAACCATTGCAGAATGAACTCCGCATTGATCACTCCGAGTTCAAGCCTCAGCTCTGCCACCTCTGACTGGCCATTCCTGCATCCATCCCCTCCTTCCCTGTTCCTTGTTGGCATTCAGCTGGAGCACAAGCTGTCAGTCACTGTGAACTTTCACTACACCAAAATCCTCTTCTTTGGCACACCGGCATCAGAACAAATTATTTACCTCGTACAAAACCAGCACAAAATTGACGCCCTGAGCTGACCAGAGGAAGAGAGACAAACTCTAATTATTTAACCGCTATTTGTCCTCAACTGTCGAACCTTAACGATTCTGCGATTGTCACTCTCTCATTTTCCTTTCTCACGCAGATTTACAGTCAATGGATTTCCTGTTTAATTCTCACAACAAGGAGAACAAAGGCAGTGCTAATGTTTCCTGAACTGTCACCTTCTCACAGCTACTCTGCAAAAACCTCTCCTGCAGGCTGTTTTCTGCTGCCTTAGGCTTCCTGGGATAGGTGGAATTGCCACAGGGGAAAATGCCAGGTTGCCAAGAAGAGACCTTCATAGCCTGTGCCTTATCCTGAAGTCAATCCCTCTGCACCCTAAGACACTCTCGGACGGAGAACCAGAGAGAATCCTTTGGGATCCGTGGAAAATGCAGGTCTTCTGCTCTCTGGCTCTTTACCTGAAGCTGCTGAGCTTTGTCCCACCAGGAATCTCTGCCTGTGGCTCACAAACTTCACCGATGTCTCTTGAAACTTCACCACAGGGCAGCAGGACGGGAGTCTGTGCACAAAGTCAAGCACATGATTCAGTACCTTTATAAAGTTCTTTATGACATGTTTCAGGAAAAGCAGTTAGGCTTGCTCTAACTTTAAACATGATTCCTTTCCATTCACTCATGTCCCTAAACTATTTCTGAATTAATTTAGACATTGGCTGAAGCATTGTGGAAATAGAAGAGAATGAAGCACACACGTTATTTACCTGCCCTAAAGCTCTGGTGGTGCTTAACACCTTCCACCCCATCCCTGTGATGCTGGGTGCCTGCTGCTCTCCCAGTTTCCAGCTCCTCCACCAGCTGCACCCCTCCAGGGACTGCTCCCAGCGTGGTTTTACAGCTGCTGTTGTTTCCTGGTGTGAGACAGAGCACGGAATGTCCACAGAGCAAGCGTGGGACTCAGGTGTGAATGGGAAACCAAAGGAGGTGGTGCTGGCTCCCTCAGTGAGGTACCACTGTGTCCCAGGTTTCCACAGCAGTGCATCCCGCACCTTCCCTCTCCAGAGGAGCAGAAGATCAAGCACTGAGCCATGTGTTTGTGACAGCAATATAATAGGATTTTGTTTGTGCTGCCACAGGACACTGTGGGGCTATTAACACTTCACCAAAAAGATAAAGGTCTATTTTGTTCCTTCCTCCAACCACTCCTCACCAAACAAAATCCCTCTGTGAACCTCCTCTAAACAGCAAGTGGAGAGACTGGACTTGTGGAAGGGCTCAATAACTGCTTCAATGGGTTTTCCAGGAGAAGGTCATTAGGAATCTCATTCTGTCTTGGATTAATTCACAATGTTTTGTAGTGGACAGATAACAAAAAGGGAGGCTCGTGTACTAATTAGTTCTGAGAGAAGAGGAGCCATGAAGTATTTCCTGCTGAGAAGACACGAAGTATTTAAATCCCGAGTCCCACTTGGATTTGTGACCGTGCAAAATTTTCCCATAGTCTTCCTCAAGGACACAACCAGAACTCCATGCCCACATTTGAAACTAGAATCCCATACTCCTGATAAAACAGTTTAACCTGAAGTTGTGAGAATTCCTTGAGCTTGCTGGGCCAGGGAATGGAGGAACTTTGCAACAGCTTCGAGCGGGGAGACCCCACCCCGGAGTTTCTCCTCTGGAAGCCGGCAGATCCCGACATCCAGCTGGAGAACTTCCTCCTGGAGTGCCTGGCAGAGCCCTCCTGGCCAGGGCCAGGGGGTGCTGAGCCGGACAAGTCCCCTGTCCCATCAGGGTCCCCTGGGAGGCCTCGGCAGCGCCGCGCCGCCAACCTCCGCGAGCGCCGGAGGATGCTCAGCATCAACTCTGCCTTCGAGCAGCTCCGCCGCCACGTGCCCACCTTCCCCTACGAGAGGCGCCTGTCCAAGATCGACACCCTCCGCCTGGCCAGCGCCTACATCGCCCTCCTCGGGGACATCCTCCTGGCCGGCTGCCACCCCAAAGCCTACGTGGAGCGGTGCCTGAGGGGCGGCCTCCAAAGCCCCCGGCGGGCGGCCTGGGACACGAGCGGTGAGCGAGGGATGGGCGGCGTTTGGGGGGCACAGCAACGCCTGGGCACGCACGGGGCAGGTTTGCTTTGGGCAGCCACGTGTCCCATCCTAATAGCTCTGAAATGGCACAGAAATGACCCTCAAAAACAGGAAATCCAAAATAAAGTCGCAGCAGAAAGTCATAATTCACCCTCTTCTCTCAACTTTCTTTTAAGGAGGATCTATTCCTTTAAAAAATTGAATAAATAACTCCCCCCCCAGCCCCAAAGCAACTTGCCAAGGGAATGGTTCCTTTTAGAAAGATGAAAGATTTTTATTCTCAGAATATATTTGTAGACTTTTTTTGCTTAATTCTATGTGAAATTGTTCTTTTCTGATGGAGCCTGTAGAGGTTTTCCATGTTTTCTTCAGAAGTTTTCTTTAGCTTGTGCTTGGCTGAGAAAAACACCTGGTTTTGGACATGAACAGCATGTAATTTCTTAAAATACAGATGTTCCAGTAACCCAGAGTTCCTCAGAGGTTATGGTTCAACACATGGACCAGGATACACAAGACAGAGCATTCAAATTTCAAGCTATTTTCAAAATATGGGGAAGCAAATGCCTATTTGCAATTTATAATCTCATATAATTATATCTATTTTAAAGTGAAGGGCTGCTATTCTGTTTTCTATTTGGTTTGTACTTAATCCCTGACTTAGGTGGGATGAATTTAGGCCTTTCTTCCTCCAGAATAGATTTTTTATCGAGCCACTGTGTGGTGAAGATGGGAAATTGCCCAAAATGCCCAACACAGGGCCTCAACCTCAGAAAGCAACAGATTTTGTGCACCTTAGAGAAGGGAGGAGCAGGGGGGAAGGGGTTCAGCAGTTTGTGGTACTTTGCATTTTAAGTTAATTAATCCCCTTTCCAAGTCTGTTCCTTTGGTGTATAGATCTTGGAAAGGGGCCTTCAAAATGAGCCTTCAAAAAGTGCAGCACAAGTAAGGAAAGAGAAAAGTCAGTTAATAAAAATATTCCTCTTTCATATTATGGGGAATTTCCAAAGGGACAGAGTCTGCAGGGGAGAAGCAATCAGTTTACTTGAAAGGGAAAGTTAATTGAGGTTTTTATTGAGTCTTTTCTCCTTTCCTATTAATTTCCATTATCTGGATGACTGGGAAAATGACTCCTGATATACCACTGCTCATAACTCCCTTGACTACCAAAAAAAATTGTATTTTAGCGGCCAGATTCCCCCATTTTTAACTTATTTTAAACAACACAAGTGGTTCTCATTGGGATCACCCCCTTTGGCCGGGCTTCCAGCCCTGGAGAGCTCCACTTGGAAAGATCCAAGTGAATGAGGCTCCCCTTCTGGAGAGGCTGGATTGTTGACTCGTTGAAGGTTAATTTAAATGTTTAAATGACCGTGTTTTCCTCTCTCCCTCGTGCAGATCTGACAGCCCGCCTGTCCTGGGTGAAGTGGGATTAAGGAAAGGCCTTTTAAGGCCCCAAAACCTGAGGCCTGGAGTGCTGGGCACCAGCTGCTCGATTCCCAGCAAGGGAGAACGTGGCACTGAGGACCTCGCTCATTGTCCCAGAGCACTTTCTCTCCACATCTCCAGCACCCAGCCCCTTTCTCTGTTGATTCATCGCTCTTTAGGACCTCCTGCTTCTCTTTCTCCCAGTTTCTCACCGCTGATAGAGCTGCTCTCGCTTGGAAATTCACAAAACATTAAAAACAATCACAGCCCCAACATTTTCCCTTGCACTGGATGAGGGTTCAGCCCAAATCCTGCATCCAGCATGTGAGAAACGAGATCATCAGAAAAAACCAAGCAACACCGATGAAAATCCACTGCTTGGCTTAAGATGTCCAGGGTGGTGATTGCAAAAGTCACCAGTGATGCAGAGCACAGAGCCCATGAAATTCCAGGGGGTGAGACACGGCTCTGTAGATACCCAAAATTTCTCAGGTCTTTACAGAATCCCAGACAGGTTTGGGTGGGAGGGGACCTCAAATCTAATCCAGCCCCACCCCTGCCATGGCAGGGACACCTCCCACTGCCCCAGGCTGCTCCCAGCCCCAATGTCCAGGGACACTGCCAGGGATCCAGGGGCAGCCACAGCTGCTCTGGGCACCCTGTGCCAGGGCCTGCCCACCCTCAGTCTGAAACCATTCTGCCTTAATGCTCTTTATGGTGGCATTTTGTAGCAGGAAGGATGTTTGGGCTGAAGAAAAGAAAATGTGTTTATTATTTATCATTCTCATCAGTTCATCTCACAGCTCCAATCTCTACGAAGCAAAAACACATCAGGAACAGAGCTTTTGCTCTGGTTGATTGTTTTGGGGAAAGTGAAGAGGGGCCTTAGAGGGGGAGACTATGAAGAACCTTTTTACCTTTTCAATGTTTCTGTCAAAACAAAAGGGGGAATTTCATATTGAATTCAACATGTGTATTTCAGCCAATTTAGAATAAAACATTCAGTGTCAAATTTTGTGTCTTTGCTTTCTCACACACTTAAGATACTTGGATGAATTTTTACAGAAAATAGCACTTGAAAAGGTGAAAATCCTTAAAAAAAGACACCTTAAAAGGCATTCTTCTACTTTTACCTGCTTTTCTCCTCTGGAAATGCTGGTCCTACATGTCATCAAAGTGCACAGATTAGCACAAATGGGTGGACAGGGATGCCTTAGGGTTTGCTCCAGGACTGCATCCTAAAGGACATGGAACCATCCAGCCCCTCAGCCCCAAGCCCTGCAGCACCCCTGGAGCAGCTGCCACTTCACCACCTTCCTGGTGAGATGAGGGCTCAGTGGGACCAGAGCCAGGGCTGAGAGCTCCACACCCATCTCAGTGGTCCACTCAGTGCCCAAATAATCCCAGTAGGGCTTTCCATGGGTTTTCATTGGGATCTTTATTTCTCCAAGGTCCCTCTGACGGCAACACGAATTGGGATTCATCCCTCCAAGCTGCTCCCAGCCAGAGCCCTCAGGTCACCCCCACAATCATCAGGGTACAGAAAATGCCTCTCCAGGGTTCTCATGGCTGGTGGGGCAATCACCTCCAACCAGGGCTATAAAGTCCTTCCCCCTAAGCTAACTTTGGGCATCCAGAATCCCTCTCTCCATAAACCTCTCATTTCAAAGATTTGAATGTCTGCCTTGCTTTTCTCTGCAGCAGAGCTTTGGGCTGGACACAGGACAATAATGCTACATCCCAACACAAATATTTGCTGCAGGCACCTGCAGAAATCTCTTTCTTTGCCTTTTGCTCCAGCCTAGAAATCCTGGATAATGGCTCTGGGAGCAAGCTGGGCGTGTGCAGCAGCAGCAGGAAGGCACATCCCTAGGAAGGTGATTTGGGGGTGTCTCCCAGGTTCAGGAGTTTTGCTTTTTTGAATGGACAGCAAACCTGGAGATGCCACTGGTATCAAAAGCATCGCAATGACAGAGCAGGAAGAGCTGTCCTGGGACAGAGCTTTTCCTCCAGCTGAGGGAGGAAGATGAAGCTGAAGGGAGGAAGATGAAGCTGAAGGGAGGAAGATGAAGCTGAAGGGAGGAAGATGAAGGTGAAGTCCTCGTGAGATGCAAACACCCATTGCTGGTGCTCCACACTCAAACAGCAGTGCCAGGACAGGCAGAAATATCTGCTGGGCTTCCTGCAGCCCAGTTCCACCAGCACCACCATGGAATTCCTGTGGGGTTTGCCAGCTGGGCTGGCAAGCTCTGCCTGCTGTGGGGTCACTGCCACCTGTCCCTGCTGCTGTCAAGGAATTGCCACACAAGGCAGGACTTTGAGGGACTCAAAGCTGGAATTTGAGCTTGGAAAAACTGCAGCAGGATATATAAGGACTGGGGCTTGGGTTGGAGTCAAAACCAGGAATAAAATGTGCCTTTGGGGAGCTGAAACCCCAGTCTTGGGCCCTTGAATCAATGAGTAGGAGTCAATACATTAATTGCCACCACTAGAATGGATGAAGTTGTTTCTCCTGACTGACACCGGTGTCATTCCACCACCTTCAGCTTGATTTCTGCTGATGGATGCTGCCTGGAGGGGACAGCCCACCTCTGCCCCCTCCCCAAGCTGCCTGGAGTCTGCCAGGCCCTTCCAGCTGGTGCTCCAGCCAAAGCTGCTAAAGCAAAGGCTGCTTTGTGGGTGGTGTGTTGTTCAATCATTTGGAGGCAACTGGCTGCTGAAATGGTGAATGTGTCACAGAGTCAGGTCAGCCTCTGATGGTCCCATTAACTTCATGTAAATAAAAGCAAATCAAGAGGGCAATCACTCTGGCTGAGGGAAGCCAGGTTGGTGCTGTGGCTCACTTCCTGCTAAACTGAGCAAAAGCAAATTGGCTCTTCAGGGATTTTTCCAGGAAAGCCATTCCTGAATAGCTCCAGGGCTGGGCACATATTTGTTCTTAAACAACTCTGCCTTTTTCTGACTGAACTTCAGCTCCTGGATGTGGACTACGAGGCAGAAAGATGAGGGGGAAATGATCTCTGTGCAGGCCATTTGCACTCTGTGCCAACGCAGGGGAACTGCTGAGTGTGGATTTTGTGGTCGTGCTCCATGCCCACCCCTCCTCTCCCCTGCCAGCTCAGGCTCATTCCCTGGGTCACAGCTGATAGCAGATTTGTGCTCTCCTGTCAACAGGCTAGGCTGGCAGCACAGTGAGATTCTCTGGCAGGGAACTGATAGTTCCCCTCCTTTTTCTGTTTCTTCTTCTCCCGTCCTGACCCCTGACATTTAATTCCAGGATTAAGTTACACAAATCCTGGGATGCACACACAGCCTGGTTGTGCAGCAGCCCATACACCCTTGCACAGATCAAAACTCCAAGATGACTTTGTGAAGACCTATCCAAGGCTCCTCAGTCCGTGAGCACATTCCCAAAGAGGGAATCCCAGTGACCTGCCTGGTTCGAGGGTCAGGCTCCACCTTCCTGCCCCCCTCAGCAGCACAGCACAGATCAGCTCTGCTCCTCCTGTCACCTCACAAAGCAGCAGAATCCTCTCACCAGGAATCCCACGGCCCAGCCTCCCGGGGAAGGGTGCCAGGAGGTGCTGAGCAGTGCTGCTCTCGTGCTCCAGCCCCTGGGGAGCAGCTCAGGGGCCCAAGAGCAGCGGGAGAGCTGCTCATTCCAAACACAGCCCCTGCTCCCAGCCCGCCGCTCCCCTTGCCAAGAGAAGTGAGAATTATTTGTTACACCTTCCTTGCTTCTTCCAGAACTGCTGACCCTTTCTGGAACAATGTTCTGTGCTTCTCCACCAACATGGAAACCCTGGAACACAGGAATCACATCCCCACTGCGAGCAGCTCTTTTGAGAAGGTGTTGGTAGTTGGTAGTTTCGAGGACAATTTGGGGGTGAAAGGACAATTTGGTTATTTAATTTCTTTTTTTTTTTTTTTTTGGCCATAAACCCACAGTAGCAACTTTTCATTCCTGAGCCAGCTGGGGTAGTGGAAGGTGTCCCTGCCCATGGCAGGGGGTTTGGGTTGCAAGGGACATTAAAGCTCATCCCATCCCATCCCTGGCATGGGCAGGGACACCTCCCACTGTCCCAGGCTGCTCCCAGCCCCAATGTCCAACCTGGCCTGGGACACTGCCAGGGATCCAGGGGCAGCCACAGCTGCTCTGGGCACCCTGTGCCAGGCCCTCACTGCCCTCACAGGGAAGGGATGGAATAGGAAAACTTGGGAAAATTGCAGCCCCCAGGTATTCTCCATTTCCTCCCTGTTGTAGAGAAGAATGAAGTTTCTCTGTGCCTCCCATGCCCAAAAGCCCGTGCCTGGAGAGTGCTACCACCATGGTGTGCCCTCAGGTGGGATGGCTGGGACTTCACCAGACCTTCATTCACCTTCAAACCCAGTGATGGGTTTTGGGCAGGGTTTCCTGGGCTGTGGGCCACGCTCTCCATGGGCACGGAGAAGCTTGAATCAGTCAGCAGCAGGAGCTTACAGCAGCCTGAGGGTTGCTGTGCCCTGGCACCTCGGGGTCTGTGGCAGAAGGAAGAGGTTTGCTCCCAGCTCAGACCCGGGAGGGAAGCCAAGATCCCTGTTCCCTGTGTGGATGTGGCTATCCCTGTGCTCAAAGCTGCACCCCAGAGCAGGACAGCCCCTTTGCACAGCTGGGAAAGGAGGCAAACAGGCACTGGGAGGTTTTCCAGAGCTGGTTCAGCACCCTAAATGCCTTGTGGGAGTCCCCTTGCAACAACCCAGCTCTGCTTTCCAGCTGTAGCCCCTCCATAAATCCATGTGTGGGTGCCCAGGATGTTGCCGTGGGGGTGACCAGCAAGCCCCGACCCTGGGATGAGCCTTCCAAGCCACATCAGCTCCTTTTGTGGGAAAAAAAAAAGTGTAATTTCCACCACGATGGCTAATTTTAGATGACTCCCACCCAGTCTGCTTGCTCAAGTCCGAGTGCATCTGAACAGGGAAACTCCAGCGCCAAAGCGATTCCAATCTCTAAAAAGAATCCCTTGCCAGGAGAGGGGGAGAGGGGGACGGGAATAAAAGCAGATAGTGTTGTTTTGGGTTCGCAGTCCAAGCCCGTCAGCAGGAGGGTGTTGGAGCGGAGGGGAATCCAGCTGCAGGCACTGCCCTCTCGTGGTGCGGGATCCAAACCTCGCTTTTCCCAAAGCAGAGGGCGGCTCCTGCCAGCATCCCTGCTCCGGCTCAGCCCCGGGAAAGCGGATCTTCACCTCGGGGAGCGGAGTGAGCAGAAACAGCTGCTGGAAAACTGCGTGTAAAGGGTACGCACAGCTCTCCATCCCTGCGCTTAGATCGTGTTTCATGCCTCTTCACCCCAAATCCTTGGGTTTTATCCTCCTGAAGCCGTTTTTATGCAGCTTCACATGTCCTGTTTACACACCTTGCATAGAGAAAGAGCCTGAAGTATAATTTACCCTTCCAATGCCCGCCTCTGCAGCGCCTGAATGCTCTGAAATATCAGGGAAATACTTCCCTGAGGCAGCCAAGATGACATGAGCTTGCACAAAAAGCCTCCAGGCAGAGCATCCACTGATCCCCAGCACCCTCAGGAAGCAGCACACCATTCCCTCTGCATCCTGCTCTCATCCTGGAAGCCCCTGTGCCACAGCGAGATGCCTCTTTCTCTGATCCCAGTCCCGGGCACGGCTACGCCATCTCCTCCCAAAGCCCTTTCCAAAAATAATCGGGCTGAGGCAGACACCGAGCACGGAAAGTTTTAGCCCAGGCCGTTCCCCTCAGACACTGCTGAGCTCAGATGGAAACGGAACAGCGGGGAGGGCGATCCCAGGTTTTGGCTCTCTGGGGCACGCTCACCTCCACATCCCTGTCTGCTGGAAACGTGGGATAGGGAAAGAGGGGATAATAAAAGCTCCCTCATGGAGAGCAGGAGCTGTTATCAGTGGTGAGGTGACATCAGCCTGGTGGGCCTTTCCTTGCAGCCTCCCCGCTGCCCAGCAGCTTTCCCTCCTGCTTTTCCAGCGACAAGTCCCAGATGAGGCTTAGCAAACCCCCATTTCCCAGCTCATGGATGCAGCTGGCAGTCCCAGAGAGGGCATTTTGCTAAATAGGAGCCCACAGAGCTGCTCAGAAGGGAGTGTGTTCCCGATCCCCCCCGCGGGAGACGCTTCCCCAGCCCGTGGTCCCGCGGCTCCCCGGGGGACAATAAATGTATATGAACTGGAACAGCCATTATTGGAGGTTACAGCACCGGGGCCAGCCAGGGAGTTAATCCTGGACCTGCTTTCCAACAGACATCAAACTCTCCCGTTGTTCAGGTACCTGGAATTCAGGCCCGTGCTTCCCAAGGATTTCGGCTCGCAGGCCCCCTGCGGTGAGCTCCTCTCTCCTGGTGCTGTTTGAAACACCACAGACCCCTCCAGTAGTGTGTTTATTCCCCCCATTCCAGGATTTCCCCCTCCTGAGGAGGTACACACCAACCCACCCCGAGCCACCACCATATTCAAGCATTTTGGGTGATGCAGCAAGACAATTTCCCAGCTGGAAGAAGCCCTTGCACTGATTTTTGCACATCCAGCAGGCAGATTTGCAGCATTTAATCCCACTTTATCAGGCCAGGGAAGCACCAAAGCCCACGTTTAAATATAAGCCTGGCTTACATTTAAATGAGGCAGAGCTGACATGAGGGTGCAATTAGCACAGAGGATAAACTCCTGTGTGGGGATGGATCAACACCTTACACAGAGCAGCTTATCAGTTTTCCTTTCTGGAATACATGCTGCTCTCTGAAACCAGCCTTTCCCAGGAAGGTAATTCCATATTATCAGCATGTTTCCAACAGACACTCTCCAACCCTCCCTCTCACACCACGGGGCAGGATTTCTGCCGCGTTGTGACAGGAATTTCAGGCTCAGACACATCGCACGGCCCCAGCAGAACGATGGATCTGCTTCCAGGGGGTGAAAAGCCTCCGAGCCAAACAAAAACCAGGAAAAAGAAAAAGCCCTTTTGATAACTCGATTTTCCTTTTTCCAAGTGATATTCTTCTCCTACGTCTTTGTGAAGCGTTGCCGGTGCTGCTCTTCCGCAGCCAAGCCGTTCTCCTTGGGGTAAAACATCGGGAAAACACACAACTCCGAGCCAGGGCTGCGACTCAACTGCTCTGCAAAATGAAAGTAATACAGGGCTGGTACCTTCCCAGGGAATTCATGGTGTTCAAAATCAGTAATAACTCAGCAATGCCACAAAACGGTGAAATTAATTCAGTGGAAGAAGCCGGCAAAGCCTTGGAAGTTTTGCTGATATAATAAAAAAAAATAATCAGAAATTATCAACTTTCAAGGTGTCTTAAATAATGTGGGGAAAGAATTGTTCCCTACAAAAATAGCCTGGAACATTCAAGGGGAATCAGAAGAGATCTGATCTTATTTTGAGGTTGAAATGTGCTGCCCTTAACTTTTGAGAGATTTCATAAAATTAAACACAGAAGAGCTGAGCAGCCTCTCTTCTAAAGGTGTTTAGCACAAACAGTGAGATCAAATTCATAACAATATAAATACTGATCTTTTCCAAGCAGTAAAAAGCACTTAAAAAACCACATTAAAAAAGCATTCAGGGAATTTATTTTAATTCCTCACTACCATATGAATGCAAAATAAGTACTTTTAGAAATACTCTCACTGCTTAAATAAATTTAAGCCCCTGAATAAATAGTAAGGCAAGTGGTTTTTTTGCCTTACTTGAATTTTTTTTCCACTTCTTTTCCTTTGTGATATCTGTTACCTTGCTACTTATTTCTAGCTCAAGTTCACAGCTGCAGGGAGGGCTTTTTTTTTTATTCCTCTTTGCTTTGTGAGCAGATCAGCTCGAATTCGGAGGGGAATTTCATGGTTGTGGCTGTCTCCCAGCCTCCAGAGCTGAGGAAAAGCTGCCTAACCTCCCTTCAATAAAAAATGTGCTGGAGCAGAGTGGTGCATTTCAATCTCAAACTAGAAAGTAAAACAACAAAAAAACCCCAAACCCAACATTTCATAAAATCAACCAGATGCCTGAGGAGGGCAAATATCTTATTCCTCTTTAATTAAAAGGTATAGCAAATAAAAATCTGGGTTTAATTAAACAGCAGGACTAGAAGATGTTATCTCCCCCAACCACTCTGCCGCGGCGAATTAACTTCTGCGAGTCTTATTTTTGCTTGAAACCCCCACGTATCAACCCAGACCCGGCACTCCAAAGGGGGAATTCACTGTAAGAATATTTCTGTGCTCCACCATGAAGGCAGCCAGCTCCTCTATAAACCAGTAGGGGCAATGGTTTGTACTGGTTTGGGCTAAGACCAGAATGGGTCGTGTTGACCAACACAGCCATGAACCTTCACACAGGAGCACATTTAGCCTCTGCTTTCTCTGCTCAGGGATACAGGGAATTTAATTAGTGTTTGATCCCCTTCTATTTCCAATCAAGACCTGCCCAGCTGTTTGCTGCAGTCCCTCCACGTTGCAACTCCCAAACTCCTTGGAAAAAAGACCCACTTTGTATCAAGGCACCCCCAAGCAGAGTTAAATCCTGGCCTTTCCTGGCACCCCAAGCATGGACCGACCCTGCTCATAAAATAGTGCAGGTGTGTTTATTGTAATCATCTCTGACTAAAAAGAAACACGTTCAGGGGCTTTAAATATAATTAGCATGAGCTACACTCCTGCCTTTAATCACTACCTTGCTGGTTAATATAATCAAGAAGGTAAACAAACAAGGATTAACTCCATTAAATTAAAAAAAATATATATTCTACTGGGAAGCTCGCCGAGGAATTTTGTTTTGTTCCACTGCTGCAGAGCATCGTTTTACTTCTGCGTGGCAAATTATTTTTAACATAAAAATACTTGTCTTGGGAGGAGACCTCTCCTTTCCCTGCTTCCCTAAGACAGAGGCAAAATAAAACCCCCTTTATTCAGATTTCATGTCCTGTGCAAGCACTTTGCTCTTCCACGGCATTTTTCCCTACAAGACATCCGAGCGCTTTAAAATATTTAACTGCGCATCAAATTAAAGATAGGCTTGGAGTGACACACCTGCTGCTCTGACATTTATCCCAAACGAGATGTTAGCTGTAAAACCGGGTTTCAGGCGCAGTAATCGCAGTTCCCAAATGTTCAGTCCCTGCATTGCTGTCATGAGCGAGGCTGCACCCGCTTTGATCCCAGAAAACGCCCGAGTCTGGAACTGACTTTTGCCCGCTTGGACACGGGACGGGATATTCTGAAATTGAGCTTCATCATAACACCCAGGGCTGGTTCCCCCGGGAAATAACCCTTCACCCCACCTGGGAACTCCCTTCAAACCGTGCCTAAACACAGGAAACAGCAGGGATAGAGGCAGGAGGCTTTAACAGGCGGCTCGCTGCGCTCCCCAGGTCCCACATTGGCAGGGAGAGCCTGGATGGACACGGGCACTTGGCTGCAAACCTGCTGGGGTGCGAGCACGTCGTGCCTGGCCTGGCACACCCCACGGAGAGCCAGGGCTCCATCCCTGCTTTCCTACCTGCATCCCAAAGCCCTCGGGATCCCCCGCAGACCTCCAGCACCAGGGCCCGCAGCGGTGCCCGGGCAGGGGCAGCCAGCCTTGCCAGCACCTTTACTGACCCAGGATGCGAGGTACCTGACCCAGCGGCCTCCCCTGGGGGCAAAGGCACTTTTTGTGCCAGTCTCCTGGAATGTGGAGTGCCAGAGTTCGGGGGGAATGGGAGAGCGCCGCGGTAACGGAGCAGAGCGGGGGTGCAGTCGGGAGGGCTCCCTCTGACAATCACATCGCCGGGGTTTCCAACAGTTGTGGCTATTTTTTTTAATTTTTTTTTTAATTTATCTTAAATCACATCATAGCCGTGCTAAAAAAACACCTGAGGGAAAAAGGAAAAGAGATAACCCCCAAGCATTCTTCCCCCGCTCGCAAATAAACACCATTTCCACTTAGGGGGGAGAAAAACACGGGAAAGGGAATATTCCTCCCCAAATCCTGCATTTTCAAAGCAGTGCAGGAGCCAAAGCAGGTTCAGAAGATGCTCTGTGGATAGGTGGGAGCTGAGACACGAGCCTGGAAAGCGTTACTGCTGTGACTGAGCCCAGTTCCCAGGAATTATTTGATAATGCACCATTTCATCCCCTCTGAGCAGCTCCCCGAGCTCAGGGAATCTCAGTGCAGAGAGAGAAAAACCTCAGCCAGGTCCCTGACACCTCAGAAATGGAGCTCACGGGGTCTTTACACCCTCCACGCTCAGAGAGGGATTAAAGCGGGACCCCAAACAAAGCCAAGCTCAAACATTTCCCTCCAAGTCAGAGATGAAGTTACAACTTCAGAAGTGCTTCGAAACTGCAGCTTTTGCAAGGGAAATGCCCATCAGCTTCCCTATTCTAGTGGCTGGTTAGAATGTTAATTCAAAGTCTAATCAGAATTCTAAGTCCAAGTCTAAACAGAATTGTAAGTCCAATTATAATTATAAGTCTACATCCAAGTCTAATCAGAATTCTAAACCTAATTACAATCCTAAATCCAAGTCTAGTTTTAATTCTATGTCCAAGTCTAATCAGAACTGTAAGTCCAAGTATAAATATAATTCTATGTCCAAGCCTAATCAGAATTTTAAGTTTAATTAGAATTCCAAATCTAGGTCCAAGTACAATTATAATTCTAAATCCAGGTCTTATCATAATTCTAAGTATAATTAGAATTCTTAGCCCAAGTATACTTAAAAATCTATGCCCAAGCCTAATCATAATTCTAATTAGAATTCTAAACCTAATTAGAATTCTGCTTTTAAGTCTAATTAGATTTCTAATCCTGACTCTAAAAACTTAAATTAGATATACCTATCCCAATATAAATGCAAACTTTTCCTCCACAATATCTCTGTTTTTAGAAGCCAAACACTGATTTTACAGCACGCTAAAAATGTTTTGTAAAAACTGAGCCGGCTTTTACTTATAACCAACGGCGGTTTTATGATTTTCCCGTCCTAATTTTGGAATCAAAAGGCAGGGAAAAAACCTGAGCAAGCGCCCTTTTACACAGAAAATTTAGTTTTGTTTGGAAAAACAGAAATCTTCCAAAATGTCCATTTCTAAGAGCAACGGGAAGAAAATCTGAGCAACGCAGGTCCCGTTTCTGCCTCTCATCATTCCTTGCCTCTGGAAGTCTGACTGCCCGAGCTCATCTGCTCTGTCAGATGGAAAGGTGACCTGAGCCACATCTGTCCAGAGGCAAATTCTTCCAGAGGGAGTTCTGTTTCACAGCCACACATGCTGGGTGTGTGTTTTTTGTTGTGAATACATCGTGTCAGGGATGAGTTAAAGGGATGGCAAGAACCAGACGCAGCTCAGCTCCACTTTGAGGACAAGAAATATCCCTGCACTGAGTGGGTTTGCTTTTTTTTTTCTTGGAAGGAAAAGCTATTCCAAAGTCAAATAATATTCAAATCATAGGCTGAGCACTTGGAATAAATTACAGCTCTCACTGAGCGATAAATTTCTCTCTGTGCCCTTTGAAGAGGATTTCAGGTGTTTATGAGTTTCTTCTGCATTTCCCAGAGTCTGGCTCGTTCCTGGGGTGCTTTGGAGCAGAGGAAAGGCCTGTGGGGCTGGGAAGGTCGGAGCCCCTTGGATCGTGTCCATCCCAGTCCCAGCACGGGGCCAGTGGCTCCATTCGGCTCCAGTGCCGAGCCAAATTCCCGGCTGCTGGAAATCAAGTTTGGAGATGAGCAATGCCCCATCATGGTCCCATCACCCTCCCATCAGCCAGGGCCACTCAATGGGGGCAAAATGAGCCCTTTCCGCTCATTTTTAGGGCAACCAGTTGAAACAAAAGTGGGATTTTTCCAAGGCAGTGATTTTGACAGGAGCAGAGACAGATTGCAAAACATTTTGAAACTCCTGCTGTCCCGACACCTGCCAGCTCTCAGGGCTGGCCACAGCGTGGGGCCGAACCAGCAGGGACTTCCAAACACCATTAAAATTGGCATGAGATGATCTATAAGAATGAAACCCATTCCTTGCTGTGTTAGAGCCTTCCCTCTGTCCCTTCCCGCAGCTCCCTGGAACACCCCATGATGTTTTCCCAAAACCTGCTGGTGCCCACGAGCATTCCACGACATGTCCTGGGTGATGATAAAGGCACAAAGAGCAGCAGCAGAGCCAGAGATGGTTGGCAGGTATTGCAGCAGGGGAGAAGTGGGATTGGTTTGGAAGTTGGGATCACCGGGCGGTTGTCGCCACTCGGTGATGGTGGGGACCAAAATATCCCTTTGGAACACCAGGATCCCTCTCCACTTCCCGTGTAGGAAGAGGCTGGAATAAGGTGGAGGAAGATGGCAACCAACAGTGATTCCTGGAGCTCTGGAAGTTCGTGGAACTGAGATAAATTAAGAGGGAGAGGAGATATCCCATCCTGTGCTTTACGTGCTCACGGAGCGCTGTTAGGAGGAACATCACCATGAAACATCAAACCAAGCTTCTCTGTTAGGAAAGAACATGGATCCACTCCTGTGGAGGCTGGAATAAACCATCAGAATTTTCCCCACTTATTTCCCTCACAGTTCCAGAAAATGTTCATTTTCCAAAACATTTTTTTCAAAATTTTGGAAGTACCCTATTACTGCTGCTAACCTGACTGGTCACCCTCATCTGTGCCCCGAAGCAGAAACCCAAAAAAAGTGAGTGAAAACAAAACCAAAATGAAATGAAACAAAAACCAGAAAAAGGGATCAATTGAATTTATTAAAATTCTGATTTTTAAAGCACTATTGTGACAAAAAAAGTGTAGTTTATTTTGGCAGTGTAAAACAGGGAGTCAGCAGGACTAAAGGCAAAATTCATCCATGCTTTCCTAGGTGCTTCAGCAAGAGCTTTGTAAAGCATTTATTTTGGGGCTGGGTGGTTGACCCCACCTCTTTCTTCCCCCCCAAGAAAAATCCAAGAAGGCATCAATGTTGTTTGAGTTAAACTTCTTTTTCTTTCATCCCTTAGGCCAGCAAACAGTAGAGAAGGAAATGTTCTGATCAAACACGACATTTCATTGTATCTGAGACAAAATGTTTCAGTTTTTGGCTCGGGGTGAATTTTACACTATTTAAAAACACAACATTTAACCAAATTTAGCCTCATAATATCTTGTTGAAATCAAAATATTTCCCATCTAAAATTTCAGAAACAAACCAGTTTTAATTAGAGGAAACCCCACCCTTTTCATTTAGATGTAACTTATATTCAACACCAGCTCACAAAGAGTTTTTGTCAAATTAAAAAATGCGCAATTTGGGCACATCAGCTCAACATTTCTGGGCTTTGGTTGGAGGAGGAGCCACTCTGTGGCCCTGATGTGCTCTTGGGGTACTTGGTTATTGGCAGGTCTGTCTGTCCTAGGCTGCTTTTGTGCTAGGTGCTGTAGAAGACATGAAGAAAATAATAATAATAATAATAATAATAATAATAATAATAATAATAATAATAAT
>JACBWW010000047.1:5450317-5512281 GCA_020086605.1 Lanius collurio
GGAAAAGGAAAAGGAAAAGGAAAAGGAAAAGGAAAAGGAAAAGGAAAAGGGCCACAGAACTGCCCCCAGTCAAAAGTTTCTCCCCCAAATCCACTATTTGTGAAGGTTAGATTTCCATTGAAAATTATGAATTGGCAAGGAAAGGTTTTAAATTTTTTTAAATTTTAACCTCCTCTGCTCACCTTTGGAGGTATTTTTCCAGATGAACTCAAGTTTCTAAGGAAAAGAGGCCCCTTCCAGAAAAACACTTGTGATAATGCAAAAAAATCAATTGGATGAGGGGAATTAACTTCACCAGGAAACTTATCCCTAACTGAACGTTCCATTGAGTGGGATCAGCTGAGTTCAGAACAAACCCCTGCACTGGAAATGCAAATGTTCTTCAGGAAAATGAAGAATGGAACACCCCTGGATGGGAGAAATCCTGGCTGGGGACGCCTTTAAGCGTGTGGCAGAGAGGAGGGGACTGTGGAACCCCAAGCTCTGGATGCTCCCCAGCATCCCCCGTTGGGATGCACCCACTCAGGGATGGAGGAACCTCTGCCACTGCCTTGCTAAGGTGACAGAATCCCTGGGAAAAGGGTGCATGGAAGCTCCCTCAGATTTTTGTTTTGGAAAAAAATCTGACCGACACCCAGCCCGTGCTCCTGCTTCCTGCAAAATCCCACCTCATTTGCTGAGATAAGAATGTCTTTTCACACCCCTTACTCGCACTCTTTTTATCTTCAACCTAATTTTTACCCATTCATCTTAAAAGGAGAGCACAGTTTTGCTCGGGCTTTCCTTTTTTTCCCCAGTGAGGCCTCCCTCCCTCTCCCTGAAATCCCCAAAATCGCTGACACAGTGCGCTCCTCCAGGAATCCAGAGCCTTTCCCACTGAGTTACAAGCTGCCAAGGAGGCTATATTATAACAAAAGGAGTTTTTATATCCTCCTGTAGGCAGAACACTGGGAACTGCCATGAAATGTGCATTATCCAAAGGGGATTTGTTGATGGATAGAATCAACTTATTTAGGAAATTTCCAGCTGATCTGTAAACACGCCCCGGAGAAGGACGGAGACAGCAACAGTGGTGCAGGCAGTGTCTGAACCCTCTTGGCCCCCATCCTGGGACTTAATATCTTAATAACTTGTCCTTATGAGTCACTGCAGGGAAGGAGCCAGGATTGCTCTTGTCACACTGGAGAGAAGTGGGCTGAAAGGCTGTCACGGACTGAGCGGCTCGGGATGGGGCTGGGTGAGATGTGGCCATCGGGGCAGGGATGGTGTCATTTGCCAGGGGCCTTGTTTAAAGGATTGAAAAGAAAAATAACACAGGGGGAAATAAAAGAAAGTAGGTAAAGACGAAAAGGAAGAGGTAGGGAGTGAAAATTTTAGGCAAACACCTCAGTGAACTCTACGTAGGTGTCTCGAGCCGCAGTCCAAGCGATCAAACAGTCCCTTTTGGCATTAAACTTCTTGATTAAATCAGTGAAGAGCTCTAATGACTCCCAGCAGGCCAAGCCTGAATCTTCACCAGACCAGCACGGTTTGGTCAGTCCCAGATTCCCTCAGCTGTACAGAGAAGTGCCCACAGATGCCTCCCCTGCACCCAACAAGAACCTGTTGAAATGAAATGCAAGCTGTGAGAGCAAAGAGAGCTGGCAGCAAATGACCACAACTGATCAATACAGAGGTTAAAAATCTGGGTGAGGGGTGATTTTTTCCTCCCTTTTGGCTCTGGATCACTGGCAATGCAATTTTTGCAGACTGAGCTACAGTCACACAAACCCACCCCATCCACTCCCTTGCACCGATTCCCCTGAGCAGAAGCTGATAAGAAAGGAAGGAAAGGCTCAGGGAAACAGCAAATCTTCCCATCTGTGTCAGACTTCACCCATGAGAGAATCCTGCCTGTCCCAATGGCACCAAAGCAAAGCAAACCTGAGAGCAAACAGGAGGAAAACAACACATTTAACACCCAGGATTTGCAGGGAGAACCCGAAATCTCCGAGTGGTTTTGTAGCCAGCAAAGTGTAAAAACAGCACCTTGCGAGTCCTTGGCCGTTCCTCACACACAAATCTGCCAACTCCAGCAGCAAAGTCAGCCTGGATTTGTGTTGGAGCTGCAGATCCAGGCCAGCTCTGCGAGAGGGAGCTCCATCCCCCTCTGGTTCCCGTCTTCCCAGGACACGTTATCCGAAATCCTCCCGCCGAGTCCGATTCCTGGCACGGACGTGGGAACAGGAAGGAGCCCTGCGAGATGTTCGGGTCCCAGCCCACGTCCTGCAAAGAGACACCAGGGCTGCCCAGACAAGGGAGCCGAATTTTCCCATCCCCCCAAATTCCCCTAGAACGGTGCTTTCCTCTGCAACTTGCCATGAACTCCGTTTCCTTGCCAAGAGTGGGGGTAAGAGGGGAAAGGATCTGTCATGCACTACCCCTCTCACAAGATCATTCATCCTTCTCTTCCTCAAAAAGGAAAAAAGGGAGAGAACTGGGAATTGCTTGATAATACAATTAAAGCACTTTTATTTTTTGCACTCCCTGATTTTCTCTGCTTTATCCCCTTTCTCCTGACAGGGAGACCTTCCCAAAGGAAAAGCAAAAGGCAACAAAGTAAAGGAATGAAAGAATTTGTCCCCAGAAATATTTCTCTGCTTTTATACTGAACAGGGGAGTCTTTTAGGTGAATATTTCAAAATTAAGATTTGGATGGGGTTCCCCTCTTTTTAAGAAGACATGAAAATACAAGAAGTAAGATTTCTTCCCCATTTAATTGTTCCCTGGAAAAAAAATGTGGAGGATCTAAAAGGATCTGTGAGTTTGACACTAATTTCCAAATTAAAAACTTAGCTATATCTACATTTCATTACTTCCTCGTGGTGAGAAACATTGAAAGGAAAATATTGAAAACTGCAACTTGCAAGAAACGACAATCATGATTTTTGTGAGAGGTGTGTCTTCCAGCAAAAAAATATAAAGAGAAGGAAAAAAAAAAAAAAAGAGAGCAAGAGAACAAATCTTATCAGTGACATGTTTTGGTCCCTGCTATCCAACAGCCTCTTGATTTTTACCCCCAGAGATTTGTATCTAGGTCAAGAGTCCTCCCGCCCTCCTCCCCCGGCACAAGACCGAGCCTATCATTCCTCAGGTTAGAAATGCCTTTTGCAAAACTCTCCTTGGGTCAGCGATTAGACCGAGCCCAAGGCCAATTCATATTCCATATGAATCGGTTGGTCCAGGCCTAGTGACAACAGCCAGAATATCAAATATACCCCAAAACCGGCCTACTTGATGATATTTAAAACATCTGGCACGACGACGGGCTCGGCAGTTCCATAGCTTCACGTGTGCGTGTTACTGATACGCTGAGTTTTATAATGAAAATATTAGGACACGTTGGATTGCTGGCCCCCTCCCCCTCCCCTCTGCCTGGAAGGATTTCATCACATGTCTGCTCCACTCCAATTTGGGGATTTATCTGTGCTCAGTGCCCGGCAGATGTTTGCTTGCAAACCACTCTGCACCGGCCTTGCCTGGCTCCTGCCGTGCTCACCGGGAGCTGGTGTTCCCCCACTCCCCGTGGGGAGCAACACTCCTGGGAATGGAGCTGGGAACAATGCTGGGAACACACACTGGGATTGGAAAAACCCCATCTGATCTCAATCCTCTGCATTCACACCGTCACGCAGCAGGGCAAAGGTGCCAGCACTGAGATGTGCCCAAGGTCTGGGGGTGTCGGGGTTCAGCACCCACACACTGAGCACATCTGGCTGACTGACCCAAAATTGCCACTTAAAAGCCCATTTTTCCACCAGCAGGCTCACGTCATCCCAAGACAGCACATGAAAGCCATCTCCTCCAGCGGCCCACACATCCTCAAGTGCACGTTATGTTTCTGCTGAGGCACCACCAACCTCGCAAGGATTTCAAGTTAAAACTCCCTCAGTCCTCATCCCCAGTAGTGTTTTTGCACAAAGAAGAGCAGTCACACTTTGGGGCTTTCAAAATTCTCATGTCAGCAAGGTCAGGCTGAAGATTGATCTTTTGTAACACTTGCAGCAGCCCCGCCACATCAAACTTCTGCTTTCCACCAAAGAGAAATTTCCGCACTTGTGAAAACTTCCTTTAGGAAGTTCTCAACTTCCTTGAAAACAAGGTGTCTATTTGCAACTGATTTTTTTTTTTTTAATTGCTTGCTTTCTGAATCAGTTTTTCAGCATGTGCTCCTAGGGAAAAAAATCAGATCCCGCTTTAAGAAAAGGAAAAAAAAAAACCAGGGAGCAACACTAATTTCAAAATATCAGAGCCCCGGTTGCACAACATGCCGTGAGACGCTGACGTTTCTGGCTGTTAATTTGGGCTTTGCCTCGTAAGCCAGAAGGTATTTGTCCCACCAGCCACACCAAAGGTTTGGGAAGAGCTGTTTGTGCCTGCGTGGCGATGAACTGGAGGCCCTGAGTCTTCATCAGCCCCCCAAATCCTGCAGCTCCCGAGGGGATGCCAGCCTGGGATACACCGGAGTCGATGGAAGCGTCACACCCTGTCCAAGGCTGCTCATCCCCCTTTTTATTTTGGTGCAGCCAAGTTCTCTCTGTTCTCCTCAGGCTGCCTTCCCTGCTTAGGCAGGGAGAAGAGTTTTCCAGGGAAAACATGGTTTTTTATGGAGGTGAGCTCTGAGGAAGTGGCTGCTCACATGCCCGCGGGTTGCTTGGTCCCCACAAAGGACTTTGCATGGAAATCAGGTGGTTCTGCTGGAATTCAGCAGAAATTTCCCCCTGCCCCCTGGTGAGACCCCAAAAAATCCAGAGGGACAAGTGTTTCCCTGGTTCACTGTGGACTTGTGCTGTTCCCAGGGTGTCACTCTTGAGCAGGATGGTAAAGGGATCTTGTAAACTGTGGACCCTTGAGACATTCCTGGTTTTTTCCCTCCAGTCCTTCCAGCAGTTAATGGATCATCTCTCCTCCTGTTTGGACCTGAGCTTCCACCCAAAATCTCTTGGATCTCCCGCTTCATTCTCTTCCATCCTCAAGCAAATGGCTCATCCCACTGCTTTACCCTTCCCTCCCCAATGAGATAGAACCATTTAGGTTGGAAAAGGCCCCAAGATCATCTAGCCCACCTTAATTCCAGACCCCAACCCCAAAATATCTGCCACAAAGAGCTCCAGAGGAGCTGCGTTAAAGCCCACCAGGCGCATCCACTTCCAGAGCCCAGGGCATCCTGTGCAGCAAGGTGCCTCCAATGCTAATTCCCTCTAAATGAAAGGTTGCCCAGCAGCATCCTGAAAATCAGGCTTTGAAGCCGGCTCGCAGCTCCCCAACCCTATTATTGCTTTTTCAGATATTCCCCACTCAGTCAAAACTGTGCAGATGGCTCTGTCAGGAGTGCAGCGGCAACGCTCTCGGTGTCTTCCCCACACAGGAGACATAAGCCAGCTCATACAAAGCATCTTCCAGCTCTATTTCCTCCATGTGTTATTTTTATGTATCTTCCAGGGAAATGCGACTGGAGAATTTGAATTTAATAAGTGCGGGATATGGGGCGCTATTAAGGCTTCAAAGCACCATCGAGCAACAGTGGTGGATCAAAGGCCTACGAAAATATTGCACGAAATTATTGGCCCTTGAGGAGAGCGAGACATGACAAATGCCTACTGGATCCCTGCTCCAGCCCCCTTGGGAGGAGGGAATTATTAAAGGTCACTGCAAAGCCTGCTGAGAGCAACATAAAGTTTTGTGCTGACGGTGCAAGTTGTGGATCAGACTCCGAGTCACCTGACAGGGCCTCGAGTGGAACCGACAGCAAAGTCGAGCTTTGCCAAAAGCGCCAAGGAGGAGGAAATGAAACCTCACAGCCGTATTGATGCCAGAAAAAAAAAACAAATCTCAAAGCTCAACTGATAATGAAAAAGCTGGGGGAGGTTCAGGCCGAGGACAGGTATGTTTTACAGCTCTCCTCCTCCTCCAGCAGTGACTTAAAAGGCGTTTTGAGCTAAAATACACAAAAATGCCGTGCTTTGCAACCCACCACAGGTTGTGCTGCTCGTCCTCCTGGCAGAGAGGGAGTGGTATTTAGTTCCAGGGCTGGATAACATGGAAGCTGGGCCATGTGCCCAGGCCATCTCCTCCTGCAGAAGGTCTGAGCACGTGCATCACCCCCTTAATTTCGTGCAATAATTTATACACTTGAAGATGACCATAAAGGGTGTTCTTCTCCCCCACTGAGACCAAAACCCGTCCCGCCATGAGGACACATCCAAGCACTGGAATGCACCCCATGGCTTCAGCCAAAGGAATGCTTCTCGTGGCCACCTCTCCTGGGAGATGCTGCAAGGCAAGGTGTGGGCAGCTGGGACAGGAATGAAGGGCCCAGGAATTCTGCTGGAGCACTGCTCCCCACTGGCCAATCCCACTGAGGTTCAGGATACCTGAAGGAGGCCAGTAAGAAATCTGGAGAAGAAATGTGGACAAAGGCCTGGTGTGAAAGGCCAGGGGGAATGGCTTCCCACTGAGAGAGGAAAGGCATAGATGGGATATTGGGCAGGAATTGTTCCCTGGGAGGGTGGGCAGGCCCTGGCACAGGGTGCCCAGAGCAGCTGTGGCTGCCCCTGGATCCCTGGCAGTGCCCAAGGCCAGGCTGGACAGGGTTTGGAGCAACCTGGGACAGGGGGACCTCCAAGATCCTTCCACCTGAACCATTCTGGGATTCAATGACAATAATGAGCAGGTCACCTTTGCCCAGTCAAACCCACCAGGGATGTGATGGAAAGGCTAAAGGTTGCCCAGGACCCGGGGAGGAGCAGGCCTGGGAGGTTCAGACCTGCTGCCTCATCCAAACATCTTCCCTGATGCAAATCTACAGATGTTTTGCAGGAATGCTCTTCCTGTGCCTCTGAGGGGTGCAGCTGTTTCCCTGATCATTTCATTTCCAGCACTTGGGCTACTGCACTCACGTTCCTTCATGGCAGGTTGGTGGCCAAAGGCCCCGTGTCTACAGCCACAGCTTCATCCAGGGGACTTTGTGCTCATGACGTCCCACCAAACAGGGTTGTTGCTCCTGAGAAAACAGCCAGTCCACTCAATATTTCTGCAACAACAGCCCAAACCCAATTACACTCATTTATGAATTTTTATGGTTGCTTCTTTTAAATTTACCGGCCTTAAGTTTTGAGGACTTGTTTGTTTGGCTTGGGGCTTTTCCACCTAATTGTTTTTGAAAGAAATAAAGGGCCTTTCCCGCTTTTTCCTCCCCAGATCTTGCTAGGAATGTCAAGTCTGGTTTCCCCTGGACTTGTTGAGGGTCCCAGAAGGGGAACTCGAGCTTTTGGGGGTCTAGTTGAGCCTTTAACAAAACTATCTTTTCTCTTCAAAGTTTATTCAGGTGCCTGAGTTAAACAGGTGTTGGTAAAGACAAAGAAAAAAGCAGAAGTTTTAATCAGTCTAAGAAAAATAATTTCCCCTCTCAGCTGAGCAGAGTTGGCTCTCCCTTCTGATGTTGTGAGTGTAGTTACTCAGTAATTATTATTTTTTTCTTCCTTAAATGGAAGATTTCAACCTTTCAGCATCAAATTAAACACCAAAGTGAAACCAAACCAGCTGGTAGCCAAGAAATTTGATCAGAAGGCACCATCCCATTGCTGCAGCAGAAACCTAAACTGCAACACATGGAGGTGAAGGACTCAGAGTGCCTGGTTTTCCAAAATAAATCATATTTCCCTAGGAATGCTGGCACATTTCACAAAATGTTGTTCTATTTAGAAAACAATCTTTTGTTCCCCTCAGTAACAGGTTTTTCTTTGTCTCCTTGGAGAGAAGCTCACCAGTCACCCAGGGGTTCTTCAAGGCATGATCCCTTCCCTCTTCCAGGCCACTTAAATCCAGGAAAGCAATGCCCAAAGGACCCAACCCAACTGCCAAACCAGCAGAACTCTTCCTTTCCAGGGTCCTGTCTGTGTGACTCCACAGCCAGGCTGCTGGGAATGGGAACGCTCCAAGGGCAGGGCTTTTCACCCCTGGGAAAGACAAAATCTCAGGGAATTGCAGTGCTGTGGGATGAGGAATGAGGACAGAGGTTGCCTGTTGTTATCCAGGCAAAGGAGAGCTCCAGGGTTTGCAAACCATGAGTAGCTCAGGTATCCAAAAGCCAAGGTGAGGTTCAGAGCTGGCCAAAAAACCTGCAAACAACTGATTTTAACTGACTCCATCCTCTTCTCCTGGAAAACTCAGTTTTTCTCACTTGAGAAGCCCTAACAATTTTTTCCTTGTTTTTCCCTGGCGTTCAAAATTGTGGCTTTCCCAAACTGTGACAATTCCCAAAATCCCAGTGGGCTCCAGCAGGTGTGCCCAGCTCCTGGGAGCAATTTTCCCTCTGCAGGCAGAGTTACCATGTCAGGTTCATTGTTTTGGCTCCCCTCTCCCCATCTGACCTGCCAAATGCTGCACCTCCATGCTTAAATTCCAGAGGCAGCGCTTCCATTCCATCCCCAACAATTAAAACTTTGCTTTGAGAGAGGTTCTTCCCTGGACCCATGAGGAAAACCACTTATTGCAACAGCAGCAGAATCACTCCAGGGCTTTGCTTTGTTTTTCCCAATACCTTGTTTCCATCTTTTCACCTCACAGTGCTGTCAACTACAAGGCTGGTTCACCTCTAGGATTCTGGTTAATCCTCAAAAATACTGGAATGCAGGAATACAAACAGCAGGCTTGGAGCAACCTGGTCCAGTCAAAGGTGGAACAACCCCTTGTAAGCTGGTGTTGCAATCCCAAAGAATTTAAGAGAAGCGTGACCCTTCCAGCCATGCCTGGATGCTGCTGGAACACCCAGGCTGGCTTTGGATTCACCTTTACATTAGTGGGAAGCCATTCTTTCCCAATTTAACAAGGCCGGAAACGGAGGAGGAAAAGGTGAGGAGAACAAAATATTTCCCATGCTTTGATTTTCCAGTTCATGAAACAATATTTTCATTTCTCCTAGCCCAGCTTTTTAAGCTACAGTTGCTACTGCTGCAGCCACAATTAATATTCCACCTTCCAAAAAAGAGGGGAAAAGAAGAAACTATTTCTTGCCCATGGATTCCCAGGGAGACATTCCACTTGGATCTGCAATTAGTGGTGGCCTCAGGCAAGTGATCTAAAATAGAAATGTTATTTTTGGAATCACGATAGCCACCAGTTTTTACTCCCCAGAACACCCGTTCTTTCTGCTGTCATTAAAAATAGAACCCACAACTGCGATGCTGCTGCCTTTGGGCTTCTTCCCTCCTCTGCCATTGCAGTGCTGCCAACAGGAGAAATTACATGGAGTTCTCATCCTGCCACAAATCAATGATCAGATCTGAAATATTGCACACGATGTGTGAGGCAGAACTGGGTCTGGCCTAAATAGTCCTTGTCGTACTGACAGATGTGAATGGGTCCTCAACAGCTTCATGCTTGAGATCCCAACCCAAAACTTGTTGAAGACACTGCAGGTCTCCCTTCTTATTCCAGAGGGGAAGAAATTCAGGCCTGCTTTTAACATACCCATCACTTTAAACACCTGTCCATGTCCTACAGGAGTTAAAAGGGCTCAGAAGCACCTCTCCTCTTCAAGACATGCTCCAGTGGGGCAGGAGAGGATTCTCTGGACCTCCCCACCCTGCCAGGGAACAATTCCTTCCCAATATCCCATCCATCCGTGCCCTCTGGCACTGGGAAGCCATTCCCTGTGTCCTGTCCCTCCATGCCTTGTCCCCAGTCCCTCTGCAGCTCTCCTGGAGCCCCTTCAGGCCCTGGAAGGGGCTCTGAGCTCTCCCTGGAGCCTTCTCTTCTCCAGGATGAGCAACAGGATGACCCTTGGAATTCCCACCTTGCTTGGTCAAAGCTTGGATGGAGCTGCCACGTTCATAAAGGAGATGAACAAAGGGCCTGGGGGCACTTCCTGGGGGAAAGGGACATCCACTGGGAAAACCTCAAAGTCCTCCACTTGTCTTTTTTTTCCTGTCAGCCTCCTGCAAAGTCTTGCCCAGCAGGATCTCTGTTTCCAGCCTCCCCAAGCACCAAGCTGAGGGCTCCAGGTGGATCCACCAGGAGAAGGAGAGAGCTGCCACCACCTCGCTCCTCACGGGGAGATCCAAAGCCCACCTTGCTGCGTTTCTGGCCAGGATCATCCCGCAGTGGGAATCGCTGCCCAGGGGCAGCCTCTCCTTGCTGACCCCGCTGCTCCGGGGGTTTGGAAGGGGAGGAAGCCGAAAGGAAGAGCGGGCACATCAGCTGGTAACAGTTCAGAAACAGATGTACATTCCTGCGCAGAACTCCGGCCCGAGCGTATCCAATTACTTTGGAACCGCGCTCCGCTCCAAGCGTCTCATCCCTAAAGCCCCGCTCCCCGCACCTCCCGCCCCTTATCTGAGCCGCTCCTTTGCTGTTGATTGTGAACTTGTCACCGCAGGGGGAGTGCTCTAGGGGACATCCGCCTGCCACACGAGGGACGGGGGAACAAAGCCCAGGCAGCAGGAGGAGCAGGGACAAAGCCGGCAGCACGGGGAAGGTGCCCACCAAGGATCGCTCCCGGTGGGTGCTGCACAAGCGCTAAGGAATTATCCCTTAAAAAAAGAGGGGAAAAACGAATCAGCTTAATTACTGGCTGTAGTGGAGGTGGTTTCATGCTGGGTGCAGTTTGGGAGCGGGATGTTTCTGAAAGGAGAAGTGATGCTCTCCTCTATGGCAGGAGGTAGCGAGGAGGAGGAAGGCAAGAAGCACAACAGCGTCTGTTTTTCCTCCAGTTTGCTCCAAAAATTGGCGTCCCTGGCAGCTCCCCCAGCAGAAGAGAGCTGGAAGAGCAGCCTGGATGCACTGAAAGGATGTTACCTGCACTGTCAGGGCACCCAATATTTTCCCGCTTCCCACGACAAGCAGAGGGAGGGGCGGCAGGACACAGAAATCCAAACCTTCTCCTCTTCAGCACAGAGGGGTCAGAGGGTGATTTTCTGGCCAAACCCTGCCAAGGGGACAACTGGACCACAGGCTTCCTATGGAGAACAAGCACTGACCGAAAATCCCAATCCACATTCACCACTGCCCCCAAATCCCAATCCACATTCATCTCTGCCCTCTAACAAAAAAATCCAGGAGCCTGGTAAAGGCAGAGGAACAGCATCATGGTGAGCATCACATTCCCACAGGGTGTTCAACTTGCACCAAATCGATTTTTTTAGTGTGGCAGTTTTTGTTTCCTAACCTGCCTCCCACCCTGCCGGGGTAGCAGGAAGGACAGATCCAGCCCAGCCCGCCTTGCCAGCGGCACCTTCGCGCTGCTTCCCCACAAACCTCCCCAAACTCCCCTTTTCCTCCAGGAGAACCGGATCACGTTTCAGCCGGGGCCGGTCCCGTGCCTTCGGTGTGCTCCAGGGCAGATTTGCAGGATTGTCACCACCGGACTCAGCCCTGGCACCAAGCACCGCAGCAGTGGAGGGTCCACACACACACGGCAGCTCCGGAGCGATGCTCACTGGAGCCGGGCTCGGAGACTCCGTAATTACCCCACGGCCAAATCCCACCATAAATTTCCCCTAATGAAGTCTGCCTGATACTAAAAGGCTTTGCACGTTTAGAGGTTACGCACAGCAGCCATTCCCTTAGGGAAAAATCGTGCCTCAATCCTGCAAACGCTCCTTCGCTCTCGTTTGCTGAAGCGAGGCGGGTTTTTATTTAATTTATTTACTTAATATTAGCTCTTTAATCCAGAGGAGCGCGGGGCCGCTCTGCTGCTGCCGCCGTGCAGCCGGAGAGGCTCATCCCGGAGTGCCAGGAGCAGCAGCCACTCGGCTGGGCCGGGATCACGCCACGTGGCCGCAGCTTTTTCCCACTGGGATGCCCAGGAGCTGTGGCCATGCCCGTGTGGGATTACCCTGAAGGCAAACTCCCTGTGCCAGCTGAGAACGGGGCATGTTGAGAGCCCTCCACACAGTCCACCCCGAGAGCCCCTCTGTCACTTGCAGGATCAAGTCCCACTCCACAGAACCCCCTCACACCCTGGAAGATCAAGCCCTGCTTTCGGTGGTGATGGCAGGGCCATAAAAAGCTGGAAAATAAATATTGGCGGGGCAAGGGGAGAGGAGAGGCACAACCAGCAGCTCCACTCACCCTCACAAGTTGGGATCTTGCTCCTGGTGCTCCCAAACACAGCCCAAAACATCCCCGCTCCCTCCCCGAACAGCTTTGTGCAGGCACCTGCAGCCCTTTTGGGCAAGGCACACTCTGGGAGCTCAGCCCTGCCTCCCACCTGTCCTCCCGTGCTCCGTGAATCCCTGCAAACCCACGGCACCTCACCCCATAAACACGGTGCCGTGGGCCGGGAACCTGTTTGCTGGGAAAACCAGGAATTGTGCCCCTCCAGCCCTCCATTGAATGGCTTCCCTCAATACTTGGAAGCAATTCCAGGCACTCAGGAGGCTCCTAAACAACCCCAGCATGAACCAAATACCCCTCACAAGGGGTGGCATCTGCTTTGAGGTCCGTGGGGCCGGTGGGCACCATCCCAGCCTACTTGTACTCACGGAACTCCAGGTTTCAGATGCTGCATCAACCCCTCGGACCCAGCCTCAAATCCTTCTGGAAACCTGGATTTGGGGTGCGAGCGGGAGCGGCACCCGCCCTGCCCGGCTCACCAGGGTCTTAAATCGGATTAAAAATCTATTTGCACAACGGCCTCGCTTTCCGACTTCTGTGCTGCACCTGAGACCCTTTCCTTTGGAAAGCAAACACAGGCTGTCCCCAGGGGCTGCCTGGGGAAGGCTTTCCACTATAAACATTACCTACCAGCAGTGCAGCCAGCCCCAGGCCGGCCAAAAATTCCTTCTCCTACCAAGGAACACTTTCCAATCAAACCAGACATTATTTTTTCCATTAATGAGTGTTGATGCCTACTGGAAAACTTTGCAAAGAAATCCACTCCAAACTAATTCTTCTGATACAACATCGACGTTTTAGGAGTTGCTTTTGTCTTATTTATTTTTGTTATTATTATTGTTCTATTTTATTTCCCTGCTCCGTATTGAAAACATGATCTTTGCCTCTCAGGAATGCATCTGTTCCTGCAATTTGTGCTGTGACTGACACCAGAGGTCCAAATCTGATTTTTCCCTGCCTTAGCTCCACAGAAGCAAGCAGAGTTTTCCCACATTTTCCCCCACAGTGTGATGGAGAGGAAACAAAAGGAGACCTGTTGTCTTCTGTTGGATAGATCAAAAATCCTGCTATCACAGTTCTTGTGTGCTGGGATACCACAAATTCAGCAGGAGGATGTTCTGGAGGAGGAAAAAATGTCCTCCTACCTACCTTGGCGGCAGATTCCCTTAAATGTACTGTTTAGCATTTAATGGAAGGGGGGAAAGTGGGGAGAAAATGGCAGTGCATGGCCAGTGTTGCCTCTCCAGGGTCATTGCCATGGGGTTTTCCCCAAACTGCTTTCCAGCTCATCCATATTTCGGGTTTGTCCAGCAGGGTTTTCTCCATGCCCCCCACAAGCAGGGGTTTACCCTCTCTGCCCCTAAATCTCCACCATTCTCACAGCTCAGCGTGCCCCAGGGAACTTTGGTTGCTCTGAGGTCACCCCTGTGGGATTGGGGAGGCAGGACCCCACCCCATCCCTGCAGGACAGGAGGGGGGATCCCAAGACTGTGAAATAGGGCCCCATTCCATAAAAATGGGGCTCGCTCCCTCTGCCCCCTGGTCTGGGCACGGAACCTCTGCAGCCTGGCCACGGAGCTGGGAACGGGACAGCACCCCAAAACCCCCGGGGTGGGTGCGGGGGGTTGTCCTGGAGGGGTGCTGCAAATGCAGCATCCCCGGGGCGGGGGGTGGCGTTCGCCAGCTATCTTTGATTCGAGGTGCATTCCCAAGATTTTAGTTAAGTGTAACATAAAACTGTGAAAGTTTAGCAGGGGAAAAGCCTTCCTCCCACCGACCTGGCCGGCCAATCAGGAGGGAGCCCCGCACCTCCCTCACTTCTGACAACTATTTAGCAACTGAGCTCAGCTAAAGTTTCCAAAAAGTTAGAATAACTTCCTCTCTCCAAGACCTCAATTTTTTTACACAACCTCGGTCCTTGAAATAAGAGCCCTTCAAGCAACCTGGAAAACGTTTGCTCAGCAAAAAAAAAAAAAAAAAAAAAGAAAAAAAGGAGTCCTCCTGTTTTTCCAAAGGATCTGTCTCAGGAATTTAAAGCACATTTAAGACACACACACTCACATAACATAAGGAGGGGGGGAAAGGCTCTTCCCCTCCCCTTCTTGCAGAAAGCATGGAAGAAAGCTCCAGTTCTCCTGTTTCCCCTGTGGATAGCTTGGGGACCAGTGAAGAGGAGCTGGAAAGGCAGCCAAAGAGATTTGGCAGGAAGAGAAGATACAGTAAGAAGTCCAGCGAAGATGGCAGCCCCAACCCAGGGAAGAGGGGGAAGAAGTCCAGTCCCAGCTCCCAATCTTACGAAGAACTGCAGAGCCAGAGGATCCTGGCCAACGTCAGAGAGAGGCAGAGGACTCAGTCACTCAACGAAGCTTTTGCCGCCCTGAGGAAAATCATCCCCACGCTGCCCTCTGACAAACTGAGTAAAATCCAGACGCTCAAGCTGGCAGCACGGTACATAGACTTCCTCTACCAGGTGCTACAGAGCGACGAGATGGACAGTAAGATGACGAGCTGCAGTTACGTGGCTCACGAGAGGCTCAGTTATGCCTTCTCCGTGTGGAGGATGGAGGGAGCGTGGTCCATGTCGGCCTCCCACTAGCCACCGCCCGGGCCGGGCCAGCCCAAGGGGTAGGTACCCGTTTCTCTTCTCCTGGACCATGCTCTGGGTCTGTTTGCTTCCCTTTGCCCGGGTGGTGTGGAATGCCGGGGACGCTGATGGGTTTGGGGTCACCGACACGGAGGGCAGCGTACGCACGTCCAGTTCCTCCCGCTCCCCCCGCGCCGGCGGAAATTCAAATAAATGGAGCTTCCAGGAAGGCAAAACTGAGATGAGCCCCAAATTTTGGGGGGGAAAAAGTAATAATCAGCATGCTCCTGCTGTGTGGGAATGGGGGAGAGAGAGGGGGCTGGTGTTGAGAGCTGGATGATGAGGGACAGAGGGGAAACCGTCACCGCGTGAGGTTTGCCAGAAAGTGCCGCTTCAGAGAAGGGCTCGGAGAGGAAAAGGTGATGGCCACAACTGGCTGACAAGGGGATCCAAACCAGCTGCTGCCCCACGCTGGGGGCATCTGCACCCCAAAAACCCCAGTGCTGAGCCCCGTGATGGCCACATCCCCTCCCAGCTGGGGGCCAGGGGGTCGGCAGGACCCACGCGGGGCTCGGCGACGGGTTCGCCCCAGGTTGTGTTTCTCTTAAAAGAAACGAGCAGCAGATGTCGGCTGCAGTCCTGGGCCGTGCCCCTTCCCCCTCACACAGCAAAAAGCAAACAGAGGACAGGAGAAACCCTGCTAAATTTTGGGGTGTTTGTCCAGTTTCCCTTCCCCAAAGTGCCGGTGAAGCAGCGACTGGTGTTGGGCGCAGTTTCTTATTTACTCTCCTCACTAAACCCTTCCTCGTCGCTTTCCATTAGCAGGAAACTACTTCCTCTTCAGCTGCCTTTGTAATATTTGTGGAGGGAGGAATAAACAGTCAGAAAGGAGGGAAAAAAAGGCTTTTAATAACACCCTCATGTCCAGCTAATTAAGCAGAGCAGCTCTGCGTTGTGTCAGCCGGAGTTTGGGTCTGGCTGGGCGCTGTCTGGGGCTCCGAACATAAAACAGAGCCCACAAACCCATTTCACCAGGCAAACACTCCGAAGGGACATTTTCCCCGCCACCCTTGTGATGTGAAAATTAAATAATTTCATCATGTGCAGGACTGAAGAGGAAAGTTTATCCCAGCCCATTGGCCGGGTTTGTTTAAAGAGGCAAATCCATCTTTGTTCAGGCAGAAATGAACAGCCCGTTGGAATAAATAAAATACAGGACCAGGCAAAAACTTAATGCAACTGCAGTGCCTCAGTTCAGAAAAGCTAAAAAATGTGAAACCAGGACTTACTAGCAGTGTAAAACAGACCTAAACCCATTTCAGATGCAAACATTTCCCTTGCATGCTGAAATAGTTTGGAATTTGCTGCAATTAAGGTGTCCACGCGCTCTTCTAGTGAGTCCCTGAAATATGAAAAATGTCCCAAAATTGCTTTTTCTACCGATTGCATGAGCTGCCTGTTGTTTAGCTTTATTTAAATAGGTAACACTGCTGTTGTGGGGTTTATGGCCATCGCTGGCATTCCTATTTTTTGCATGCCTTGCCCCGATTTTAACTGCAAAAATCCAAAGCTGAGTGGGTTTTTCAAAAGATAAACCTTCCATTTATAAAACAGAGAGCCTTTTCCCATGCTAATCTGGCTAAAAAACTGCAGCAAACAGATTAAAAAAAAAAAACAAAACCCCACACAGAAAAAAACCCAGGCTTCTTGTCAAAACCAGATGTAAAATGTCCCAAACACATATTTCTTCAGCAGTTTAGATTGGCCGAATAGGAAAGTGCTGGGTTGGAACAATGCATTGATTCTGTTGTTTCCCAAATGATGTGTTGCCATTAGCCAAGGATGGTTGGGAATCTGTTATCTAATATACAACCACTCCTAGCACACAGTACGGGGAAAACCTGCCTTTTTAAAACCCTATTTTAAACCCCACATCGATTAAATTATTATTAACATTGCCCTGACGAGGCAGATTTTACAGGTAGGCACTCAGATTGTCCCTGCCCCCCCAAAAAACTGTGAGGACATTACAGAAAAACCACGATGCAGAACCAAACCCTGGCACATTTTGGTTTGATCTGGAATAAATCGGAATCCGGCGCCTTCGCCATAACCCAACTTCCAACCTGGTGCTCCAAGGCGGCTCTTGCAGAGGAAGATCCCAAACTTTCCCCCTTTCCCTGTGCCTGTGTGTGCAGGAACACGCGTGTGGTTGGACTGTTGAAAAGGTTGTTGACAAATGGCCTGGTGCGGTGCGGTGTCAAATTCGATCGTTTATGGCGACAGAAATTACGGCTGCCAGAAAATAAAAAAGAACAACAATGAGGTCCTCAAGAAACCCTCGAAAACGGGCAAGTTTAGTTGGGTGGTGGGACATTTTATGGATAAGTGGGGAGCAGCCTGTGCTGCCTCAATGGACAAAAACATCCCCAAGAAATAGCTGTGTGGATTTGGGATCAGCTCCTGCCTTTCCTAGGCAGTAGGAACTGCAAGTGTGGGGTGAGTGCCGCTCAGGCTGGGTTGCCATCCTCCCTTTTCCCGAGGTTTTGGGAAGAGAGAAGCGAGGAAAGGTTTCCTCCTTGGAGGGAAGCTCATTCCCCTCTGGCTGCAAGTGAAATAGAAATCGGAGGAGCAGTTTGATTAGAAAATCAGAGCCTTGGGAACTGGGAAAATGGCACCTGGCCCCTGTGAACGCCAGCAGGTCACTGCTGCTCGCTCCCCTGGCCACAAGAGCTTTTCCTGTTCTGCTCCATGGAATTCCAGACAACTGACTCTGGGAGCTTCAGGAGAAACAGGCGCAGCTTTTGCACCTCTAGGACTGCAGTGGGAGGTTTCAGCCGAGCCTTCCTCCCCACCACATCTCCCCATCCTCACGGCCAGCACCTGCGCCCCTTCCCTTGCAGACACCTTTCCCTTTTGCTTTCGGAATGTTCCACGGGCTCTACACTGAAAAGAATAAATCAGGGAAGAAAGGCAGGATGTTCGCTGATACTGCTTCTAGCAGGGAAAAAACCTGTCCAGCCGAGATGGCTGGACCAGCACAAAGTGTAAAGGACAACACAGCCTTGAGCCCCGCACCAGTAAGACCAGTCTGCCCCTTCTTCCCATTCACTGGGGACGAGCCCTTTGCCTCCCCTGGGCTGGCACTGGTGCTGGTAACCCCTTCCCCACCTTTTTCATGCTGGAGAAGCCCCGTTTAACGTGTGTGTTCGATCCACAGCCCTCATTCCATCGCCCCTTCAGACTCGCAGGGCTGTTGCCAGTATGAAACACCAGCATCCTATTTCATTTTCTCCTTAAAGAAGCAAACAGATGTTATCTCTGCTGGCCCTGGGAACAAAACCTAATTCTATAGTGTATGAGAGCAGCACAGTGAACTGGGGGTGTAGTGACACTGGAACGAAGCCCTTTTTGTCCCAAAAGCCCCATTTTTTTTATACGCATCCTTCAAAAAATGTAAATAAGTTTCCTTGACAGGAAGGATTGTAAAGTTTGGTATTTACATTAATAGCCTCGTAGCGGCGGGGAGGGGCGGGGGTTTCATCTCAGCGCATTTAAAAAGCCCAGCAAAATGCATTTTGGATCCTCTGTTTACGTTCGTGTCTTTCCTTGGGAAAGGATAAATCTGTTACCCAGCAGACACCAAACACGCTGCAGTCAGCCAAAAAACGCTCAGGCTCAGGGAGCTTTGAAAAAGAGGGTGCGAGGGAAATGCTCCGGAGAAGGAGACATGCGAAGAGACAAATCTGCCAGGGGCTAGACGCAAATAAATGAATTACCCATCAGAAAGAGCTGGAGACATGCATGGCGGAGGGGAAATGCTGGATCAGGTCCGAAGGAGCGCTTAGAAAAGTGGTAAAAACATGTTATTACTTAATCTGCTGGAGGCAGAGCTGCGGTAAAAGTCCTATCGGGAGAGATGTGCGTTGAAGGGTCATTAAGGGAACAATCGAGGCAGACATTTCGGCTAAGTAGACCTAATTTGTCTCCAAATTAGTCATCCTCACACCGCTCAGCTCGGCAGAGCAGCGCTAATTTTCAAAGTATCCTCATTAAAACAAAGGGAGAGACTGAAACGCTTCTCCCCTCACATTCCTTCCTTCGGTGCTTTTTGGGGGCATATTTCCTGCAGTTGTAGGTAGCAGTGATAAATGAGCCTTGGAGATCACAGCGGGCTCTTACGGAGCCGGGACAGATCCTGTAACCACTGCTGAGATCTCTTTTGGGGACATTTCATGTCACTCTTTCCCCCGGCAATATAATTATTTTTATAGCCGCAGCCCTGAGAATCATTTCCATGTGCTTCAGCACGACTTTGAAATCTCCGAGCCCAAAACCTCCAGAATTTATGTCTTGCTGGAGAGCTGCAGGAATGGTTTGACGAGGCCACGAACATGGAAAGGGACGGCACCAGAAGCCCGAAACGAGCTCGAAATGTCGCCAGGCACTTACAGCTGCTTGGGGAAAAACAGATATTTCGGGGAGCTTTTTCACCCCTCTTCCCACGTTTTGCAGAAAATTGGGACGGGGGAAAAAAAAGCAGATTTCTCCTTGCAAGCTGCCAATCCCACCAGATACCTCGGTGGATTGCTTGGAGAGTCACCATAGTTCCTGATTTCCTTCTTCAGGCAAATTTGGAAGTGAGGAAAGCCAAGAAACCCTCCAGCTGGGTATTAACAGACTCATACTAATTAATGATCAGTTCTCAAGAATTAAAACAGTAGCGATATTTGCCAGGGATTAAAAAAGACCTAAAACCGAAACACCAACACTTGGCACCCTGGCATTAATTAGATTTGTAGTTGTGGAAGATGACCACTCAGCAACAACAACTAATCACACACAAAGAACAAATTAACTCAGCCAGCCCATAAATCAAGGCGAGGCAGCCCTTGCCCTCAGACCCATCCCTTTAACCACTTCCACACCAGCCCCAGCCAGTTCCCCCAGCCCCAATGCCCTTGTCCTTCTCCTGGCAGCTCTGCAGCAAAACATGGGAATCAGGGCTCCGGGACACTTTGGGATGTGCTTCTCCTCCTGCCTTAGAGCAGGGATTTGGGGGGTAAAATAGAGGATCCCTCTCCAAATTTTATTCATGGTCTGTCACCCTTGGAGCCCAAGGTTTTCCCTGCTCAGCAGGAAGGAGGGCTTTCCCTCAGGAAGGAGGGGAAAAAATAAACCAGTCTTTCTCCATCACATCAGGGGAAGCAGCAGCAGGAATTTGGAGACAGGTTCCTTGCAGGAGGAGGGTGCAAACGGGACAGGGAGGTTTGGTTACCACTGCCATAAAAACGTTAAATAAGCGACAACTCCTAAGCTCTGCTGGTAACAGTGGGCTCAGAGTGGCCACTAGGCCCCTGAATTCTGCGGATTAGATCCCTGAATTCTGTGGATTAGATCCCTGAATTCCCCAGATTAGATCCCCAGCTTCTCTGGGAGGTTCTCCTGAGGTCTGAGCCTTTTGGGTGGAAAGGGTGTTTTGCTCTGTTACTCCAAACTGAGCGCAGGAAAGCGCTCAGGGGCCGGGATCCATCTGGATCCAACCTCTCTTTGTTATAACGATGTGATTTGGGATTTTTAACTTCTTTTTTTTGTACACCTGTGTTTTGGTAAGGGATGGGATTGAGGCAGATCCGTTCTCCCCCAGATCACAAAAGTGGTCAGACACCAAAACAGAAAATAATTCCTGTGCCCTGCGCTCTGCGGCGAGCGACAGTCCCTCCTCTTCCTCCCATCTCCTCTCCACCTTTTAACCACAGCTTGGAAAAAAGCAAAAGGAGGAGGTGGGGGCAAGAGAAGAGACAGATGTCTACGGGTTCAGCTTGATGTATATTTACTGGAAGAGGTCCAGTAAGTCTGGCCTAGCTTTAATTGAATTCCTAATAAGAGAGTTTTGCCTTGTTAGCTGCCACCCCCAAGAAGCATTTCCTTAAAAGATATTAGACCTGCCAAAGTCGTGCTTTAAAATGAATGAAGTAGGTTTTGGGTGAGTTTAGCCACCAGAAATCCTCATGCAGTCATTTATCTGATTATGCCCTCGGTTTTAGCTGTTCAGGCCTCCTTTAAAAATCATATGTTTGTGCTTAAATGTAAATAAACCAAATTGCTCTGCTGAAATGGGGGAATCACGGCTGTGCTGAGCTTCCTATTAAAAAATATTAGTTCATTCAGCTTGGAAATTTCACTAGGGTGGGATGGAGCCAGGGAGAGGATTTCATAGAAATACCAGTATTTTGGGCGGCTGGGGGGGTTCCCCAAAGCATCCACACTCAGTGTCCCCAAAACCAAGCTCCTCAACAAAATTAACCTGCCAGAGACACAAAAATGCACATTTGAGGCTGACCCTTGTGGCGAATTTAATGCACATCACAGTGGAGCTTCTCTGTGTGATGTGGCTCCTTAGGCACAATTCCTGCCTGGGAGGGGAAGCTCAGAAATGTGAGGAACAGAACAAACAGAACTGCGGGCCCAGGAGGAAGGTGAACAGGGAGATGCTTCCCAGCAAACAGCTTGGCATTGGAAACTGAAGATAAACCACCTTGTTGAGGACAAGAAAGGACTTTATAGTTTAATCCAACTGCATAAAACCCACCTGGGCCCACCAGAAACCCCAGTGCCATTGCCCTATGGATTCTGTCAGGACCACGCTTGCCCTGAAGCATAAAAATCCCAGCCTGAATACGGCCAGGACAGAGACGCAACGGAATTAATTAACAACCCGTTAATCAAAGGGGTTTGGATAGGGAAAATAGCTTTCCAATTTGTTCCAGCTGAGCAACTGCCTCCCTGCCCTTTTCATGTGTCCCACCAGGATGCCCAGCACCATCTCCATGCCACAACCCCACAATATTCATGCCACAGGCACTTTTTTTTGCCGATTTTCGTGAGTTTGAGACTTTCTTCTCCCAAACACACAGGTGAGCTCGCCCACCTGGCATCAGTGGGCTCCAGAACATGGGATGGGTGGCAGGAATTGAGCCTGTGCAGGAACATCTGGGAATCACCCCCCATGGAGATTTCCCAGTGAGAAACCAGGGCATAAAATTGCATGATAAAAACAGGCTGGATGAGATAATACTGGTTTTTACACAAGCACTCTGCACACAGCATATTGACCTGTACTTTTACACATTAGATAGGATGGCTGTCCTGTGTATTTTAATTTATTTTGCTTAGTTATTTCGCCTGATGAGCCCAGGAAATTTCTGCCAGCACCAGCCCTTTTTGCTGCACTGGTTGCGAGCGCGGCACTCCAGGCGCGGCCCCGCGATCTCCGAAGCTCCCTTCCAGCTCCGTGGGGTTTGTGCACGGAACAACCCAACATTTTACAAGGGCTTTTCCATCCCTGGCCACGAAAGGGGATGTTTAAGAGATTCCTGGGATTGCCAGCACTAAATAATCTGTTTTATACCAGATGGGCCTGAAATGTTTGCCGTTGGAGGGGAGCTGGAGCGCAGCGATCTCACCTCCATCGCGCTGGGATGAGTTTGCACTCGGGTTTTGGGACAGAGAAGAGGTTCAGGCTTTTGAAATGTTCAAATCAGGCCTTTGAAATGTTTAAATCAAGAGCAGCAGAGATCAGACATCCCTTCCCAGTGATCCCCTTGGAAACTTTAAAATCAAACAGCCTAATGATCAATATTTCTCGTTATAATGCGTGTAAAGGAGTAACTCACTGCTGCTTTCCCTGTTCATGCCAGGGAAATTGGTAGTGGAAAGCACCTCAAAAAGACCCTGTCACACCAAAAATACAATTCCAGGCACCCCCAGGGCATTGCCACGTGCCCAGAGGGCTGAGGTTGCAGAGCTGGGAGCTCAAAACTCACTGATTTTCAACAGGACCGAGTTAATCCGAAAGTTTTCCTCCTAAGTGCCGTTATTTTGTAAACCAGGCAAAACTTTCACTCTTGATGAGTGGCAAATGGTAAATATTTTAAAGCTGTCAAGAGAAACAGACACGGCTCTGAAAATTGTAGGTATTCTTTAGCTGTGCCTATTTGTAGAATTGTAAGATTTTTCAGGCTAAAAATGTCGGTATCAATTCATGGAATCATAAGATTTTTCAGGATAATCATGTCAGAATCAATTCATGGAATCATACGACTTTTCCGGATTATCATGTCAGAACCACAGAGAAAAACATCTGGCCTTAAACACAGCAGTATTTGCAAACCCATTCCCCCTTTTTCATACTGGTTTATTGTTCTCATATTTGCCATTACTGGCTCATTTTCTGCTGCAATTAGTGAGGTTTTCATGCCCACTGCAGTGCCCGAGGCACATGTACAAGTCCCAAGGACAATTCTTAGATCTGCCCGCTCATCCCTGCTCCTCCAGAAGGTAAACCTCCTGTTTGGGGCACGTTGGGGGCCATCTCCTAATGCCATCCTTTCACCAGCTTTGAAAAGTACTTCTGTGCCCCTGTGCTGTTTTTCCTTAATCTTTCCCTGAAATGCTACTGCATAGCCTCTCACACAGCTCCAGCCACATTTGTGTTGTTTGAAGATCCAAAAGCTCTTTCTGGAGAGGAAATCCATAGGCTCTCCCCCCTCCTTGAATTACTCATCCACTGCACTGCTCAGGCTGCCTTGCAGCTCTTCTGTAGCTCAGGCACATCCTTAAAATTGCACACGGGGCTAAAATATTCCAAAACCAGGGGGGTTGGGTCATTTCTGAAGGAGGGAGAGGAGGAGGTGAAGGTTTCCTGGAGCTCTCGCAGGGATCCCCGGCCAGGAATCAATGCCTGAAGCTTTTCAGGGGGTCTGGCTGCTGGGGACAGCTGGGGACCTGGGTGTTTGGAGCTGCTCCACGGAGCTGCAGACAGGGATAACGAGGCACTCCCTGCTCTGCAGCTCTGGCACAGCCAGGGAAGGGACTCAGGAGAGCTGCTGGCCCCGTGGTGAGCTGGCTCTTACCCCCACCTCCAGCTGGTTCCCTTCTCCCAGGTGTCTGCAAGAGCTGGGAATGCCCATGCCAGGAATGCCAAGCCACCCCCAAGCACAGCTCCAGCCATGTGCAGGCACTGCTGGGACCCCAACCCTTCACCCTGGTCCCCTCCAGCCCCTCAGAGCAGGGCAGGAGCCCTGGAACTGGGGCTCTCCCTGGCTGCCACCATCCCAGCACCACGGAGGGATTCAGGGACACCAGGCTTTACTCCAGCAGGTCCAGGAGGCGTTGGATGGGGCTGGGAGGCAGATGAGGCTGCTCCATTTCCATTCTCTGAGGAAACTAAGAATTTTTATAAAAAAGCAAGCGAGGATTTGGCAGCAAGTGGAGGGTGGGGACGCCTGCCAAGGCCTGGACAGCTGTACCTTCTTCACTAGCAAGTTGTGTGATCAGTGAGGGCCGTGCTGAGAGCCAAGAGGAGTTACCAGAGCTGCCACATCGCATTTGGCTGATCCTCCCTCTGGGAGACACCTTAAAGAAACAAACCCACCCCAACAGCTCTGCCAGCGTCAGCACAGCAAAAACAGGGGTCACCTCACAGGCCTGGCTGTTGTTGTGGTGGTCCCCCCCTGCCTTTCCCCAATTTCAGATCCAAGACCAGGGGACAAGGGAGGAGGAGACTTATCCAAAGCTGTTTTCCATTTTCTGCAGCCTTGCTTGCGTACCACAGCCCTGCCTGCCCCTCCCATGCACGGCTGGACCTTCCCCACAGCTTGAAATAACCCAGGAAATTGTGCAAAAGCTGCGGCGGGTCCTGTCCCGCCCGGCTGCACAGACACCCAGCTCGGCAGCTTTGGTGTCCCTGCACTCTAAATCCCCAAACTTCTGTCTGCTGGGGCCTTCAAAACAGCAGGAGGGTTGCAGCAGAAGGAGGGAGGGAGGGAGGTGTGATGGGCTTGGGGGAGATTTGGGGAGCACTGATGTGCTTGCAGACCCCAGGCCGTGGCTGGGGGAGCCTCCCCTCCCAGCAGAGTGGGTGACAAAAGGCTCTCAGATGTCTCCTCAAACAGAAAATTATTCCCCCTTTTCTTCAAGAGAAAAGTAAGATTTACGTTTCCAGGTGTTACCCCAGCCCTGCCTGTCCCCTACATCTCCACACACTCTCCAGGCTTGAAGATTTCATTTTAAGCTCATCACTAAAGCAACCTCCTGAGCTCCAAAGTCTCCCTTCACACAGCCTGTATTCCCATTTCCCTCACAAAGCTCATTTTCCTTGCAAACATCTCCAAAAGGTCCCTCCAAACAACCCTGCTCGCTCCAAAGCTGCTCTGAGGTGCCCATTCCCCACGCATCCCAGCGGTGCCCAAACATTTCTGGCAGCTCTCCCCGCCCTGGCAGCCCCGGCAGCAGCAGCAAATTCCCAGGCTGGGAGATGGAAAAGGTGGGAAACCGCAGGAGCTGCTGACTCAGCACCTGCTGGCACTAGAGGGCAGGATAAACTGCATTAAACAAAGAATAAGGTGGGGTTGGGGTTCCAGCCAAGGGGAACATCCCCCGTGTGCCTAACAGGGAGCACGTGGAATATCTGGGAGCAGCCAGGAGCTGTCTCACTGCCCAAGAAAAGGAGGAGCCAAATTTTGCACTGGGCACATCCCGCATCAGTGATCATCAGGAGAACAGACTCCCAGGTTATTTAACTTAGGGTCAGAGTGTGCTATCAGAGGTGCTTCCACCTTGCAGCTACAGCTGCCTTTTCTGATAGAAAAATTATTTTTTATCAAAAATCCCATTTCTCTGCTGTGTTTTCCTGAGTATGTGATTAAAGCTGCCCTGTCTTCCTCTTAACAGGAGATTTTAAATTAGCTCCAAACACAACGAGCACAGGTCTGCTCCATTCCTTTACCAACAGCCACTTCCATAAACAACCCAAATTTTAAAAGGTGACTCCAAGAGGGTCAGGCAGCGCAGTCCTTTCATGGGAGAAAACCCCACAGAGCTGGCAAGCATTGAGGGCAAGGCAATTTGTGGTCTAAACACAAGAAAAAAACTCTCAGGCCTCCCAGGTCAGCCCTAATCCTGCAGGACAAGCATCCCCCAGAGCTGCTGGTACCCACAGAAAGCATCTGCCCTTCCCTGAGGGACTGAATTCCTTAAAAATCTAAAGATTGGGGTGCATGAGGAGCAGCTGGAGCCCAGAGGGATTCTGTGCCACGGGGCTGCTGCACAGGCGTATACCCAGCTGAGACCCCCAAATCTGCACACAGAGCTGGCAGGACCATCCTGAAAGCTCCTGGGGCAGGGAGAGGAGAGGGAAAAACCCCAAAATCAGAGAGATTCCACAGATTCCATAGAAGAGAGTCACCAAATGCTGCTGGGCAGGGGAAATGCAGGGCTTTGGCTGCAATTTGGGAGTGAAAACGCCTCAGGCCTGCTCTGCTGCTCAGGAAAAAGGGGAGGGTCTATAAATATCCTTGGAAAAAGGGAGTTTGAAGCACAGCAAACTGCAGAGGTGATGGCTGAGGAAGGAGCCCCCAGCTTGCTCCCATCTGCTCTGTCCACCTCCAGCCTGTTTCCCACTGTCTCTGGCAGGGAGCAAAAGTGCCATGGGATTTTGGGGCCCTTTCCTCTGATGGCCACATTCCACCAGAGCCTCTGGAAAAAGTGAGAGGGTGACACCTCTTTTGTGACCATTTGATGGGATGGCACCGGTGGGTTTTGCTCTCCTTGCACCCACAGCCCACCCTGGGCTCATCCTCACCATGCCCCAAACAAAGGGGCCAGGCCAAACCTGCTCCCAGCCCACCTTGCCCTGCAATTCTGCCTCAGTTTCCCCCGCCAAAAGCAGATGTCAGCACTTGCAGTGCCCACCTTGGCCCCTCCCCAGCAGGCAGGACCTTGCCAACACAGAAGGGATTCACGTGCCACCAGGCTGGATTCACACTCAGCCGTTTGTATCATCTCACATCTTCCCATGGCAGATCTAAACTGCAGACGTTGCTGCGCCTCAGATTTGGAGAGGGACAAAAACGGAAGGAAAAAGGTTAAGCAGCTCTGTGAGTCACTCCAATACACGACCTACTGTTGATTTAGAAACCTACCTCGGCTGTAAATACAGAATAAGCTTCTCCAAAGTGTTTAACCTCTTGTATTCTGGCCAGAAAAACTAATAAATGAGAGCAAAACATCTCTCCCGAGTCACAGAAGCAACAGAGCTGGAAAACCCTGCCGTGGGGTCAGTACTGAGAATAAAGTGACCCAAAACAAGTGACCTAAGGAGGGAGGGGGAAAATAAAAAATAAAAAAGAGGTATTAGTGGGGCAGATAATGAAGAGAGCAGGCTGTGCTGCTCTCTGGGATCTGCTCCAGGCAGCAAAGGCAGGGAGTAACTTCCCAAACAAGCAGAGAGAGGCTGTGCCATGAATAAAATAAAATACAGCTCAAACCAATAGCAGGACTCTGGTTCCACAGGCACCCCCTCAGTGCACCCAGACTCTCCTTGGAGCTGCACAGACTCACCATATCCCTCATGATCCCAAATCATTTATCCACAGGCTGCTTTTTTGGGGCTGGGGGGCAAAGGGCATCTCAGCTGGGTAACTGGGGAAGGGCTGGGAGAAGAACTGCGAGCAGGAGAATTAGCTTTGCTGCAGGTCTTGCTGTGCATCAGTGCCAGGGAAGCTCCAGAGAGGGCAGGCTGTGTATGGAAACATCCTAATTCCAGCTTTGGAAACATCCTAATTCCAGCTTTGGAAACATCCTAATTCCAGCTTTGGAAAGCCCTGTGAGTTTTGGAAGGCAGCTGAACCATCCAACACCCCCACACCCCCCTCCAATATCTTGTTGAATCATCTTTTGTCTTCAAAGCAGAGGGTGTAGCAGCGGAAGGAGAGCTTTCCCTGGGATTTGAGGCACTGAGTGGGAGTTGAGAGAAAGGCCAGCATCTGCTGATCTCAGGGTACCACCAGGAGAATTCTGCACCAGGATCCTGAGGAGGTCACTTGGGCCGGAGCCATCCTGAGGCCTCCGGTTCGAGCAGGATCCTGCAAAGTGACCAGGGCAGCCAAGGGGGGCTGGAGAGTCCCAACAACCCCACTGATTAAAGGGAAAGCTGATGAGCAAGCACTTCCAGCACAAATCAGGCTCGCCTTCAATATTTAGGCATGATTTAAATCGGCAGCGCTGTGGTTCACAAACCACCAGAGGTTTCTGTAGGGATGGGGATGCTTTAAATAAAATTAAAAGTCACCATTCTGGTCAGCACACAGATGCAAAACTCAGGGCAGAGAAAACTGCCTGAGTAGTGCTGATGGATAATTCAGACCCAAATACCTCTTGGAGTAATTTTCCTCCCCATTCCAAAGGCAATTTCCAGCCCTAATCAGACGTGAACTGAGACAGGATTCCAGAAAATGTATTTTATTTTACCTTTTTTTTTGCTAGTTTTGAACTCTTCGAAGATTATGTGCTCAAGCTTTTCCACCTAAAACCCAAAGGCTGAAATTTTACCCGATAAAAAATAGTACATTAATTGATAAATGAAGACATTACATAATCTGTTGGGGTCTTGTATGAGTGAGGAGCCTTAATCAGTGAGATAAGTGATATTTTGGGAGCTTCCAGGAGTGCTCACACAGGTCTGCCTGTCCTTGCTGGCATTGAGCTGAGCCTGGCACACAGTGAGGAGCCCCAAACCAGGGGAAGGCACAGCACAAAGCTGAGAGATGTGGGAGGTTAAAATTCCTGCTGGTGGTTTCATTGCTGCCCACCCAGCCAGGGTGCTCTGTCTGAGCAGCACTAACAGGGTCAAACCCCAGAGCTGAAGCATCACAAAATGATTTAACCCTCTCTGTGGCACTGCCCACTCCCCAGCACAGCTTCAAACAGCCAGGACCACCTTCCTCTGACCCATTTTTGGGGATGGGACAGGGGCTGACGAGCAGCCTGAAGCCAGAGAGATTTAGGGCCCTTCCAGAGCTGGGAGTTTTTTGATAGACACCAAGATTTCTTGAAAGTTTCCTTCATCCTTTTGAGAATTTCCAGCCTAAACTCATATCCAACAGCCTTTATAATTTAGTTACTCTTTGGATCTCTTGGGAAAACTAAACCCCTATCACACAAGACCAACACAAGTGAGGATAAAGCAGCACTGTCAGGTTTGGAAAACACAGCTCAAGCCCAGGTGAAGGCACAAGTTGGTTCAGAGCTGTCCCTACATGTCCTGGGCTGTCTCCACAGATGTGTCTGGTCTCTGGACTAGGCCACAGCTCCTTTTCCTGGGAAATGCTCCCCACAGGCATTCCCTTGCTCAGTCAACAGGATGGATCTCATCAGGGGGCCAGGTAGTGAGTCCCCAAAACTCAGGCCCCTCACCCCCAGCCCGTGTACGTGGGAGGATCTTTGCATCCGTGGAAAAGGGGAGCAGATCCCAGTCACCAATTCCTGCTGTCAGAGCCTGGCTTGTGTAACCAAGCACTGGAAGGAATAAACCCAGGTCCTTTCACACTCAAAGATTTTTAAGGTCCCTTCCAACCCAAACCAATCCCTGGTTAATGGAGCAGAGATGGAAATCAGTTGGATGGTGAAATGCTGGAGAAGTCCAAGAGCCTCATCCCCTTGCCTTAAAGCCTTCCCAAAAGCAGAGGTGGAACAGCCAAGTGAGGTGATGGGAGCAGAATGAGGATATCTCTGGAAGGAAAAGCAATGCCAGCAGTGCTCCTTAAGTCTCTGGAGCTGGCATAGTCCTGCCAGCCTCCTTATTCCAGCCCTACCTAGTCTGGGAGCAGCATGCAAACACTTGGAAGGGAAGGAAGAAAGCGCTTAATAAGTCTGAATTAATTTGTTGCAAATTCATTAGCTATTATTTCAGCTGCGTGACCTCCTGAAGGGACTTTCTGGAGGGCCAGATTATGCAGTCAACTGAAAATATAAATAAGTATGGAAAGGGCAGAGATCACTTTGCTCAGCCAAACCGTGTGGGATGGCAGGTTAAGTTTCCTGTTGGGTGCATCCGTGCACTTCCAGGAGGGGAGCGTGGCCCAGCATTTGCATTTCTTCTGCCAGCTCCAGGGAAAATCGTGTACCACAGGAAGCAGCCAATCTCCCTGGAAAAAGCTTCATTCCATTCCCTCGTGTATCGGCATTGATTTCAATCCCTGCTGCTTTTAGGGAGCCTTTAATTGGAACGTCTGTCTGTACATTCACACCAATATTTACCGATGGGGAAGTGCTGTATTAGAGGTGAAATGTGCAGTGCACACACAGATACAGATCTTCCCCATCCCTGGAAGCACCCAAGGCCAGGCTGGATGGGGCTTGGAGCAGCCTGGGATAGTAGAAAGTGTCCTTGCCCATGGCAGGGGGGTGGAACAAGATGAGCTTTAAGGTCCCTTCCAGCCAAAAGCATTTCTGTGATTTTGAGACGATGAGACCCATCTGTGCCTATATAAGAATGGCAACGAGAAATTTCAAAAGGAAACCAAAGCATTTTTAACAGGCAAAAAGCACACAGAGGAGTGAAAAGTTCTTAAATTAAGTCACCCCAGCCATCCTCCACACCCACGGCGTATTTAATTAAATGTGGGCTCACAGATGATCTGTGTGTTGTGTGCAGAAGCACGAGCACATTTCTCCAGACAGATCCAAGCTTCCCTCTTGTCTCCCTGCATTCAATCTGATTCCCTAATAACCCTCTGAACCCTCATTTCAATCACCAAATGTAGCACCCAGCCTCCCTCCCGCTTCACAAGCATCACGTGCAGATTTCACCTGGAGAACACAAAACTGAAAGAAATATCTGTACTGCAAATATAAATCATGGGTAAAACTCAGCTGTACAGGGCAGAAAAGCTGTTCAGCATCAACCAGACGTTCCCATCACCCCTGGAAACATCCAAGGCCAGCTTGGATGGGGGGCTTGGTGTAGTGGAAGGTGTCCCTGCCCATCCCGGACTGCTCGTGAAAGCCAGAGGGGAGCAGCACTGCCAAAGCCGGAGCACAGAGCCTTTGTTCGGAGCAGATGCTGCTCCCCCCCAGAGCGGGGATTGCATCAGAGCCACGGTGACACAGGTTATTATCCCAGCGGGAACCTCGCAGGGGTCACTCTCCGAGGTTCAAACAAGTCCAGCTTTTGCAGCTGGCAAACCTAAACAAGACCAGCCAGCTGCTGCCGAGCTGAGTCAGCCGCGCTCGTCCGCCTGAAAGCGTCCACTTAACCCGTTCACTTAATCACCCAAACCCCAAAAACCTGACAACTGCAGACAGCGAAACGCACATCTGCCTTTTGCAGCATGACAGGCCAGAAAAGACCGTGGAAACCGATTTTCCAGGGCTTTTTTTTTCCCCCCTAGGCTGCTGAGTGCGTGCTGCACACAAATCATGTTGCTGGGAGCCGGGCCGCTCTGAGTCAGCAGAGCATGTGCTGCGTCCCACCCCGGCCAGCGGGGCGAGCAGCACGCATTTCGGTATTAAACATGTGATTAAATCCTCCACCAGACACACACAAGCTGACTAGTTTGCTCCTCGAGCGGAGAGATTCCATCTCTGCCCGCTCCTTCCCCCCCAAAATTTGAACTTGTCAGAGCGAGACTGTTTGGTCTCCTTTGAGAAACAGCAGTAAGGGAGTGATAACTTTGCCTCTCGTGAAGCCATAAAACCCAGAAGTGCGATGAAAAGGCGACCCAAGAGCTCTGAAGGGGATAATTTATTGATAGGAAAGAAACACGAAGCAGACAGCGAGCAGAATAAAGCAAGATTTTAGAAATTATCAGTCAGTCGTCGCCTCGGGAATTAAACCCCTCGGGGTGTTCTTTTGTGGGAGTGGAGGCTCTTGGAGCAGAGCAGGGGGTTGGGAAGCTCCCGGCGCTATCCGGGCTGGAAGCGCCTTGCTAAAGAGGCTGTGAGTAAGATCTGGAGCCCTGTCCCCTTGCCGTGGTTTGCCTGCCCGACCCGCGGAGCAGTTTCGGGGCAGCCCATAAAGCAGTGGCCAGCCCCACGCCCAGTGCGAGGAGTGATGCTGCTCCTGGGAGCCTTGGAAAATGATTCATGGGAGCTCCGAGCCCGGACAGGGCGCGGGGGAATGCGCTGACCGCGCTGCTGAAGGAGGATGGCAGCTTCCTGACCCGCAGAAATAGAGATAAAATAGCCCCTCCGACCAGCCCCGAGGGAGATTCACAGCCCCTCTGCTGCTGCCTGCAGGAAGCCCTGTCCCCTCAGGAGCCACCACAGCCCCGGGTGCCCAACCGGAGCTGGGAAACACCAATCGACCCCTCCTTCAGCCAGAGCCAGCCAAGAGGTTGGAAGCAAAAGAGACAAAACCAGGCTGAAGTGCAGCTTATCCCGACAAAACAACAACAAAAGTCAGTCCTCTGCACGCTCCCAAACCCCTTCAGGCCACAGCAGCAGCCTTACCTGGCCCTCATGCAGAGCTGTGTCCAGGACATCTCCAGAGTTGCAAGGGACCCGCAGGGATCACCGAGTCCAGCTCCTGACCCTGCACAGGACACCCCAAGGAGTTGGGTACCCCCAGGAAGCAGAGGCAGCCCTGGGAAGAGGCTGGGCAAGGAGAGGAGGAGGAAGAGGAAAGAGAGAGGTAGAGCTGATTATAAACACCTGGGCTCAGTACCGTAAAGGGCTGGGGCTGCAGTCTAGAGGGCTCGGTTTAAGAAGCCTGGCTTGAGGGTTTTAAACCTGGTTTAAACGGGCTGTTCTGTGATTCCAAGCATGGGCAATGCCATCTGTGTGAAAGGCAGCAGCTGTAAAGTTTAGGAAAACGATTGTACTGTGAGGTGCATGCATTAAGGGCTGGGAGAAACGTGGAACCGAGGACAGATGCAGGACCCAGGGTGGCTTTTGCCAGGCTTGTGCCATGCTAATGCAGCTGCCAGGCCAAGGTAAAGGGACAGAAAAGAGCCCCGGGGCAGTAGGAGGTAGAGCCTTTCACACCCATTCAAACTCCAAGTCACTGTCACCATTCCCAGGGTGCCCAAAATGCCAATCTCGATGACTCACCCCAGCCCCACAAAATCCAGAGTGCCTCATGCCGTGCCAAGGACTCTTTCCCCCGGCAGGATTGTTTGTCATATAAAAATATAGCTCTCCCTTCACGAGGGCAGCACCCGGTAACCCCAGGTATTTTAAAGAGCTGAGCGATTCTTGCCATAAAAAAAAGATCAGAGGGGCTTTATTGACTGCAGCAGGGTTAAACTGGTTTATTCCGAGTGAGAATTTGGCCCCTTGACTTCAAGGAAGCCGTGCTGATTAATCCCAGATGCAGACCTGGCCGGGCACAATCCCTTCCCAAAGTCCTGGGATGGAATCACCTCCGTTGCTCAGAGCCTGGGTGGTTATTGAGGAACGAGGAACAGCACCTGCCATGAGAGAAACGTTGAGGAATGGGGCCGGGGAGTTGGGATTGAGGGATTCAGGGACCTCCAGGGTGTGCCTTGTAGTGGCGGGGAAGGTGCCAGAGCAGCATCCTTTCTCCTGCAAACATCTGGGAATGGCACCTGGGATGGGCAGCCAAAACCTGGGCATTGAGCCCAGCGGGCAAGGAGATGGGGAATCTTCATTGTCTTCTTCCCACCGACGGCTTTTTGTGAGGCTCTGTAAGGATCCGTAAGAGTAGAACCAGGATTAAATCCATCCACGCTTCAGGGAAGCTTCCCCAGCATCTCTCTGGCAGTTTTTGAGGAGCAAACATGGCTTCATTCCTGCTCCAGATGCCAAGGAAAAGGGTCTTCTTACAGCCCTTTTTTCAGCAATCGCCTCCAAGGCTAACTCAGGACAGGCGAGATTTTGCTTCCCAGAGTTGTAGGCACGAGTGCCATACTTTTTTGCAGGAAAAACTAAAATCCTTTCCACCTGTGCCTGTGGAGAGGTGGCAAAACTGTGCCACGTGGGGATAAACACCAGAACAAACCAATTCCAAGGCGGGTGTTGATGGGTTTTTGTGTCTGAAACGCAGCATGGGTGGCACCTACCCTGCCAGGTCACTCATGCAGGGGCATTAAACATTCCTGGCTATAGGATGCCAGTGTCTCTCCCCAAATTTCCCCTGAGTGTCTCTGCCCCACCTTTGCCCCATGCAGGCCCGGGGGACTCTGAGGGCTGGGCTTTGCACGCAGAGGAGACTCGGCAGCACCACTGGGAAGAGGGGAATGCCTGGGCTCGCAGTTCCCTCGCTCCAGCCCGGCCTTCCAAGCTGTGTTTGTGAGGGCCGGCATCTGGAGCGGGACAGAACCCGAGGGTTGGTGGGCAGCAGCACCCGTACAGCTGTGCACATCTGGCCTGCAGGTGTCTCAGCTGCTATTTGTCAGGGACATGAAAAAGCACCCCGAGTTCCCGGGGCAGTCGTACCTGTCCCATGGATTGTTCCCAGAAGCCCCCAGAATTCCGTGGGTTTTATGTCTCTGCCTTTTAGTGGGTGGCCCCAAATTTTTTTGCTTGTTTTCCCGTTACTATTTTATTTAAAAGAAGGAGTTTAAACCCTAGATGCTTTTAAAACAGGGGGGGTTTGTTGTTATTAATTCCACTGGCATCAATCCATGCAGCTGAGTCAGTCGTAGTGGATGTTTATCATCCTTTCCCTGATTTACTCCTAGGAGTAGATGTTACTACAGAGCCTTTGTGCTGCACTGATGAAAAGAACTGAGGCTGTTCCTCCTTGTGCTCAGCCACAGATAGAGCCAGACTCTCTCCCGAAATATTTAATCTATGCCAGGACAGGTGAAGTGGGGAAACGGGTAGGAAAAGTCTAGTCCATGGGGTAGGAAAATCCCATAGCATCCCACTCCTGAGGTTTGGGAACTGCAGCTGCACACAGGAAAACTGAGAGAGCAGAGGAGCTGCTGGCTGAGCGGGCCAGACCCAAAGAGTTCCCTTGGAAAAAGAAGAAAGCCACAGATGTATATGTTTATTTTTAGAGAAGGTGTTTTTCCTAGGATTTGTATTATTTTGGCAGGAACGCGGAGGGGGAGGAGGAAAGGTTTCCCTTTAGCCAATAATATCTGCTCTCCTAAAACGGGGTGGAGGCAGAAGGGTGTTCCCGTTTGTCCCTGCAGAGGCACGCAGGGTGCAGTGACCATGTCCCAGGGACTGCCAGCTTGGTCCTCAGTTAAATTCCCCCTTAGCCTGCGAGTTGTGTCTGTGCAGGGTGGGACGTGTCGCTGTGAGCCCCTCAGCAGGAGCGGACGGGCCGCCTCAGAGCGCCCCGCTCCTTCCCCGGTGCCCGCCCGTTCGCGCTGCTTCGGCCCCGTCCTGGGTGCGCGATTCAGGCAGCGCCTGCCCCGAGCCTCGGGGCCGCTCCTTCGGGACCCGGCGGTGTCTGCAAGGTCTCCTCCCCAGCCCGGGGTATTTCCCTGAGCTGCGCTGGCAGAACACCGCCTTCCCTGCCTTTTCCCCGCTTTGTCCCACTCCTTTCTCCCGTGGCTTGCGAGTGAGGAGCTCGGGGCGGTAGATTCGAGCCGCAGCCAGCGCTGGTGAGCTCTGCTGGCCAGGAGGGCTGCTGGGGGCCATCTCCTGCCCCTCCTTGCCGCCCTTCCCTGCCTTGGGAGATGCCACAGGTGTCCCTGAGCCACCCACGAGGCAGCTCCGAGGGTTCTCCCAAACGCCGGCCAGCTCTGCTTCCCCCAGCTCCGGCTGCTCATTAGCGGCTTCCTCCCCTCGGCAGCTCCGAGCTGCCATTCCAGTGATGTGCTGCCAAGGTTTCAGCGAGGGGCTCCCACAAACCTGCCTCCTCCTCCTCCTCCAGCTGCCACCAGCCCCACTCGGCCTGTGGAGGAGTGCAGACCTGGGGGAAATGTGCCTTTGGCGAGGGGGGGTTATTCCTGTTTAAAGCTCTTTTTTGTTGTTGTTGGTTTAAAGCTGTTTTTGTATTTGTTTTCATTTTCTGGCGAGGGAGGGATGGGGCACCTTGGGGCAAACATTCCTGAGTGCCCAGAGGTTGCTGAAAGGAAGGAGGACATAACACAGCAACTCTGAGCATCCCAGCAGCAAAATGCTTCATTGTTCAGCATTCCCTTCTCCTCCCTGTGGTGAGCACAGCCCCAGGAGACTGATTTCAGCTGGGCTACAACCTGAAATGCTGAAGAATTGGCTTTTTCGAGGTGTTTCGGGCCCCAAAGGACAACTTTTTCCATGGGGAATTGTGGAGCCCACAGGTAGCAGCCATTGAATTCCTCTCCTTGGTGACCATCCCTCTCTTCTTCTCAAGGGGTTCATTCCATTCAAGGCCAGGCTGGACGGGGCTTGGAGCAGCCTGGGATAGTGGAAGGTGTCCCTGCCCATGGCAGGGGGTGGAACGAGGTGGGCTTTAAGGTCCTTTCCATCCCAAACCATACTGGGATTCTGTGGACACCCTTTCTGCAGCAGTGTGAGGGGGAAGAAATATTTAAAGCAAAATTATGGAGTCATTATTATTGGAGTAATATGTGAGAGGAGCACTCACAACTGCCCCAAATTTCTTTCAACCATGGGTGAGGAGCTTTTTATCCAGTCCCAGCCTCGTGGCCATGCTCCATCCTGCTCCAGTGGCTGGGAGCAGACCCAGGAGGGACCAGGGCTTTTCCTTGTGGCATCAGCCCTTTAAAGACCCTCAGTTTTCCGCAGACAGCAAGGTGTTAGCAAACCATGGGCCTTCCTCAGTGATGCACAAGAGCGTCTGGAGAGGGAGAAACAGCCTCAGGGGGAGGAGAAAAGGCTTCAGTCTCCATTTCCTCGTGCCACACCCCCATCAAACTGCTCCTGATAACAAACTGGGGGGCTGCAGACCACAAGGAGGATGCCCCACCTCCAACCAGCCACGGGCAGATAAATGCCCCAGGCTCTGGAAAGGCTGTGGTAAATCAGAGAGAGGCTTTTCCCTGGCTGAGGAAGGGTCCGAGGGGGGCCCCGCGGCTCAGGAATGAACCTCTGCCGGGGATGTGTTTTGAAACATTTTCCCAGCTGTGAGATGCACATAGCTGTGGCTTCCCCTTCATCTGGGAGACTTCAAGAGCGGATGGGTGATAAGGGTTCAGAGCAGCAAAGGCAGAGCAGCCCGAGCCAGGGGATCTGGTTTCAGTCTGTCCATACCCACAGCATTAGATCTGATTTGGGCCCTCTCTCCGCCCCCTCGCACGGACACAATTAATCTGAATTCCTTTCTCCGCTGCTTCCTCCCCTCTGAAGCCTCGCAGCCTGGCCCTGCTGCCTTTTCCGGGGCTCCCTCCTTTCCTGGCCTGTGGAGGGGTCTGTGCCAGGGCCACGAGGACCAGCACTCTCCAGACAACCACAAGGGTGGAAATTTATCCCCCAACCCCATCTTTTGTAGCCTTTCCTGGTGGGAAACACCCCAAAAAAATCAAAGGAATTCCGTTGTTTTAAGGTGCTTTTTTTTTTTTTTTTTTTTTTGCACCATCCAAATCACAGAAAGGTTTTCTATTTAAACAAGGATGGGCTTAAATTGAAATAGGTTTCTATTTCAGTTCAACCAGCTTAAATTTAAATTATTATAAATGATTATAAAGTAATGATTTATCATTCTAAGATGATAAAATGGGATTTTTCCATGCAGAATCTGGGCCACGGAGATACAGAGGGATGGGAATCAACCTTTCCAAGGGCTCTGCATGGTCCTTGTTCACCTTGTTCACCTCCAAGCAAAAGCAACTCAACAGGGGACTTCTCCTCCCCCATCCACCCTGAAATGTGCCTGGGACATCTTCCCAGCTATGGGGCAGCACCTGAGCAATAAATCCTTCTTAATTAACAGCATGGATGAGGAGCAGTAACCTCAATGGTTGCTGCAATTCCAGCTCCTTCCAGCACAGGGTGCTCGGTCAGAACCCAAAGGCAGCACTGAGCAGGGCTGGGCTCTCACGCTTGGACCCACGCTGCTTTTTACTTCCCCAGGCTGAGGGGAAAGTGAGGAGAAAACAACCCCTAAAGTTCCTGATGATGGGCAAAATCGGGAGCAGCTGGTGGGAGCTGCACCCCTCACGCCTCTCACCCCCTCCCCAGCCCCAAACAGAGGGCAGGAAGGTGGGGCAGCACCTCCCTGGCAGGGACTCAGGCTGGCAGAAGCCCACATGGAGGGACAGAGAGGCTGGGCCCTGGGGGCAGAGCCTTTTTTCTACATCCTCAACTTTAAAAGAAGTTGGAAAAGCTGCCTTTAAAAAAAGAAACCAGCAAAACCCACCAAAACCAAAAAAACCAAACAAACTCCCGTCGGCTTTCCTGCATTTCACATTTCATTTGCACTCTTGGCCATGTCATGGAAATTATTTCAATCCTTTTGTAACCAAACCCGCCCCAATCCTATATAAGCAAAGGCCTGGGGGACCTGTTGCAAAATTTCCTGCAAGCAGGGCCGTGCTCTTGCTGCCACCTTCCATCAGGCCAGCAGCTCTCTGCTCCTGTGATTTCCACGATGGGATGTGGAATGCTCCTGATGGGGTCGGGAAATGCTCCTAAAGCAGGGAAAAGTGGGATCAACAAGGCCTCAGCCAGAGGAAGCTGCGCTGGGTCTGCACCGTGGCGGTGCATCCCAGCTGTGTTCTGTGTTAGGGTAAGGGAAATGCTTGGAAATCCCTGAGAAAAGCTTGGAAATCCCAGGAGAAAGCAGTTCCCATCCCTGGGAGTGCTCAAGGCCAGCTGGGACGGAGCTCTGAGCAAGCTGGTCTAGTGGAAAATGTCCCTGCCCATGGCAGGGGTGGCACTGGATGCCAAGGGCAGCCTCCACACACCAGGTGGGAGAGGAGAAAAGAGCAGCCCAGTGAGGTTTTAAGGGGCATTTTCCCTCTTCCTCAGCCCTTCCTTCCCCCTGCAAGAGTCAAACTGCAGCAAGCAGGGGCCAGGTTGCTGACATGAGGATCACCAGCCAGATTCAGAGTGTGCTATCAAAGTCTGATTTCACAGAATCTCAGCACGGTGTGGGCTGGAAGGCACCTCAAAGCCAGCCTAGTTCCAGTCCCTCGGGAGCACAGGATGGGATGTGGCAGAGCCATCCCAGAGCTCTGGAAAATCTACGATCCACAGGGTAGGACTCACAGGGAAGGAAATCAGGAAATCACCCCGTTAGCACGGAGCTGCTGTGAAATTCCCAGGTCTCCAGCTGGAACTGGAAACCAGAAAGAACCAGCAGGAATGAGATGCCTCAGGGCAGCAGCAGCCAGAGCAGGGGGTCTCAGCCGGGGCTGAAGACATCAGCTCTGCCCTGGGAGCAGCTTTGTGCTGAGCTCTCCACTCTTGGGTGGGATTTTAAAAATCTCTGGAACTAGACCTGCTTTTTGTCAGGTTTTACCTCGTTTTTGTGCCAGCCAGATTCAGAGAAGAGCAGGGCACAGCGAAACCTTGTGACCATCCTGCTCCCCCTTCTCCTGCTCGCTGGAAAAAATAATAATAATGAAAAAAAACCCTGAAAATTACTCCGTGGTCTCTTCCTCCTCCCTGGATTTAATTTTCCTTTCCTGGAGCCCTCCCTGGATAGGGAAAGGACCAGCCTGTCATCTGTCAGACATGGGCATCCTCAAACCACCGGGAGAGGTGGAGCTTTCCTAAGTGGTCCTGGGCAGCCTGACAAGTCCCTGAGCTTGCCTGCAGAATGTGGTTGTAATTAGATAATTAATAACTTGGAGAGGGAAAGGAAAGGAAATCAGCTAAATGGAAGCTTTCCTCGGTGGGAGGAAATAATTATATCTGCTGTTTGATATGTGAGCTGAGGTGGCTTTGCTGAAGGCAGGAACAGCACCTCACCCTGCCCCGAGCAGGATGGGGGATCCTGTGGGCACTGCTGGCTCATGGAGTTTGTCCCACAAAATGTTCCCTGTTCCTGGAGGTGTTCAGGGCCAGGTTGGAGCAATCTGGGATGGTGGAAGGGGTCCCTGTGGCATTGCCAGGCTCTGAATTTAGGCTGTCTATCTGAAAGTCCAAGGAATTGTGCTTCCACTTGCTCCTGGCACACTGGCTCTTGCCCTGTGCCTGGATTAACTCCACGCTGCTGGAACCAGGGGCAGGATCCAACACCTGGTTATGAACCACAGCCTGGATTTGTAGGAAAAAAGCCCTTCCCACACAACCTATCTCAGAAAGATGTCCTGGACTCGGTGTATTTATTTTTCTTCTCTTTTTTTTTTGTTTTTTTTTCCTTCTCTCCAGACTGTCCAGTGTCTGCAACTGAAGTGGAATTGGGATTTATCCAAGTTTGTAGCTTCTGAAACCTTAAAAACCTCAAGAAAACTGGTCCAAAAGACCCCTCTTGACCTCCCTTGCTCTGAACTCTTGCGGAGCATTTTAGACTGAGCAGCAAAACGGCACCGAAGAGAAGGGGCTGAGGCTTTGCAGCATCTCTGCCCAGAACGACTGACCAAAGAGAGAAGGAGAAGCAACATTCCTGGTTCTTCATTGTTGTTGGGATTTTGTGTCTGTCTGTCTGTGCGTTTGGTGTTTTTATCGCTAGGTTTTTTTAATTTTTATTTTTATTTCTGAGGAAAAATCTTAATTCAGGAAACACATTTATGAGGCATCTTTGGGTTCGAGTTTTACTTCCCCTTAACTGTATTCTTCTTGTCTTTTTTTTTTTTTTTTTTTTTTGTAAATGCCAAACCTGATTTCTTGTACAGTCATGGCAAAACTGGACCAAGGCTCTCAGAAAGAAACAGGAAAAGAAGGAAAAAAGCCCACCATGCCCCCAGCTCCCTGCATGATTTGTTTCAAGTACAGCCTGGATTACAGACTGCCCTCCACACTCTGCCACCTCTTCCTTATTGCTCCATGATTTGCTACCGCTCATCCCCTTCCCCCTTTATTTTAAATTTTTTTTAATTTTTTTGTTTTGTTTTGTTTTCATTTTCTGTTCCAGTGTATATGTTGCTTATTTGTTTTATTTATTGAGATATTTTTAACGAGCTAAGAGACTGCAATGTCGCTGTGTATACTGCTTCTCTTGCCAGTAAAAATAAAGATGTCATGCAGCTACTGAGGCTTTGAGATCTATGTTCTCGACTCCACAGCCCCCAGCAGAGGCTGAGACCCTTCCTTGCACCTCACAATGTTTTGACACTCACAATTTTGGCTAAAAATTTCTTTCCCAGGGAGTGGGTGATGGGTGTGAGCATCACCTGTCCAGGCTGATGTCTGCAGGACGATTTGGCTTGGAATGGACCTTAAAACCCAGCACTGGACAGGGATCTGGAAACATAAGGCTAAATTATCCCAAATGACCTTTTCTCCCCATCAACTATGGGAAGAAAAAAAAAAAACCCGAAACAACCCAAAAAAACTCCCTGCTGTCGTGTCTGGGCCATTAATAAATAAATCATGGCATTCCATCCAAACCAGCTTGGGGGGAAAAGCGTTTTAAGATGCCAAATCCTGACCCTCCGTGTGTGCATCAGAGGCATCAATTCCCTGCTTGGTTTCCGAGCCCCAGTGTCAGGTGTTTATGTTAAAGGCTGCATGGAGGAAAACCCATCCCATCCCTGAGGAGCTCCTACTTGAGGGCAAATGACACCTCAGGGCGGGCTCTGGGTGCCAGCAGAGCCAAAGCCACCCCTTCAGAGGGTGAATTTAACAGCTGTCAGGCGATGCAGCACACAGAATGGCTTTCCCTGCTCCAGGAATGTGTTCCTGCAGCAGTCACTGTGATTTTGGGGGGCTCTGAGGGTGCTCCAGGTTGTGGCTTCACCACAAGAAGTGACGTTTTTCCACCAGAGTCCAAATCCAGGTTTTTCTTGAGTGCTTGTCAGGGAGCCTGTGGTGCTGCTCTGCTGTGCCATGAGGTGCCCAGGAGCAGGAGGACACGGCTGGATTTTCCCAAGGATCTGTGCCAGGTGCCTGCCCCACTGCTGCAGAGGGTCAGGGCTGCTCCCTCCCTTCTCCAGGGTCGTGGATTTAAGGGGCTATCATGGTAGGTCAAAGCATTTGACCTCTCCCTGCCACTCCTAACAAAAATCACTGCTCACAAGCACCTTTGGGACCTCTCCCATGAATTCTGGGGGTTATCCGAGGCTCCTGTGGGTGGATGGCCTAGGAGAGGTAAATTTGGAGCCTGGAATTAGGCTACAACATTTGTTTTTAGGCAGAGAAAGTAGTAACTGTTCAAATGGTCAGGAAAGAGCCGAGCCATGGGGTTCAGACAGGTGGATTCAGCTCCTGAGGGGAGAACTGAAGCCCTAAAACAGTCCAGAAAGTTGGGGAGCTGTGAGCTGTCCGGGTGACAGATGCTTAGCAGCAAACCCACCTGGCTCCGTGAGCAGGCAGGCAGACACTTCCATCAGCTGCTGGAAAGGCTTTTTGTGTGCTTGGAGTTCATCTGGTGTGAGCCCTCAGGAAAGCCAGACCCCAAGGTGCAGCTGTGTCCTCGTGGGCAGCACATGGACATGTTTATGTTTTCTTTTCCATACATAGGAGTCTTTTTCCATGGCATTTATCACCCCTTGTTCCCAAGGGGATTTGATGTGTCCTTCCCAATCCTGCCTCTGATAACTCCCTGTGGGAAAATAAGGGATGTCATCAAGGGCAGGGACAGGGTGGCTTGTGCTGAGGAGGATGAAAGCAAGAAATCCCTAAAAGCAGCGGGATCAGATGGGTCCCAACAATGGGATTTCTCCTCCGTGGCAGTGCATGCACACATGTGGGAGCCTGGCTAAATATTGGTCCTGGATTGCTTCGTCTCTGTGCACATGAAAGGCTACAAAAAACCCCAAGAAACCTCAGCACAAACTATTCTAGCAAACCACAAAGCGAAATATTCACTGGAAAGAGGCCAGGCACTGAGGTGAGGATGTAAAATGCATTGATTTGGGTTTTATTTTAAATAATGTTTTACTCAGTCACAGCTCAGCTTAGCAGGTCCAACCCCTCCATTTTCAAAAGGGGGAAAAAAAAGGGGTTTTATGTTTTCAGCCAAAGTCCACATGAAAAAATAATAATTATAAAAAAACCCCAAACAAATCCAACCCCCAAGTCCCACCCCTCAGGACCTCTGTTCTCCTGGCTTCCCCCAAGGCCACCCCGTTTTCACACAACCAAGGAGTGCTGACAGCAAGGAGGGATCAGGAAAAGGGGGGAACACTGACAGTTTTTCCCAGGGATCCTTGTAAACTTGGAAGCTCTGGTTTGGCTGGGACCACCCAGACACCGTTTCTGGGATGGCAGCCTCAGCCTCCCCTCACAGGGTGACAGCAAAGAGAGGTCAGTGTCACCTGAGCATGGAGACCTTGGCCAAGGGAAGCTGCATCCCACACAGCCCTGGGAGAGGAGGGAGCCTGCGAGCCAGGGGAGGACCCACGAGCAGCTGCATGGGCAGGACAAGGATAAATCTTCTGTTTCCTGCTCTTGTGAAGCGCAGTGGCAACGGGACCTGAATCAGGGCGGGGCAGAAAGACCAAAACTGAAAGCAGAAGTGATGTGGAAGTAAAACCAGCTTGGATGTGGCCCCTGGGGACAGGGGTTGGTGGTGGCCTTGGCAGGGCTGGGGGAATGGTTGGCCTCTATTCTTAGAGGGCTTCTCCAGCCTGAAGGATAAAAACCAGACAAAACCTCTCCCAGCAGCTGCTCCAGCAGCAGGTGGGTGTCTGGGAAGCCATGGAAAGCAAAAGGAGAGGCAGCCCCAGCAGGAGACACAGCCCACCCTTTACCACTCAGACGTGCTCTCTCTGCTTTACATCAGAGCATCACAAATTTATGTCTCATCTTCAAACCTTGGAGCACCAAAGCTGGGCATAAGCTGCTCACCTAAACCCCAGGAAGAAGCAAACTGAGGCCCTGGCACAGGGTGCCCAGAGAATCCATGGCTGGAATCCCTGGCAGTGTTCAGGGCCAGGTTGGACAGGGTTTGGAGCACCCTGGGATAGTGGAAAGGGTCCCTGCTCGTGGCAGGGGGTGGAATGAGATGATCTTCAACCATCCTTCCAACCCAAACCATGCCAGGGTTCAATGATTCCATCATTGCCAGCATTTTGCCCGTGTTTTAACGGAACAATTCCAGGTTTTCCAGCTGCACCTTGATGCTTTTTGTGGTTTCGATGCCATTCCCCTCGCCTTTGTAGTCTCAGAATTTGTTTGGAGCATGGTAAAGTGCACTCAGCCCTTTTATGATTTCCTGTCCTGTTTCAGAGCCCTGCACTGAAAGACTTTAGTTGCCTCCTAAATCTTTTTCCAGAGCTCTCCTGTCACTTTAAATATGGGCTAGCATTTTGTTAGCTTCAAGACTTTGAAATAATATCAAAGTAAACCTCAAAGGAAAATAATGCAGTAAAGGGGAAGGTTGGGGCTTAATTCATATTTAAATAAAGATCCTTCACTTCAGGTTGGGTTACTGTGTAAAATGACTGGGAGCAAATGGAGCTTTTAAAGGCCTTATTCCCCCCAGGGGTCTACTTTAAAATGATCAGGGAGCCCTACCAGGCCCAGGAATGAAATTGCCTTCCCAGGAAAAATTCCCTGCCACTGGGAAGAAAAATCCCTGAAGTTCTCCAGAACCAAGATGTACATTTTTCCTCCCTCCCCTCCTGAGCTGTGACCCAGAGCAATGTTTGTGACTGGTGGGAAGGCAGACAGGATCCTCCTCAAAGCCTTTGGAGAAGGAAACGAGGAGCTCAGGATCGATTTGTGTGTCAAATTTTCTTTCATTTTCTTTCCATTTTCTGGGCCCAGCCACACATGGGAACAGGAGATATTGCCCTTTCCCCCTCCCAAAATGCTGGTTTCCAGGAGAGGAAGGAGGAACTGAGGGCTGGTTTCCAACAGGCCTCAGCACCTGACAGGGATTTGTCCTGGTGTCAGCATCCCAAGCTGACTGCCCAGCACAGGCACCTCTGCAAGAGCAGCCGAGCACTCAGCCCTCCTGGACTTTATGTGGGGATCTCCTCTGCAATTCTCCTCTAAGCTCCACATCCTGCTGCAGTGCCGAGCAGGGGTGGTGATGGATTTAGCCTTCCACGTCCCCTCTGCTTCGATTCCTGATTTCCTACTCCAGCCCCAGGAGCAGTGGGCGGGAGGGGCGGCTTTTGCTAACGCCAGCAACTCCAGATCTGCCAAAACCCCGAACAAAGGCTGTGAGAAAAATATTTCTGCAGGAAGCATTTGCTGAAACATGATTCATTTCTCGAAGATAAGTCACATTTCTCCCGGCCAACACTTACAAAAGGGTTCTCCTCCCTCATCCCTGCCCCAGCCTGGGTGATGGACACGGCTGGAGCATGTGCTTCCAGCTGAGGGCTGTGGCTCACCAGTGCATTTGCTCCCATGCAAAGGTGGTTTGAGGCTGGGGACGTGCGTGGCTCCCTCTGGGTGTCCCTCATTGTGACCAGCGCTCCGGAGGGGGACTGTCCCCATTCCCCCCTTCACGCCACCCCTTCCAGCATCATTGTTTTGCAGCCGGGTGTGACAGCCCTGCCTGGTCACTGTGGCTTTTTCACCAGCTCCTGGAGACAATGGGCTCCATGGGTCACTTGCAGTTCATCACGTCTTTGGAGTTGTCTGGGCACTTAGTTGGAAAAAAACCATCCCTGCTTCGCACATGGCCGGGAGATCCGAGATGGGATTTCCTAACGTCCCTCATTGCAGAAACCCTCAGGGTTTCAGTGCCTGCCCATGGCTTGCTTTCCCAAATTAGAGATCGGGTGGGAACTCAGCAGGAACTGGGCCAGGGACCAGCTGGCACGGCCCCAGTGATGTGTGGGACAGGGAATGTCCATCCAGGTGCCAGGCAGGGCAGTCCTGGTGGGGTGACAGACCCAAAATGCCACGGGCAGAGTCCTTCTCACTGTGAAATCATGGAATGGTTTGGGCTGGAAGTGACCTCAGAGCTCATCCAGTGCCATGGGCAGGGACACCTCCCACCATCCCAGGCTGCTCCAAGCCTTGTCCAGCCTGGCCTTGGACACTTCCAGGGATCCAGGGGCAGCCACAGGGACTTTCCCAGGACACCACACCACGTGCCAAAGCTGTCAGAGTCCCCCCATGGGGCCAGAGATGCACCCACCACACCCAGGGTGAGCCACACACAAGCCAACCTTGGCTGCCCTTTAGATCCATCCAAGGTGGTCCCAAGCCCCCGATGTGGGATTCTGCCAACTGAATTTTATGTGTCCTTTTTCTTTCCCTGGGATACAGGAAGTCAGAGGGGCTGGCTGGAGCATGAAGGTGTTCCCACGAGTTACTGCCTGGGCCACTTTCCCTGCAGGCACCGTCATCATCATCACCATCAGTGACATCCAAGCTTCCTGTGTGCCACCATCATCTCTGGGGACAGCGGGGGATTCCTGGTGGTCCATGGGCCCCTCCTGCCAGGGCTTGCCATTGTGCTTCATTCACCAGTTGCCACCACAGAGCATCCTGGTCTGAGGAGACAGAGCTGCTGGGGCAACCTGGGCCAGGTGAAAGGCAGAAGAAAAATAAATATCCATCAAATCTCGAGCCTCAAACCTTCTCACATAAGGGCTGAGGTGAGGTGAGATTTGTCCCTCCTGGAATCACACCACAAAAAAAAAAAAAAAAAAAAAAAAAAAAAAAAAAAAAAAAAAAAAAAAGCAGGAGTGTGAAGGAAGAGAGAGGTGCAGAGGAAGAAGAGGATTAGCATGAAGTCAGACAGGAAGGGAGGCAAAGACCTGCCTCTTCCAGACCACACATGAAGACCTCAGGGTAGAGACGGACGGCTCCTACAGGCTCCGAGTCATGTTCCATGTATCCATGTGTCAGGTGATCATTTCATTCCTGCTGGACTCTGCTGCTCTGCACTGGGACTCCAGCAGTGCTTTGCTAAGCCCCTGTTTGTTGGTGCTGCCTTAAAACAGGATTAAATCAATGAGGGCAACATTTTGGTTGCAAACACTGCAGGAGCACCATGTTGGTGAGAAAGTATTTTATGTTATTAAAAGCTGCTCTTCCTTGCTATCACAGCACAGTTCAGGTGGGGAGGGACTTTAAAGCCCATCCCATTCCACCCCCTGTGACAGGCAGGGACACCTCCCACTGTCCCAGGCTGCTCCCAGCCCCAATGTCCAGCCTGGCCTTGGGCACTGCCAGGGATCCAGGGGCAGCCACAGCTGCTCTGGGCAAACTCCTCAACATTCCTCAAAATGTCCATCAGATCTGCAGAGCCCTCACTCCACACACTCCACAGCCTTCTGGGACGAGCAGAACACCGAGAACACCTCGGATGTGAGAGGTGGCAGCAGGGCACACCCTCAGCCCTGCCAGCGGCAGGATGGGCACGTCCAGCCCCAGCACGGGCTGGGAACAGCCAGCCCTGGCAGATCTCAGCCCCCTGAACCTCGTGCTGTGACATGTTTACACAGCCAGACCCTTTCCCCTTCATTAGTGCTGGGGTCGGGGCGAGCCAAAGGTCAGGCTCCGAGCCGATGATTTCACTTCTAAACAAAACCTCCACCTCCTCCACCTTCCTCCTCAAAGGGCTTGGCTCATAAATTTTCATTTAGTACCACCTAGATGACTTCCCCCTGACTTTACATTCTCTTTAACAAGAGGGGTATTTCATTCCCCCAAAACCAGCTCCTTCTTACCCCGAGTCCCAAGGTTTTGGGGAAGCTTTGGCCTGATCCTGCCCCATGCCTCGACTTACCAGTGCTAGAAAAATAAAGGTGGCAGAGATGGGAAACCCCACAGTTGTCACTGCCTGGTTTTAATGGCTCTGCCACCTGTGTTCCCACAGGATCAGGGCCCTGTTTGACATGCCAGAGGCTGGGAAGTGCCAAACCAAACCCCACTGTCCGAAACACATGTGGTTGCTTTGCTTTGGAGAGAAAACAAGGGGTAAAAAGCAGGAGATGCAGCTGGCTTCCAGGCTGGCTGCCTGCACTCATCCATGTCCTAGGAAAGAGTAACCCAAAGTGCACAAGACAAAGTGCAGAGTGTCATCTGTGTTGCTCCTTGTCCTGAAGCCCTCTGTTTCTGTGCACATCCCCAAGACTACCAAAAAGTTCAGCCCTAACACTGTTTTACTGATCCTGAAATCTCTTTCCGATCATTTCCAGCAGTGGTTCTCAGGGCTCTGCCCTCCTCTTTCCAGGGCAGTCTCAGAGCTCAGCTGGCATGGGGAAAGAATTTGGTGATTTAGATCACCTCAGAGTGGGTTAAGAGACTTGGCTGCTCAAATCCTGCCAGTGGGTGGTTCCTGAGCTGTGAGGTTCATGTCCAAGTCCAGGTTGGACAGGGCTTGGAGCAATGAAAGTGGAAGATGTCCTGTGGCAGGGGCTGGAATGAGATGGGCTTTAAGGTCCCTTCCAACCCAAACCCAAACCATTTGGTGATCTTCCTGCATCAACCCAGCCAGGGTTGCTTTGGCTCTGCTTTTCCAGCCCTCTTGGATTGCTGTCAAGGAAAATTCCCCCCCCCCGGGTCATTCCCACCTCCCCATCCCAGCTCAGCATGAAGGACAGTGCCTGGGGGCTGGTGCCATCGTGTGGATACAGCTGCAATGAAGAGGAGGAGGAGGAGGAGAGGTGGGAGACAGAATGCTGGGGAAAGGACAAATCCAGCATTGTCCAAGCCAGGCTCTGAACCCGGTTCCCTCCTGGAGATTCTGGTGGGCTTGAGTGCTGCTTCCTCAGCAGGCAAACAGAAAAAGAACAAGGATGCACCTCCTGCACCACTCGTACCCTGCAGCATCTCCTGGTGCCACAGCAAATCCCCAGAGGGAGTTTTTCCTAAGGAAAGCAGCAGTGGTTGAGATTTAGATCCCTGCCAGAGGCTCAGAAGCTGAAACCACTGTACCTTGCTCTGCTTTCCTGCTGGAAACAGGGCTGGAACACAACCCATGCATGTGTCATCCCCTCCAGGATCTCCAGGACTGTCTGCTCAACCAACACAAACAGAGTCTTGAACCTGGAGGAGAATCAGGCTGTGGATTTTGGCTGCTGGCAGGGGGTGGGTTCTCCACTCTGGGCTTGCATCCTGTCCTGGAAGTCACAGAGTCCCCAACCTCCAACTCTCTTGCAAAACTGAGGAGCAAACCCAGCCTGGGACAAAACTAAAGAGTCCCCAGGGCCCTGGCACTCCGGGGCCAGCTGACACTGTGCAATCAAGTTCCTTCGTGTCATTTTTCCACTGCCTTTTACAGCCCGGGGCTGAACCGGAGCCAAATGGCCAGCAGGGGGGATAATGGATCAGGAGCCTGGGTTTCCTTTGGGCAGTCAAAGTCCCAAGCCAAGCCCCGCTGGCTGGGATGTTCCCATTATCCTGCAGAGTGGGCTCTGATGGGCTCCTTCCCAAATCCCCTCGGCCGTGATGGAGAGCAACCTGCCCCGACTCCTTCGGACACGTGGATGGGGGGATGAGCTTGGCTCCCAAAGGAGGGGCAGGGATTCCCTGAGGGCCCTGTCCAGGCACTGCCCAACCTCCCTCTCTCTGACCCCTGCACCTCCCACACGCACTCCAGGCCTGCCCACCCCTGTCACGGTTTTGGCTCCCCCCAAATTCCCACTGCCAAGGCCTTTGCAGAGCACTTGCAGAGTGACTTCCTGCTCCAAGTCCCACTGGCTCTCCAGGATGGCTCTGGAGCAGCTCTGGATGGTGGCTCGGGATGCACCAGGTGGTCACAGGGCTAAAGCACAAGCCCTCCGTGGCTCTGTGCTGGCACTCACGGGGTTGGAGCACCTGCGGGTGCAGGTGGGATCCCCTGGATCTCCTTTGGTGATCCATCAGGGCACATCCCTGCCCAGCGAGCCGGTGCCCGGTCCCAGCCAGGTTTGGCAGCATCTGCCCCCAAACTCCTGGAGCGGGGCAGCCCCTCAGTGCCATTCCCGATTAAGTGGCTCCCACTGTTATTTGGGAAATGTAGGAATTTTTCCCATATGTCTTCGACCTATAAAACGAACATCCCTCAGAACTGAGAGGTTATTGCCAGTGACCACGTGTTTCCATCTCTGGTCTTTAAGCACATTTCGTGGCTTGCCAAGACTTTTCAGGAGGTTAAAATTCGAGGCCTGGACTCAGGAAAGCGCTTCCAGCATGTGCCAAGTAGGACTTAGGCACACACTTGTGTCTGAGCACATCTTATGGGCCTGTTGTTTGCCCAGACTGGTGCCAAAAATCCTCTTCCTCCTCATCAACTCCTGGACTCTCCGATTCTGTCCTCAGCTTTGCTTAACTGCAGGTGAAGTTTGGCTGGCAGATGTGCAGCTCCTGGATTGCAGGGAGGAGCTCATTTTTCGGGGAATGCTGCCTGGGGCTTTGGGAAGGTGTGGAAAAGCCTGGGGAAGTAGAGGTGGGTGATGCTTTCTTTAAAAACATGTTTTTAAAGTCACAGCTAATTGCATAAATTTCATGGAGAGCTCAACAGCAGCAAAATCAGGGGGAAAAAAAAAGGAAGGCATATTTCAAGTGCTTCTAAATGAAAACACTGATTTAAAAAAAAAAATTACAATATAAACCACTATTCATGTAAAATATCTAATTTCAAGCTGACTCAAATACCTCTTTACAAAGAATGTGTCTTCTTTCTTTTCTTTCTTTCTTTTTTTTTTTCCCAATTTTGGCTTGCCAGAAATTTCCATCATTTCATTTTTCACCCCAAATCATTATTTCAAGTTTTTGGAGCTTTGCTGCTGGAAAAGTCAAGGCCTGTATATCTAAGAGTACCCTGAGAACTGAAAACAGAGCTGGATAAATGAAGAGGCAATGCAAAATTCCAACTCTCAAGTTTGTCTTTAAGGACTTGCCAGTCACCCAGGAGGAATTCAAGACACCACGGGTATCAGAGGACACGGGAATCTGTACTCCAGTTCCAGGAAAGAAACATTCCATCATGACAAGGAAAAATACTGGATGGCAACCAGCCCCCTCCGAGCTTCCAGCATTCCTACCTGCACTGCTAAATCCCCAAATCCAGCCTTTTCTGCTGTGTGCCTTTTATCACAGCAGCACGGCTCTCAGCGTGGAGGAAAACCTGTGTTCTGTTTTAACAGCTTCCCCCATCCCAACCTCCTGGGCTCTAGTCTTGGCTTCGTTCTCTATCCCATCCTGCTAAGCCAAAATTCCCATGGCACATCCCCCCAGGTTGTGCTCCTGGTTGTTTGCTGACACAGGGGACAAGGTAGCCCCAGAACCACTCCCTGGTGGCCACAGCTCCAGCTCCCTCTCCCATTGTGGTGCTGCATTTCATGGGAATTAAACCTCAAGGTTTTAGCTCAGCAAGGCAAGGGTCAAACCAATTAATTTGGTGAACCTCCCCCATCAGATCTGTCTCATTCCCTCTTTCCTGCCCCATCCCTGGCAGTGTCCAAGGCCGGGTTGGACAGGGCTTGGAGGAACCCTGGATGAGTGAAAGGTGTCCCTGCCCACCTGGGTTGAGCTTTAAGGTCCCTTCCAACCCAAACCATTTGGGATTCCATGCACAGAGGAAACACAAAGCAACCAGAGCTCTTCCACCCACGTGGCTCTCACAGAACAAGGTGACCAACAGAGAGGGGAAAAATGCTCAAAAACCTTTTTTTTTTTTCATCCTTAAAACGTTTGTTTAATCCTGAAAACAATTAAAACTGGGGAGGTTTTAATGGGGAGCTGAAAGCAGCAGCAGGGTCACTCGGGGTTTGTTCCTATTGTCAAGTGGTGAAACCATCCTGTTATTTAAGAAGTCAAAAGCCTGTGAACCAAACAAACAAAGCCCAAACTTCCCAACATCCGACCACAGCGACACATTGATGGACACCAGGAAAAGGGCTGCAAGCACAAAACAAACAAACCTCCCTGAGAAGGGCTCTGCCAATTTCAAGGGGAAGAGAGGTTATGAGCATTTGTGGGAAACGCTGCTAAGAGGGGAAGGATAAAAGAGACCAAGGACAAAAAAAAAAAAGAGGAGGAAAGAGCAGAGGGAGAAAGGACTGGGATAGGGCTGTGCCAGTCAGGAGGGATTTGGCCGGATGATGGTTTTACTGCACCGCAGTGTGGAAGGCACGCTTTGATTAATTCCACGAGACTACCCCGAAGTCATCCTCACAACTCCCAGCGCGCTAATTACGGAGGAGGGGCGGGCAGTGACTCATGCTGGAAACTTCCCGACTTCCAAAGGGGGAAAAGGGAAAAGAGACAGGAGGAATCTCAGTTCTCAAGCAAACACGAAGGTCCCCCGGACCCGTGCTGGGAGAAAGGTCGGGGTGGTGGCACCGAAGGGGCCTTGGAGGGGATGGTCCCAAGGAGGGCTGGCAGAGGAGCCACCCCGAGGGAGGGTGGGGGCATGGAGAGAGGTGGGGGTTCCATCTCCTGGGCTGGGTTTGTCCCAGCACAGCCTTGTGCAGGCAGGCCAGCTGTTTTCCCATCCCTGCAGGCAGGGATCTGCCATCCCAGCAGAGACGGCCTTGGGAATGCACCAAAAAAGCTGCTGCCAGGCGGTGAGACAGGAGGAGCTGTGGGATCCCTCTGTCCCTCCACCCCCACACTGTCACCACCCGCCTGACCCAGCCTGGAGTGCTGGCACCACGGTCTGGCACTGGGATGGAGCCTCACAGCCAGGTCTGCTGGATGACAGAGGGACAAACACAGCCAGAGCTGCCGAGCCAAGCCTCAGGTGCCCTCTCCCTCCCTGGGAGGGTGCTCAGCAAGGAGGAGATGCACACCCAGAGGTGTTTGCTCAGCAAGGACCAGCGCCAGCTCCGAGAACACCCCTCGGGATGGCAGCACAGAAACTGAGGGGGGTCCTTGTCTGATATTTATTATCCCATCTCAGCTCCCTTCTCATCTATTCATTTTTAACTCTCCAGGTAGCTGACAGCACCAGGAACTGAGGCCAGAGCATCAGATTAACAACATCTTTCTTCTCCAGGCTCTTGGCCACATGTTTGAGTTGGCTCTGCCTGCAAACGAGACTGACACCCCAGAATCTCATGGGCTGGAGACAGAGGTGAGGGAGATGGGGACAGCAGGACTAATGCCCTGTGGCCACTTGTGCTACATTTTTTTTTTTTTAGTTTCTCTTTTAAGGGAGAGAAACTAATTTTTTTTTCTTTCATTTCTTTCTATTTTTTTTAGAGAAAGGAAGGTGCAGGGTGAGACCCCATCTCCAGCACCCTGGCTCTGCCTGGGGTGTGTCACACAGGGGCATGCCTCTCTGGCCCTAAGCAGGAACCCATCTGACCCCTTCAGATGGCATCAGTGATGATTAAAAAGCCACTTCCCCGCACCACCGTGCTCCTCTCTGCCTCCCTGGCTCCATAACCACTAGAGGGGAGTGGAAGGTAACGAGTTGAGGAGATGGTTGTGTCCTCCAGAGAAGCACAACATTGGTGGCTTGGGAAGTTCTGCAGCTCTGGGTGTCCACCATGCCCAAAGTTCACAGCATCCACATGAGAAGGTTTTTCCCCGTAACCCCACGGCACCAGCAGGATGTGGAGCAACCTTCAGCATGGAGGAGCCAGGTGGGACATGAAAATTGTTGTCCAGAGAGAGCTTTGGGATGCTGGATGGGGAACAGAACCCCCTGGGGTTTGTTCATTCGTTCTTTCATTCATTCCTTTATTCCCCTCCCCTTTGTGGAGGGAAAACGCACCAAGACAAGTCTGGAGAGCTGCAGGAACAGCAGGAGATGCAAAGGTGGGACAGCACAGGGAAGGGGTTAAAGGCTCCCCAGTCCAGCTGTGTGTGGTCACTGGGGTTGGAGGCATCCCCATCCAGGCTGTGTCTGATTCCTGTGCCTCAGCGCCCTTCCAGGGAAGGGAGGTTGCCACACCCCAGAGCTGCAGCTCTCCTGGAGATAAGCATCAAGCTGCCCCTCAAAACTCCTCTTTTCCAGGAGGCCTTGGACGTGGAGCAACCCCTGGATGGGTGGAAATGATCCTTCAGGCAAGAGGAAAGCACCACAGCCCCAGGAGAGAATGGGTCTTTCCCCCACCAGGGAAAGGGTTACTCAGGAGCTGTGAGAGGCCATCTCCACCTTTTCCAGTCCCTTAGCTCAGCTTTGCCCAGTGCCATCCAGTGGCACAGGCACCACAGAGTCCACTGGGGTCAACCTTGGCTTCTTTGGTGTCCCAGGTCCCTCATCAGAGGGGACAGAAAGCCACGGGGTCACCCAGGAACTCCTCTGACCGTGGGATTCACCGAGCGAGGTTCTGCCCAGTGTATTCCCTGAGGCAGAGCTTGGGCTCCTCGTCCTGTTGGCATCATAGAAATAAATCAGTGAAAGGGTCCCAGTGAACCCTAAATGGAAGGCTTGTGCTGATCAGAGCCAATTCCCATGTGGAGGAAACATGGAGAAAAGGCTGAACACTCTTTTTTTTCCTGCAGTCTGGAAGCCCTTGAGGTGCTTTTTATTTCTCCTCTCCAAATAATTTTGTGTGTGTCTCAGTGTGTCTGAGCCAGCCCGAGCACCAGTCATGAGGAAATGCTGGGGATGGTGGAGATGTACATTATGTACAGGGAATTCAGTGCCAGGCCTGGGACACCAGGAATATTTCTGGTTTTGCCATTGGGAAAACCCACATTTTATATTTTACTGCCCTGAATCCCCAGCCCACAATGAGGCCATTATTAAAGAGCTATAATATTAAGATATAAACCAAATTTAACAGTTCCCTTTGCAGAAATGTGGTGAGCAGGGAGAGCTATTCCATCAATTTGGTATTTTTGTGGCAATGGGAAATGTGAGGGGGTTCCCCCTGGAGCATCTTTCCTCCACAGGTCAATATTTTGCTTGTGTCCACCCATCCATGCATCCATTTATGGCTGGGTGGGGCTTGGAGCAGCCTGGGACAGTGGAAGGTGTCCCTGCCCATGGCAGAGGGTGGAATGGGATGAGATTTAAGGTCCCCACCCAAACAGTTCTGGGATTCTGGGATCCCCCTGAGGTCACTGCAACATTCCATTTATTATCTCCTTCCCCCTCCCAGATGAAAACGACTCCGTTTATCTCCCGAAGGTGATGGGCTGGGCTCTGTCCTGGGCAGACAGTTCTCCCTTTTATCTCTCCAGGATCTGTCCGAGCAGCTCTGGAGTCCGTCAGCCCCGTGATATCATCCCTTGGCACAGCCCCTGCCTGCTTGCCTGCTGCCAGGATGGGTCCTGTAAACACTCACCGGGAATTGCAGGGCTCCCGAGGGAAAAGCGCTTCTCTTCTCCTCCTCCTCCTCTCCGGAGAAACAGCCCATCCTTCATCCCCCGTCCTCCGTCCTTCTTCCCTCGTAGCTCATCCTTCCTCCTTCCCGCAGGACGCCGGGGAGGGAGAGGAGGAAAGGCAGGCTGGGGATGGAGAACCACCCCGTGGCTTTTCCAGGATGACCTCGGTGACTGTGGAAAACAAACAAACGCGGGGAGGAGGAAGGAGCCAGCTGCGTTCTCTGCCAGTCACTTGATTTTTAGGTTTTTTTTTGTTTTGTTTTTCAATCTTTTTATTTAGCTCTGCTCGTCGAAAAGGCTTTTCCTTGATGTGTCACGAGTTCTGCAGAGCACGGGGCAGCCAACACCCAGCTGGGACTGAGCCTGGCCTGGCAGCCCCCAGCTGGTTGCTCAGGTGAACGAGATTTTGGGGATTAATGAGGCACGGATCTGTCTGCTGGTTTCCTTCCCCCTGGCACCCAGATAACTCCCTGTCCACCCTGCTCAGCAAGGGCAGCGGTCCCGGAAAGATCAAATTTCTGAAGATCTCTGGAAAAGGGGCAGGGACACCTTTCACTCCCCCAGGTTGCTCCAAACCCCATCCATCCTGCCTGGGCTGGGGCAGCCACATTCCTTGGAGCTGCCATCCCTCCCAACCCTTCCCATGCAACAGGGAAAGGAAAAAAATCCAACCCAAACCTCTGAGCACCATAAAGGTTTTATTATAAACAAACCTCTGGGAGCACTTTGGGGTGATTAACATTCCTTATCGAGGAAGGTGGGGGTGCCCAGGGGCTGGGGGAGGGCAGGCACAGCCCCCTCCTGAGGGTCCCACCTTCCCACCTAATCCCCCCATTGCCATCTGGCAGATTTACTGGCCCCAGCAACGTGGCTCACACTGATATAATGAGGAATTGCAGCCTGGGCTGTATTTCCTCACGAATTTCGCTTCCCTGCCAGAAAAGTTCAAGGCTGGGTCAGATTTTATTTATATTTGTGTATATAAAATACATACATCTATAAATACACGTGTCTATTTTACTTCTTTCCAGGTGATTTCCACCTTTCCCCACCTAAAGACTCATTCAGCCTCATCTGCCCTCCCCACCGGGTTTTGTCCTGTTGCCCTGGGTTGGGTTGAAGGAAATAATCCATACCCACATCCATCCCCTGCAGGGGCGGGATGCTGCACTCTGCTGCTTGCCGTGGGTGCCACAGGAGCGCTGAGCCTGTCCCGACCCCGCTTCCAGCCAGGAAATGCTGATTTCATCAAGCTCAGCCTCGGTTTAAGGCGGCTGGAAAGGGAAGGTGGGCGGCTGGGACTTCAAACGGCCCTGTCCCTCCTCCCTCACCTTCACAGGGTCACGACCAGGAAGTGCCCCAGCATCCTAAATCCCTGCTCCCCGAGCTCCTGCAGCGCTGGTGCAGCTCATCCCTGTGTCCAGCGCCCCGGCAGGATGCTGGGAAGCACAGGCAGGAGGTGTGGAGGGCCCCCAAAATCGCGTACCTGCCTCTGCTCCGAGGGATGCTCCAGGCTGGAGCTGCGCAGGGACAGCCTTTAGGGACCAGCGGGGAGGCAGAACTGGAGGAGGACCGTGGAAAACCTTTTCTTCTGAACCAAGGGCTGGGGCTGCTCCCGCTGCACTGGCTGGGAGACAGGGACAAGGGGGGAAAGGCAGTTTTTGTCTCTCCCTTCGGATGACGGGGGTGGGAACACAAGGAGAACCCAGCTGGCCCCACCCTGAGCTGTGGCACTGCTGCTCCTTCCCCTCCACATCGGACACGTGGCTTTGCAGCCCCGTTTCACCCATCCCGCTGGAGAGAGGCAACAGGAACAGCTGGAAATCCCCTTTTCCCTCTTCCCGTGTCCAAACCACGGATCCCTCCTCCAGCTTTGCTGCCCCTGCCTCAAATCCTCCTTCCCTGGCCATGGCCAACCTGCCCTGCTCCAAGAGGTGACCAGGCCCCTTCTTTTAGGACAACAAAGCCTCAAATGTGTTCCTAGGTGAATTTTTATAATGAATAAAACATTCCTAGGTGATTTTTGTAATGAATAAAGCGTTCCTAGGTGAATGTTGTAATGAATACAGGCTCCTGGCATGGCCACCCTTGAAGGGCTCTCTCTTGTTTAGCCAGAGCTCTGGCAGGAGTCAGGGGGTGCTGGCATTGCCCCTGCTGCCTGAAGGTTTTAGGATGCCAGTGCCAGGGTGATTTAGGGTTTCCTGGATCCTCCCCATAGGCCATCCCTTTTCATAACCAAGAATTCCCGTTCTGCACGGATGGCAGGCAGAATCCAGGAGGAGGTGAAGCCTGTGCACACATGAAGGGGGTGTCCCAAGGTGCAAGGAGGTGCAGTGGGCCCTCATGGGAGCAGAGCTCATGGAAAATTCCGGATGTAACCCTCAAGGGTTTCCTCTCCCCTGCTGGGAATGAACCGCAGCTGCCTGCTGGAGGGATGCACCCTTCACCCAGGGGATTTTCCCCTTGGAGGGGAGGTTTGTCTGGTGCACAAACAGGTTTGGGAAGCTGAATTTCCGCAGTTCTCCTCTTTCAGCCTCAAGGAGAAGCAGCGCTTCCCGAGGTGCTGGCTTCTTGCTGGTGCGAGAGGGGCCCTTCCCCGCTGGAGCTTTCCAGCCCTGCCTGACCACCCTGCCCTGTCAGAGGTGATCTGGAGCTGAGCCTTCCCACTGTGCCAGGAATGGGGTTTCCTTTCCTCGCTGGTGGGGCCAGTCTGGAGGGGCTCCCTCACCCAGCACTGCTCTCCAGCTGATTCAACACAGCCAGGCCACATCCTGCCCCTTCAGATACCCCAAACGGGTCCTCACCTGCAGAAACCCGGATCATTTCCTTCAGGAGGGGAGGGGAAGGGGAGGATTGGCCGTACCCAACGCGCTCCAGCCCCTTCATGAGATGATTTTTTTTTAAGATCCCAGAATCCCAGAATGGTTTGGGTTGGAAGAGACCTTAAAGCTCATCTCATTCTGCCCCCTCTGCTGTGGGCAGGGACACCTTCCACTGTCCCAGGCTGCTCCAAGCCCTGTCCATCCTGGCCTTGGGCACTTCCAGGATTAGGGACAATATTCCTGTTAGAAGAGCTGCTGGAGCCTTTGGCCCTGAAGCAGCCACACACCTCACCAGAGGCTGCCTCCCTAAGCTGCCTTTTTCCCACAGTTTCAGGGTTTTACAGCCAGCATTCCTCATTTTCCATGTCATTAATCTCCACAGGCCCTGGCTCCAAGCAGGCAGGAAGCCAAGCGCTGCCAGACAGGTTCCAAGCGCAGTCCGAGTTGTCTGGAAAGGAAGAAAATCCAGCTAAAAGTTGGGAAAGCACTTGAGCCTCCAGTTGGCTCTCCCCAGGCAGGCAGCAGGATGAGTGGGACACTGCTCAGCCAGCAGATGGGTTTGGTGGCAGCCAGGGTGTCTCTTCCCATTCCGCTTGGCTTTTCCAGCAACCAGCCAAAATACAACGTGTTCCTTTGAGCTCACAGCTTTAATCGTGCCCAAGGGGGAAGAGAATTAAAAAAAAGAAGCAACCCATAGCAAAACTGGGAGATTATTTTTAAGTTTCTTTAGAAAGATGCTTTGAGAGCTGCCCCTGAGCACTGCCAGCCAAGGCATCTTTCAGAGTATTTCTGCCACAACTTTTCATTTCCTCGTTTTGGAAGTTGCTCTGCTGTGAATCTTGCAGCTCCCCAAAATCCCAAAGCTGAGGATGAGCAAGGCAATCCCTCTTTCAGACAGGGCAAGGGAGGAGAAGACACCTGTCCTGCAGTAGGAGAAGAGGGAAGGGAAAAAACTCACATGGACATCTCCAGAGGTACCTTAATCCAGATTGTCCACATGGTTCAGCTCTGCTCAGGAGGATCAGAGAATCTCAGAACGGTTTGGGTTGGAAGGGAGCTCAAATCTCATCCCATCCCATCCCAGCCATGGGCAGAGACACCTCCCCCTGCCCCAGGCTGCTCCAAGCCCCAGTGTCCAGCCTGCTCTGGGCACCCTGTGCCAGGGCCTGCCCACCCTCACAGGGGAGAAGGATGAGGCTCCACGTGGCAGGAATAACATCCATCACCTCTCCTGCAAGCCCTCAGGGTTTTGGCAAGAGCTCTGCTCATCCTGCACCCAGGGTTGACACAGGCCACTGCCACTTCAGTCCCTCAGGGAAGGCTTGGGCTGGATATTAGGAAAAATTTCTTCCCTAAAAAGGGAGGCCAAGCATTGGCACAGGCACCCAGGGCAGTGGTGGAGTCCCCATCCCTGGAGGGATTTAAAAGCCCCATGGATGTGGTGCTTGGGGATGTGGGTCAGGGGTGGGATTGGCAGTGCTGGGGGCATGGTTGGCCTCAGTGCTCTCAGAGGGCTTTTCCAACCTTTGTGATTCCACAATAAACCCAAGGCACGGTGTCTTCCCACTGCTGGGAGCTGCTGAGCTGTGTTTCTGTGTGACTTGCCTGCCTGCAGATGGAAAGCCCAGGCAGGTTCAGCTCAGGGAGCTGCAGGGCCCTGGCCCAGCAAGGACGGGCTGAGCAGCCCAGCAGCACCGGCACGGGAAGCCAGGACCCAGGATCCGAGAGGAGCTCTGGAGGAGCCCTGGTGGAACCTGCAGGCACTTCCCTGCCCTGCTTGGATTCCTCTCCCTTCCATCCCCCTCCAAGACTCTCCACCACAGAGCTGGGAAGCAGCCCAGGGTACTTAAGCCCTAAGTCCTGCCTTTCTCGCCTCACAAAGGGAACCAAGAGGAATTGTTTTGGAATAACAGTGCAAATCAAATTTCCCGTTGCAGATAAAGGGGAGAGAGGTCAAACACGAGAGGGCTTTAGATGAAAGAGGAATTAGCCTGCAGCCCGCCCGGAATAGCTCAATTCCAGTCTCGTTTTCAGCACTCCCGGGATCTGGCACAGCAGATCAACCTGGCCAGGGCAATTTGTTATCCCCGACACGGAGCCGCCTCACCAGCCACAGGCTGAGCACCCCCTGTCCCCCAAAACCAGGGAAAGTATCCCAGGGAGTCAGGGACCACCATCCATCAGCCCGGGGGGAGCCAGGCAGGCCTGGATCAGCTTCCAGCCAGAGCTGCAGGAAGCCGCTCTGTGGTTTGGGTGTGCAGATATTCCACAGCCTCCTCCTCCTCGTCCTCCTCCCAAGCTGCCTCCCCCGGAGCTGGGATTGGGCACCTGGCTGCCCCATCCTGCAGACATCCCCTAAAAACAGCTCTGGGGTGCAGCCCCTCCTCCTTCTGCTCCCCAGCCATGGCAGGGCTCGGGAAGGGCTCGGGATGCTCCCAGCGGAGTTTCTCCCCACCCCGTGTCCGCTTCAGCTTCCCTCCCTTTCCCAGGGAGTTCCCTCCACCTTTGCCAAAGCCGCTTTCCATCCCTTTTGGTCCTGCTGTTCCTCCCGCTGCAGCGCAGAACAATTCGGGAGCAGCCCCGGGGCTGGGCTGGGCTGGGCTGGGCTGGGCTGGGCTGGGTTGGGCTGGGCTGGGCTGGGCTGAACTGAGCTGAGCTGGGCTGGGCTGGGCTGAACTGAGCTGGGCTGGGCTGGGTTGGGTTGGGCTGGGTTGGGCTGGGCTGGGCTGGGCTGGGCTGGGCTGAACTGAGCTGGGCTGGGCTGGGCTGGGCTGGGCTGAGCTGGGCTGGGCTGAGCTGGGCTGGGCTGAGCTGGGCTGGGCTGGGCTGGGCTGAGCTGGGCTGAGCTGAGCTGGGCTGGGCTGGGCTGAGCTGGGTTGGGCTGAACTGAGCTGGGCTGGGCTGGGCTGAGCTGGGCTGGGCTGAACTGAGCTGGGCTGGGTTGGGCTGGGCTGGGCTGGGCTGAGCTGAACTGAGCTGAGCTGAGCTGAGCTGAGCTGAGCTGAGCTGAGCTGAGCTGAGCTGAGCTGAGCTGAGCTGGGGGGCCGGCCGGGGACCCTCATCAGCGCCGGGACCTCCTCCGGGGTAAATCTGCTCCAGAAATTCCTGTCGCTCACCAGCGGCTGAACCCAGCCGGCTCAAAGGCGGCTGCTAAGCCTGGGCTGGCTGCATTATCCACGGGGATCGGGGGAGGATTGCAGGAATTGCTCTGTCCTGGTGGGGAAGGAGGGATTTTTTTTTTAATTTTTTTTTTCTCCTTTCAAACTCGAACATGTAATTGAAGAGTGAAATTCTGAAAGCTCGCTCAAGGACTCTGGGTATTTAAACGCGTTTAAAGCCCAGGAATTGCTCCCTGTTCCCTTCCTGATTTAATGGGAAACAGGTTTCTTGTTCCTGCAGGCGCTCTGAAGCTGGTGACCATTGGATAATTGTGCCTTGATACAGCACAAATGCACAGTTCTGTCTGCACCCTCATCCTCCTAAATAGAGTAAAAAGCCTTTTTTTTCCCCTTTAATTGCACTGAATTTGAAGGAGTCCCTGGCCATGGTGGGGGGTGGAACAAGATGATCTTTAAAGTCCCCTCTCTTTTCTCTATCCCAGGACAACTTTGCAGGTGACACCGACACATCAGATCCAGGCAAGGACAACAAATGTGTTCCCAGGTCCCTCAGAGAGCTTCAGAGAATCCCCTAAGAGATGCACCAGCCCCAGGAGAAAGTTTCCACTCCACACGAATCCAAATCCCATCCTAAATCCAGGATGCTTTGCTGGCACAGACTGAGCTCCTGCCCCGCTGTGTGCTCAGGTTGTACATTTAAGATGGGACCCTGCTCTTCCCCCTTCGTAGACATGGGTGTATTTTGCCCAAAAAACCACTCTGACACGAGACCCCCCTCCAGGACACCAAGAACCCAGCAGATGAAACATCCCACCCCAGAAAAGGAAGGAAAGGTCAGCAGCAGAAACCCGGGTGGTACTATAATTAACTTTTTTCTTTTATTTACACCACAAGAATAACAAGTTGTCATAATGTGGTACAAAATACTGGACTCCTAATAAAGTTGAAATTGAAGTCGGTACTGTCAGAGAAAGACACCATTGGCCAGTAAAAAAGAAAAAAAGAAAAAAAAAGATAAAACAAAATAAAGAGAAAAGGAGAAAAATAAAAATAAAATCAAACCAAAGAAAGAAAAAACAAGAATGAGAAAAATATTCCAACTCCACCAATTTAAAAGAAAGGACCATTGGAAAATCGAGCACAAAGAATGCTACCATCACTGAAAGTAGGGTCCATACAATAAGAGTGAAATTGTGTCTAAATTACAGCGTAAACCGGTAGCTGCTACCAATGGTGACGTCATACTGAGCATGTATAGGTATAAAGTAGAATATAATATAGTTACAACTTTTTGATACTACATATCTGTAATAAGCTCTCGGGTGAATAATGTTTCAACCCCTTCCCCCCCCCCCC